>CANTUT010000816.1:0-172500 GCA_947687605.1 Reutealis trisperma | reverse complement strand
CATACCCAAGAAACTTCAAACTTTAGAAATTGTTGTGGGTTATGGCCAATTGGCTACTGCATCAACTTTCTTGGGATCAACTTGGATTTCTTCCTTACCACATGCCCAAGAAAATTAATAGATTCCATCCAAAATTCACACTTAGATAGCTTTACATAAAGTTGATAATTGTGTAGCATCTGAATATGATCCTCAGATGCTGCTTATGCTCTTCTTGACTATTAGAGTAAATCAGGATGTCATCGATGAAATGATCATGAACTTGTCAAGGAATAGCCTAAATACTCAATTCATCAAGTCCAAGGACGTAGCAAGAGCATTCATCAGACTGAATGGTAGAATTATGAACTCATAATGACCATATCTTATATGAAAGGCAGTCTTATAGATGTCTTCTCCACGGATCTTTAATTGATGATAGCCGTACCTTAACTCGATCTTGGAGAAGTAGCTAGCTTCTTGCAATTCATTAAAAAGATAATCTATCCTTTGCAAAGGATACTTGTACTTTATAGTGACCTTGTTGAGCTAATGATAATTAATACACATCGGAACAAGCCATCCTTCTTCTTCACAAATAACACTGGAGTGCCCCATAGTGAGCTACTATTGGATAAAACCCTTGTTGAGTAGATCATGCAGTTGTATCTTTAATGCTTTCAACTCTGCTAGTGCCTTATGATATGGCGGTATCGATATAGGCTGCATGCCCGATAACAGCTTAATGCTAAACTCAATCTCACGATCTAGTGGTATCACATATAGATCCTTAGGAAAGACATCCATGAATTTGTCCACCACTAGCATGCTCTTGCCTCGCACAGTGGCCTTTTTATCAATATTGACTACATGAGCCAACTACGCTTGGCACCCTTTCCTCAACATCATTCTTGCTCCTAAGGGTGATATCAAATTTAGAGGGTTCTTTTTCCTATCTCCTTGATACTTAAACTCCTCCCCATCCTTAGTTCAAAATTCCACTAACTTTTCTCTATAGTTGATATGAGCCCTATGCCCAAAAAGCCTGTCCATTCCTAAGATTACGTCAAATTCTAGCACATCCAATTCTAACAATTCTACATGAAGTTTTCATCCATTAATGTCTACTCCACAATCCTTAAACACATATTTCACTTCTATTACCTCTCCTAAAGGAGTCGACACTACTAAGGGTTCAATCATTAATTCCTTATTTCTACTAAGACTTTTAGTAAAACATGGATATACAAACCAATGCATATCACCAAAATCTATCAAGCATATTCCACTAGATATTTATATAAGTGACAGAGAAATTCCTACCTTTCTTATTGTTCTAGTCTATATGGTAACCTCGAAGTCATAAATTTCTTAATATAATTCACTTAATTCATATCGCATACTTATGTATATATATAATGTAACTGATTTATTTCATTCTCATACTAATCATTACTAAACATCCTTTCTCTTCTTATGGCATCAATCACAATTATCATTTAATAATTCCATATAATTCACCAATCAAACCATTGTCACATGTAAGCATTTCATAGATCATAACATTATACATGTCAATCATTAACCTAGTTTGGGTCAAAACTTAGTCAACTTCTCTTTCTAATCCACTTAAGCCCACTATTAAATTATCCTACTTACCCTGTATTTAACATAAGTACTTATCACATCACATCATAAGGCACATGTCACATATCACATATCCTAGCATATATCATATATCATACTCATATAACACATAACTTATGGCATAAAGAACTCTCCTATCAAATAAAATTCAATCATCTCATGGTAATAAAAGAAATCAAATCCAACCCAAATAGTGAAGTAGTCAAATAATATCATTCATATCATATAAGTCCTATGCCACTAAGCTAAAAGTTACCAACTACTAACGTGAGTCTTAGCTGTGTCCCTCATCAAGGCGAACATTGAGTGCATAGTGTCCCATTTGTTCAGCATTTCTAGCCTTAATTTATTCCATGTCCTTTCTCATAACATGCACTAGGGACCTCAAATGTTGATTTTTCTTCATCAAGTTTGAGTAGTCTCTTTCAAGCCTTTGCATCTTACTCTGAATCCAGGTACAACCTAGACACTCTATAGGGTCCTCCTCATCAGAAGTCTTCTCTCTTTTAAGGTGGATCACAGGCATGGCCCTCTCGAATATCTTTGGCTAGGTCCTCTTACATGTCATGTGAGGTACTCTAGGTCATGGTACTCCTATAAGGGTATTCTCCTTGGTAATCTGATAAAAGAATCATAAGGCACACCATAATAATAAGGAGTATTATAGTTTGCTAGGATTTTCTAGAACTATACTAGTGACAGACTGCAAGAGATATGACAGGAAAATTCCTATGCTCTAAGATTCTACTTAATTAACCCAATATACAGACAAGTCTAAACTAGACGTAAAAACTAGGCTCCAATACTAACTTTATCATATCCTAATTTTAGAGATATGATAGTCTAAGAATATAGGGAGACATAAGATCACCCACGCCCGTAGAACCCACTCATGCATATAACAACATTGCCAAGGATCATACGAAACCTCATACATTAAGTTAATTAAACCTTTTATAAAGGAAAACCTTAAGTTGTGGAAGAATAGTGAAAATATACTTAAATACAATCCATAAGAAAAGAATATTTAAAGACTTCAAATCAATGATCACGCATAATGTTCCAAAATAAAACTCCTAAAACAAGGACTCCCGGAGCGTCTAAAGACTCATCATAACATAACATAGTAATAAACTTTGAGAAGGAAATTTCCCAAGCAGAGTAGGTTGCTTGAGCAATCACCTTGCCTCCACAAAATGCTCACCTAGAACCACACGAGGAAAAAGGGGTGAGATAGATGATCTCAATAAGTAAAGAACAAAAATTGTAAAATAGCATATATCCCTTTATAATGGTTCAAGGTTCATAAATCAAGGTTTTCAAATGAGCAAGGTTCACCGAAATCAACTTGTAACTTGTAAACTTGTAAAGAGTGACAGCTTATTAGCTCATTCACTCAAGGGAGAGGTGGCATCATACCAAATTCCAACTCCCAACTTGTAAATTGTAAAGAGTTATGAAATTGATCAGGCTCCATGGCTAGATCCATGTCTTCTAATTAAAGTGCATATACTACCCCCATACATCAGATTAAGATCATGTGCACAAGTACCGATGATTACTCGCATCAGCACAAGAATTTCTGCATAAAGTGTTCATAGATACTATAGCTAGAGCTAATGGCAATCAATTATCACAATAGATTCAAGAATGCAATCACATGCAACATTATACCAATAGTAGTTTAACTTGTTGAACAAAAGATAAATAACAATGTGGTTCCAGAAAGAAAGTAAGGTAAGGCAACAATTCACAAAGGTTTTTTATTATCATTGAAAAATCAAAAATGGTTTTGGACCAATTATCCTTTAGCAACCCAAGCTTAACAAATAAATCATATGGTTATAATTGAAAGTAGAAAAGAACTTGGGTTTCAAGATTCTCAAAGGTTCATATATCTTGATAACTTGTACTTGTAACATGAACATAATGTTTACTCACCTTATGGTTCCTTTGCTCCAAGTACTTGTAGCCCTTTGAACTTCTACTACTCCTCAAGCTCTAATATAATAGTTAATTCAATACTTAGCATTTGCTTAATCATCATGCTATCCTATCCCATTACTACCCTATACACATATAACATTGACATTAACCTGGAGTTGCACCTAGATGTGCATTCATCACTTGCACATAACATGTTGACTTTTAAAGTCTTGCACACTTAGCCTACATAGGCTCATATGAAATCACATTATAACTGATACTATAACTTTTCTAAAGTCCAACACAATATAGCATGATCTTAATATCAATTCAATTTAACTTTCAACTTAGTACACTCAATAGTTTCCATATATATCAAGTACACTCAATAGTTTCCATAGATATCAACTTAACAAGTGACATTAAAGGGTCATGCTTATCCCTTTTGACCAAATCATGCAATCAATCCCATATCCAACTAAAGGTCATTATTCCACAATTAATACATTAGAAGGCCTAATTCACATGCTACTTAATCATATACACATGTTAGTCATAACATAGTAGTAGGGTTAGGAAACCCTAGGTAGGCTGAATTTCTCTAGTCTTTGGTCTATAGTTATTCCTTCAACAATATATATATATATATATATATATATATATATATATATATATATATATATATATATATACAATCATTAAAATATATCATACAAAAATTATCGACTTTGGGATTAAAATCCCTATGTAGGTTGAATACATGCCATCAAGGTAAGACATGGATTTTTCTTACTTTTCGCGCTTTCTGATCATTACAGTAATATGCAAAAACATGATTTAAACTAATATTTTTAATGTAAACATGAAAAAAACAATTTTAAAATGCATAAACATAGGAATTAGCACCACCTTGTAATTTTTATGCATGAAAATTTCAAATTTTGTGTTTTAGGATGAAAACTATGAATTTTTCTTATTTTTCGTACTTTCCAATCATTATGGTAATATTCAGAAATATGATTTAAATCATTATTTTTCATCTAAACATAATAAAAATCAATTTATAACACCTCCATGTACAAATTAGCAGCCCCCCTTTCGGTAATTACATGAAAATTTCAATTTTGAGTTTTAGGATTCACCTTTGGAGGATGTTCAAAGAAAAGGTTGTGTTTTCAGTCGAAAATCGATTTCTCCTTCAAAATAATCACCTAAGCTAAATTTAACCAAAATAATAATAGTAAATACATAGCCCCAAATAGTTTTCTCATTATTAGTTTCATAAAAATCAAATGGTAGATTGAAATAAGAGAAAAACTTACGAAAACGGTTACGAAATCGTAAAGTTTGAAGCCACCTTGTGAATTTCGGTTGAGAGAATTTTTCTGTAAAAATTCTAAAGAATAATAGAATGGTGGCTGCTACAATTAGGCTAGCTGAAATTTGCTTTATATATTTAGGGTTTTGGCAAAATTATAAGTTTGGCATTAATGTGCTAGGTTAAGAGTGCTTTGGTGTGTTGGGCATTGGTGAGTTAGGCCTTTTAATTTTATTTATGGGCTGATTATATGTAATTAAAAATAAAATATTTTACTTATTATTTTCCTTAAAATCCCCCCAAAAATATTTATTTAAAAATATTTATAAAATACTCATAAAATTTATTTTATGCTTAAAAATCGCTTTGTGCATGAAAATTTATTTTATGTGCAATAAATTATGTTATGCATATGCACTTCATACAAATCACTTATTTCACAATAATAATTCATATTATATATATTATAGCTAATTTGACATACCACATACTTATCAATCACATATCTCATGAATTTCGATAAAAGCATACATTTAGTCCTAATAGTTCTAAATTCAAGTAATTGTATAAGAAACTCCTAGGGTGGGCGTGGGTTTTTACAATCTCAATATGTAGAATATATATGAATCATTTATAGTCACACTGACTACTATTGAGTATTATCTTTCATTTTATGACATTAATCATTCATAACATCTAACAATTCCATATAAACATATCATTCAACAATGTCACATATCATTTAACAATTTGTTTACACACATTATAAATCAATTCATTATCACATGGATACCTTTCATATAGCAAAGAGCCAAACATATTAGTTATTGATTCAGTTCATATCAAATCCCAGTCAACTTCTCTTTTTATTCTTGATGGGTCAAATTTAAAGTCATTCACATGTTTAATATATGCTTATTTTAAAAACTACATTGATCAAGAAGCTTGTAGACAACAATCTCTTAAAATCATAGTATGAACTTCTGAGTTGTGACTACTATACAATTTTTAGCAACTGTGACTTACTATAGCGACCATGACCTAATGGTATTGACCGATGCTAATTTAAGAGATAAAACATTAATTTAGACCTTAGGACATAGTGCATTTCGATACCTCAGTCACAACCACAATTAATTGTTAGAAAAATGCTCGTGAGACATAGTGGGTTTCACAACAGCTGTCGCAACTATGATCTTGGTCACAAAAATAAGTCATGACCATGATGGATAATTCACGACCAAGACAATCTAACCTTTGGAAAAATAATTCTTTCGCGCAAGCCAACTTTGAAAGGCCATAACCTTCAGCTGCGGATGAGTTATGAGGCTATAATATATCAAATCAAAGCTCATTTAGAGATCTATAATCATGTCTAGTTTATTTTAGGCCCAAATTCAATCGTTTAAAGTTGTTTCGGAGGCTCTAAAGTTTTTTATTCACCTAAGATAGATCCTAACTCCAATGGTTGATGGATATTTCCTTTCTTAGTATACAAAATTGATCATAATTCATTTGCTAACTTTCATACAATAGTTACAAATCATATGTATACAAAAGATTATATATATTACATCTATTATCTTTCATATTAAACCATCTATTACATATATATACATGTCAACTGTTTCACCAAAATACATCTATTCTTCTCCTTATTTTTTCTCATTTCCTCGAACCCCTTTCACTATTCTCAGCTTCACTTTTCATAGGGCCCACATGTCTATGGCCTATGGACAATAACGAAGAGGATAGCATATGCCTCCTAATAGGACATCTTTCCATCGAATGATCCAATCTACCACAAGCTACACATAGATGCTTAGGGAATCCCAATATAACAACTCGAAGAGGTGGGATTGGTTCTGCTCTCAGGTTTTGGTGCATATGCCTAATTCGAGCTAACTCCCATTTCATATTTCTTATCATCCTTCTTAAACTCTACACTTCCTACCTCAACATATGAAGCTCCCCCATCACTTCCTCATATTGTGCTTTCATCCTTACTACCCAAACTAGGTCAAGATCCTCCTATAGATCTATCTCTTCAAGTTTAAGTGGACCAGCTGAAACAACATCCAATACTTCCCTTTCTCGAATAGGATTATAAATTTGTGGCATCTACATCCACAATCAATTAATGTAACACAATAATACAATAGTGCACACATAAATCAAAAAGATAAGAAAATAACTTAGCATATATCATTAATGCAGATCTAACTTAACAATAAAATTTGATAATAACAATAATTCCTATGCTCAACGGTTCAACCAATAGTTCATATAGTTATTAAGTATAAGTAAGAACTAAACCTTTAGCTTTAATACTAACTCTATCATGACCCAATTTCTAGGCTGTGACGGTCCTAGAGCTTATGGAGACATAAAGTCACCCAACCCCATAGAACCCTTTGAACTTATTATCATTTAGTATATTCCACTTTATAACTTATCCCTAGATTGAAACCCCATTCACTAATTATCATTTCCAATATTACTTTATCCATTCATTTATGCCTATAACACTTTAATATCATTTCATAATCTTCATTAGAACATCATGCTTAAGTATTTACAAATATCTTCCATACATTCTTACTTATTATAATATATGTGTATACATATAATAATTTCTACCATTTGTTTACAATATTCTACAACACAATACATTTTAATAGTAAACCTTTGAATTCCATAGAACTCTAGATCAATTATCTTCAAGATGACATAAACAAAAACAAAAAATATCATTTTAGCAGAGCAAGTCCCCACTAGAAAAGTATAGTGTAACAACCCACAACCACCCTAGGAATTTTTGTGATAAATTGCCTGATTTAAAACAATTAAGGTTAAGTGTGTGCTTTTGTGAAATTAGTAATCTAAGTGATTGATGAGCATGTGGCATATTAAATTAATTTTAATATGCATAATATGAGTTGCTATTGTGACATAAATTATTTACATGAAGTACATTTGCATAAAAGAATTTATTTTAGATAAAATGAATTTTCAAGCATAAAGACAATTTTTAAGTATAAAATGATTTTATGAGTATTTTAAAATAATTTTTAAAATAAATATTTTAGGGGAAATATTATAGAAATAATAAGAAAAATATTCTTTTTATTTTTAATTTTAATCAGCCCAAAATTTAAATAAAAAGCCCAAATACCCAAAAGCCCACTACACTAAAATCCTCCTAACCTAGCTCATTAAGGGTATTAGTGAAAATTACACCCAAACCCTAATATATATTCTAAAATTCGGCCAGACTAGAGTTCCAATAGCCATCACTTTATCTTTCTATATCTTGGCAGAAAAATCCTCTCAAAATATTTCTCTCTACCAAAATTAAGAAAACACCTTTCCGTTTCGCGATTTCTTGACCATAATCATAAGTTTTTCTTCTCTTTCGATTTCTAAACTGATTTCTATAAAATAAATTATGGGAAAATTATTTTGAATTGATTAATTACTGATTTTTATAGATTTACTTCTATTTGGGTGAGTTTTTGGGAGAGAAAATTTGTTTTCTACCGAAAAAATAATTCTTTCTGCGAGATTTCTCCAAAGGTGAATTCTATAACTTAAAATCACAATTTTTATCCATAAACATCACTAGGGGGAAATTTGTACATTGTTTTTTTCTAAACTGATTTTTGATTTGTTTTGATGAAAAATATTGAATTAAATAATATTTCTACATATTTTTGTGATGACTAGAAAGTTTTAAAAAACAAAAGAGTTCAAGGTTTTTGTGTTAGAACTTAGAAGTTAGAAAATTCTATTGTTAAATTGATATGTGACTGCCGATTTGTGTGAGGAAGTACTCTAATGTGATATTTGTTTTTCTTTGATGAAAAATATGGTTTGAATCATGTGTCTGTATATTATTGTAATGAAGGAAAAGCGCAGAAAGCGCGAAAACTCATGATTTTACACCTAAGCCTTAAAACTTGGAATTTTTTTTTTTTGTATAAAAACTATCTATGGCTGCTGAATCATGTATGGATGTGTTCTAAACTAATATTTGCTAAGATTGAATGAAAAATAATAGTTTAAACAACCTATTTACATAATTCTGAAATGACCGAAAAATACTAAAAACAAGAAAACTTATGGTTTTGTACTTTATAATTCAAAAGTTGAATTTTTATGTGTAAACAACACCAAGTGTGGCCGATTCATAGGAATTAAAATTCTAAAATGATTTTTTTTTGTGTTTACATAAAAAATCTTGGTTCAAACTATGTTTTTACATATTTCTGAAATAGATAGAAAGTGCGAAAAGAAAAAGAAATTAGTTTTTACTATGTTGATGCATTCGACCTACATAAATATTTTTGTCCCAATATTTATAATTTTTATGTGATGTGTTTTGATTATTATTGACATGTATGTATGTATAATAAATGATAAAATTACATGTTAGTTGAAGGTATGATCCTAGATAAGCTTAAAGGCATTTTGGTATACTTAAGGTATACTTAAGATGTCTTAACCTTATATTGTGTTTAGAATGCAAATGTGATTGGGAAATTTGGAACTAGATGTTATGATGACTTGGTGATGAACACATGTTATGAGTTGATGAAGTGACAATTAAATAAAAAGGATGATAAGAGTTAAGCATGACACTTGAAAGGTTAAGTGTTAAGTTGACATGTATGGAAGGGTAAAGTGTATTAAGATGATTGTTAGAGTAAATTGATATTTAGGTAATAATATTGTGATGACCTTAGAAAGGTATTGATGTGATTGCAATGTGTTTTCATGTGAGCCTATAAGGCCTAAGTATGCAAGACTTTTAAAGTCAACATTTTATGTGCAAGTGACGAGTACACCTTTATTTGAACTCTAAGTGTATGTGTATGCTATATGTGCATGGGTAATTATGGGATAGGAGCATCATGAGTTAATAAATACTAAGTATTAAATTAAACATTATGTTAGAGTTTGATGAGCTTTAAAAGTGCAAAAGGGACTACGTATACTAGGAGCAAAGGAACCCCAAAGTGAGTAAAGACTATGTTCATGTTACAAGTGCGAGTAAACATTATATTCATTCTACAAGTGCAAGTAACATTTTGTTATGTTACAAATATGTGATATCATGTTATTTGAGCCTTTGTAATCTTTGAAACCCAAGTTCTTTGTATTCTAAAATATTATTATATAAATTCTTTGACAAATTTGGGTTGCCAAGGGACATTTGGTCCAAAACTATTTTGTTTATCCAATGAGAATTTCTTGTGATTATCACCCTAACTTATATTCTTTCTGGAATTACACTATCATTGTATCTTTTGTTCAAAAGCTAAACCACTATTATTATTGAAATACATGTTATTATTGCCTTGTGTGATATTGTTAATTGTGATCACCATTAGCTCTAGCTATGGTACCTTTTATCCTTTATGCAGAATCCTTGTGCCAATGCAGGTAATTATTAGAACCTATGCATACGGTCTTAACCCGATGGATAGGGGTAGTCTATCCACCTCAGCTAGAAAGGGGCAGTTCTGGCCATGGAGCCTGATCAGCTTCATGCTGTATAAGTGGTAGGAGTTGAAATTTGGTATAAGGCCACCTCTCCTTTATAAGTTCCAGTGATAGAGCAATAGCCTTCACTCTTTATAAGTTGTAAGTGTGATTTTTGTAAACTTGCCAAATTTAACCCTTGCTAAAGTGTAACTTGATTCATGAATTATAAATCATGAACTATGTGTATAAGCTATATGTTTCCTTTCCAAAGGAATATGTGATAATGTGTGCCTTATCATTTCCTCATTGGGATCATCTATCTCACCCCTTTTTCCTTGTGTGGTTCTAGGTGAGCAAATGTGAGAAGGCAAGGTGATGGCTCAAGAATTCTACTTCGCTTGGGGGATTCCTTGTCCAAGTTATCAATAATACTAATCTATGAAGTTTTATCATTAGATGCTCCATTAATGTTGATTGATACTCTTTTAAGATATATTATTTTCTTTATGGATTTTATGTGTAATGCTTAATTATAGACTTCCACAAATTAAAGGTATTCATCTTAATGTTTTAAATGAGTTATTGTAAGAGGTTCGGTACTATCCTAGGCATGATTTGTTTATGTGTAAGTGGGTTCTATGGGCGTGGGTGACCTTATGTCTCCCCATGTTCTAGGATTTTCATATCTCTAAGGTTGGGATGTGACAAAGGTGGTATCAGAGCCGTAGTTTTAAAAGTCTAGTTTAGGCTTGTTTTATATGAGTTGCTTAAGTATAATCCTAGAGCATAGGAATATTCCTGTCATGTCACTTGTAGTCTATCGCTAGCATAGTTCCGTGAAATCCTAGTAGATTTTAGTAATCCCTGTTATTGGTTTGCTTGTCTTATGATTCTTCTGGCAGATGACCAAAAAGATTACACCTACTTGAGGACCGCGACCCAGAGCACCTCGTGTGACCTGTAAAAGGACTTGGCCAAAAATGTTTGTGAAAGTAGTATATATGATTTGCCCTACAAAGGAGGAGACCTCTAACAAAGAGGAGGACCCTAAAGAGTGCTTAGATCCTGATTGGGTTTATAGCAAGATCCAAAAATTGAAGGATAACTATTCATACTTGAAGGAGGAAAACCGACGCCTTATGGTTATGATTCATGCACTAAGGGAGAATATGGAGCAACTCAAGTCAGGGATTTTTGAGCATGAAGGAGACTACTCACTAGTAAGGTTTGCATCTTCAACTAATCACCGTCAAGATAGAGATCTTATTTGCTACTGATATGGTAGCAGTGGCCATGTCGCTCTTGATTGCCCTGGCGGTGGACACGAGAATTAGGTCAAGTAGACATGATGATCGATGTAACGGCATAACACTTCATATGATATGAATGATTTTTCCTTGATTGCCTAGTTACCTAGTATGAGATGACTTCTTTCATTATTATGATATGGTGTGATATTATGAGATATATGCTACTTGATTATGATATGTGATATGTGCAAAACTATGTGATATGCAATACATACATGACATGTGCTTAATGATGTAATATGGTAAATGTATGATAATGTGTGCTAGTATAAGGAGGGATTAAATGGGTTAGCATAGGGGATTAGTACTAAATTCCCTTATTATGATAGACAGAATGCCTCATAAGAAGAAGGTTCGCACAGCTGCCCAATTCGTTAGGGCTAATGATGATGTTATATCAGACACTACATCGAATGCTGCCTCTACACTTGTATAGTTAAGAGAAAGATCCAACTCGAGGGCACCGACTATGGGCTATAGTGAGCAAGCATCTTTATAAGAAGTGCATGCCATACGTGAGGAAATGAGAGACTTACGCAAGGAATTGGATGAGCTACCAGCTCAAAGGCAGGAAGCACCTCCAACTCAAGAAAGGAATGGAGTTACACCACCTAGGGTAGTGGCACATGCTCAGAGTGAAAGGAAGCGGCTACCTGACGAAGGGATGACCATAGCAGAGTTTAAAAAGCTACAACCGCCTACCTTTTATGGTGAGGAAAGAGATGATCCGCATGAATTTTTGGATGAGATGGATAAGCTAGTCTATTGTTTATCTTACTTATATGCTCGAGTGATCGAGTTGGTAAGACTCCAACTCAAGAAAGAATCTTGTTATTGGTATGAGAGAAGTATTGAAGAACAACTTTATAGGGCAGACCCACCTACATGGGCAGAGTTTAAGCAAGAAGTAATGGATCAGTTCTTACTATAAGGAGAAAGGCAAGATAGAGCATTACAGTTCGAGCAACTAAAACAAAAGCCAGGAATGTTCGTGTCAGATTATGCTAAAGAGTTTAATTGACTTAGTTGATTTGCGGTCAACATCATTTCTACTGAAGCAAGTCACATCAATCGTTTCCTTAAAGAACTAATCACACCTCTGTTTAATTCATTGGCAGCAATAGAGTTTCTAACCCTAGCTAAGCTTATAGATAAGGCTAAGATAATGGAGAAAAGGTACAAGGTAGAGAGAGCCAAACAAGCTGAATGAGATCAGAAGGGAAAGCATAAGAACAAAAGTCATGGGCGACAGCATGGAAATGGAGGAGTTTCAAAGAAGGAATTTTCATCCTCTGACTATAGAATAATCAAACTAAGCAAGAATTTCCCACTTGCAGCAAATGTGGAAAGAAGCATATTGGAATTTGCCGAAGAGATACTGGTGCTTGCCTTAAGTGTGGGCAAATGGGGCACTTCATAAAGGATTGCCCTTAGATGAGGAGTCAAGGGAATAGGACCATAGTACGACCACAATCTAGACCATTCCAAATGCAAGGACAAGGAGTCAAGGACAAAGGACCAGCTGTTGGGAATGCATTGACGATAGAGAATAAGGGTAAGGGTCGAGTCTTTGCTTTAAATCAACAAGAGGCTCGCAATTTGCACACAACCATCACAGGTATCATCCCCATCCAAAGTTCTAGCGTAAAATGCTTAATTGATTCTGGTGCTACCCATTCTTTTGTGTCACCTTGTTTCGTTAAGTACCTAGGTATAGGTAAGGAATTGATGAGTGAACCATTAGTAATATCAACTCCTTTAGGGGAAGTGATGGAAGTAAGATATAAGTATAAGCATTGTGGTGTAGATATTAATGGACAAAAACTTCTGATAGTATTGCTAGAATTGGATGTATTAGAATTCAATGTGATATTAGGGATGGACTAGATATATGAACATGGAGCTCATATTGATTGTAGAAAGAAACTTGTCGAGTTTCGAACTAGAAATGGGAAGGAGTTTGTGTACTAAGGAGATAGGAGTGAGAATCCCCAGAACCTAATATCGGCCTTAGGAGAGAGATGGATGTTAAAGAAAGGATGCCAAGCATACCTAGCCCATGTAATCGACATTGTCAAGGAAGCTACCATTTGAGAGGAGAGCATTTCAGTGGTGGATGAGTTCATGGATGTCTTTCCAGAAGATTTACCTGGATTAGCCCCTGATCATGAGATCGAGTTCAATATTGAACTGCTACCTGGTATGCAACCTATATCAATACCACCATATCGTATGACACTAATGGAGCTAAAGGAGTTAAAGATGCAATTGCATGATCTACTTGATAAGGGTTTCATTCGACCAAGTAGTTTGCCATGGGGCACTCCAGTGCTGTTCGTGAAGAAGAAGGATGGCTCGTTCCAAATGTGCATTGACTATCGTCAACTTAACAAAGTCACAGTGAAAAATTGATACCCATTACCGAGGATTGATGATCTTTTTGATCAATTACAAGGAGCTAGTCACTTCTCTAAGATTGACTTAAGGTCTGGCTATCATCAACTAAAGATCCGAGGAGAAGATATCTACAAGACTGCTTTCCTTACTAGATATGGACACTATGAGTTCACAGTTTTGCCATTTGGTTTGACGAATGCTCCTGCTGCTTTCATGGACTTGATGAATTGAGTGTTCAAACCATTCCTTGACAAGTTCGTGATCATGTTCATTGATGACATCCTAATTTACTCAAAGAATAAAGAAGAATATGAAGAACATTTGAGGATCGTGCTACAAACATTATGTGATAACCAACTCTATGCTAGGTTATCCAAGTGTGAGTTATGGATGGAGTGTGTCAACTTTCTTGGACATGTAGTAAGTAAGGAAGGGATTCAAGTTGATCCTAAGAAAGTTGAAGCGGTAGAAAATTGGCCAAGGCCCACAACAGTTTCGAAAGTATGAAGTTTATTGGCCAAGGCGAGATATTATCGTAGATTCGTATAGGACTTTTCTAAGATAACAGCTCCATTGACCAAGTTCACTATAAAGCAAGTTAAGTTCAATTGGGAAAAGTCCTATGAGAAGAGTTTTCAAAAGCTCAAGAAGTGTTTGATATCGGCTCCAGTTTTGACATTACTAAAAGGAGAAGAAGGGCTCACTGCCTATTGCGATGCTTCAAGAATAGGACTTGGGTGTGTTTTGATGCAAAATGGTAAAGCCATCGCCTATGCATCATGACAACTAAAAACACATGAAGTGAATTACCCTACTCACGATTTGGAATTAGCCGCAATAGTGTTCACTCTAAATATCTGGAGACATTACATGTATGGGATGAAGTGTGAGATCTACACAGATCATAAGAGTCTTCAATACATCTTAAGCCAAAGAAACCTCAACCTGGGACAAAGGAGATGGATTGAATTATTGAAGGATTATGACTGTCATATTCTCTACCATCCCAGAAAGGCAAATGTAGTGATAGATGCCTTGAGTCGAAAGTCGATAAGAAGCCTAGCCCATGTGGATGTGAGAAAGAGGCCGATCGTGAAGGAACTAAAAGAATTATTTAATCAAAGATTGAAACTGGAGATTAGAGGATTAAGAGTTTTATTGGCTCATTTTCAAGTAAGGTCTAAGTTAATGGAAGAGATAAAGGATTCACAAGATAGGAGCCCACACATGATGAAGTTGAAGGATGAGACAAGAGAAGGAAAGAACTCTGAGTTTGAAGTGGTTAATGGAATTTTAAAGTGCAAGAATAGAGTATGCATGCCTGCTGTGGATGGATTAAGGGAAAGGATATTGAAGGAGCCACATCAGACACCTTACTGTGCTCATCCTGGAACTACCAAGATGTACCATGATGTGAAAGCTAACTATTGGTGGCCTAGACTAAAGAAAGATATGGCTAAGTTTGTAACATCCTGCCTAACTTGCTAGCAAGTCAAGTATGAACATTAGCGACCCTCAAGATTGCTATAAGAGATTGGACTACCTTAATGGAAGTGGGAGCGCATCACTATGGACTTTGTTGTCGGCTTGCCTAAAACCTCCAAAGGATATGACTCTGTATGGGTCATAGTGCATAGATTGACAAAGTCTGTTCATTTGCTGGGAGTTATGACCACATATTCTATAGCTCAGTACGTGCAGATGTATGAAGATGAGATCGTGAAACTATATGGAGTGCCAATTTCTGTCATCTCAGATCGAGGAACTCAATTCATCTCAAGGTTCTGGCAGAAGTTACAAGAAGCGTTAGGAACACAACTAGATTTTATTATTGTGTTTCATCCTCAAACAGATGGCCAGTCTAAAAGAATAATTTAGACTCAAGGATATGCTAAGAATGTGTGTCTTGGACTTTGGCGGTAGCTGGGATAAGTATTTCCCCTTGAGTGAATTCACCTACAACAATAGCTATCATTCATCCATTGGCATGGCACCATATGAAGCATTGTACGGAAGAAGATGCCATTCTCTGATTTGTTGGATTGAACCTAGATATAAGCATGTAAAAATGCCTGAATTACTTAAAAAGACTATCGAGAAAGTACCATTAAATCAAGATCGACTGAAGACAGCTTTTAGTTGGCAAAAGTGTTATGCAGACCCTAAATGAAAAGAAATCCAATTTGTTGTGGGAGATCACATGTTCTTAAAGGTCTCTCTAATGAAAGGAGTTATGAGATTTGGCAAAAAAGGGAAAATTATCACCTTGTTTCATTGTTCCTTTCAAAATCTTATATAAGGTTAGAGAAGTGTCTTATAGACTTGCCCTGCCTCTAACTTTGGCGCATGTGCATCCAATGTTCCACATCTCAATGTTAAGGAAATATGTTTCAGACCCATCTTACGTGCTATTACCTCTAGACATTACATTGGATGAACAACTATCATATGAGGAGTCACCAAAAGCTATAGTGGATCAACAAGTAAAAAAGTTAAGAAACAAGGAGATACCCATGATCAAGGTTCAGTGGCGAGATCATGGGATAGATGAGTGCACTTGGCAAGCAGAGGAAGAGATGTGGCAGAAGCAACCTCAACTTTTCAAGAGCAACTAGGTAAGGATTTAAATTCAAGGATAAATTTCTTTTAAGTGGGAGAGAATATAACAACCCACACGCACCCTAGGAATTTTCGTGATAAATTGCTTGATTAGAACTATTAAGGTTAAGTGTGTGCTTTTGTGAAATTAGTAATCTAAGTGATTGATGAGCATGTGGCATATTAAATTAATTTTAATATGCACAATATGAGTTGCTATTGTGACATAAATGATTTATATGAAGTACATTTGTATAAAATAATTTATTTTAGATAAAATGAATTTTCATGCATAAAGACAATTTTTAAGCATAAAATGATTTTATGAGTATTTTAAAATAATTTTTAAAATAAGTATTTTAGGGAAAATATTAAAGAAATAATAAGAAAAATATTCTTTATATTTTTAATTTTAATCAGCCCAAAATTTAAATAAAAAGCCCAAATACCCAAAAATCCACTACACTAAAATCCTCCTAACCTAGCTCATTAAGGGTATTAGTGGAAATTACACCCAAACCCTAATATATATTCTAAAATTCGGCCAGACTAGAGTTCTAGTAGCCATCACTTTATTTTTCTGTATCTCAGCAGAAAAATCCTCTCAAAATATCTCTCTACCGAAATTAAGAAAACACCTTTCCGTTTCGCGATTTCTTGACCGTAATTGTAAGTTTTTCTTCTCTTTCTATTTCTAAACTGATTTCTATAAAATAAACAATGGGAAAATTATTTTAAACTGATTGATTACTGATTTTCATAGATTTAATTCTATTTGGGTGAGTTTTTGGGAAAGAAAATATGATTTCTATCGAAAACACAATTCTTTCTGCGAGATTTCTCCAAAGGTGAATTCTATAACTTAAAATCACAATTTTTATGCATAAACATCACAAGGGGGGCCATTTGTGCATTGTTGTTTTCTAAACTAATTTTTGATTTCTTTTTTTGAAAAATATTGGATTAAATAATATTTTTTTCCATATTTTTGTGATGATCGAAAAGTTTCGAAAAACAAAGGAGTTCAAGGTTTTTATGTTAGAAGTTAGAAAATTCTATTGTTAAATTGATATGTGGCTGCTGATTTATGTGAGGAAGTACTCTAATGTGATATTTGTTTTGCTTTGATGAAAAATAATGATTTGAATCATGTGTTTGTATATTGCTGTAATGAATGAAAAGCACAAAAAGCGCGAAAACTCAAGATTTTGTACCCAAGCCTTAAAACTTGGAATTTTTTTTGTATAAATACTATCTATGGCTGCTGAATCATGTATGGATGTGTTCTAAATTAATATTTTCTGAGATTGAATGAAAAATAATAGTTTAAACAACCTGTTTACATATTTTTAAAATGACCGAAAAATACCGAAAACAAGAAAACTTATAGTTTTGTACTCTATAATTCAAAAGTTGAATTTTTATGTATAAGCAACACCAAGTGTGGCCAATTCATAGGAATTAAAAATCTAAAATGATTTTTGTTATGTTTAAATGAAAAATCTTTGTTCAAACCATGTTTTTACATATTTCTAAAATAGACGGAAAGTGCGAAAAGAAAAGAAATTAGTTTTTACTATAGTGATGCATTTGGCTTACATAAATATTTTTGTCCCAATGTTTATAATTTTTATGTGATGTATTTTGATGATTATTGACATGTATGTATGTATAATAAATGATAAAATTACATGTTAGTTAAAGGTATGATCCTAGATAAGCTTAATGGCATTTTAGTATACTTAAGGTATACTTAAGGTATCTTAACCTTATATTGTGTTTAGAATGCAAATGTGATTGGGAAATTTGGAACTAGATGTTATGATAACTTGGTGATAAACACATGTTATGAGTTGATGAATTGACAATTGAATAAAAAGGATTATAAGAGTTAAGCATGACACTTGAAAGGTTAAGTGTTAAGTTGACATGTATGGAAAGGTAAAGTGTATTAAGATGATTGTTAAAGTAAATTGATATTGAGGTAATAATATTATGATGACCTTACAATGGTATTGATGTGATTGCAATGTGTTTTCATGTGAGCCTATAAGGCCTAAGTATGCAAGACTTTTAAAGTCAACATATTATGTGCAAGTGACGAGTACACCTTTATGTGAACTCTAAGTGTATGTGTATGCTATATGTTCATGGGTAATTATGGGATAGGAGCATCATGAGTTAATAAATACTAAGTATTAAATTAAACATTATGTTAGAGTTTGAGGAGCTTTAGAAGTGCAAAAGGGACTACATATACTAGGAGCAAAGTAACCCCAAAGTGAGTAAACACTATGTTCATGTTATAAGTGAGAGTAAACATTATATTCATTCTACATTTTGTTATGTTACAAATATGTGATATCATGTTATGTGAGCCTTTGTGATCTTTGAAACCCATGTTCTTTCTATTCTAATATATTATTATATGAATTCTTTGACAAACTTAGGTTGCCAAGGGACATTTGATCCAAAACTATTTTATTTATCCAATGAGAATTTCTTGTGATTATCACCCTAACTTATATTCTTTCTGGAATTACACTATCATTGTATCTTTTGTTCGAAAGCTAAACCACTATTGTTATTGGAATACATGTTATTTTTGCCTTATGTGATATTGTTAATTGTGAATACCATTAGCTCTAGCTATGGTACCTTTTACCCTTTATGCAAAATCCTCATGCCGATGCAGGTAATTATTGGAACCTATGCACACAATCTTAATCCGATGGATAGAGGTAGTCTATCCACCTCAGCTAGAAAGGAGTAGTTCTAGCCATGGAGCCTGATTAGCTTCACTGTATAAGTGATAGGAATTGTAATCTGGTATAAGGCCACCTCTCCTTTATAAGTTCGAGTGATAGAGCAATAGCCTTCACTCTTTATAAGTTATAAGTGTGATTTTTGCAAACTTGCCAAATTGAACCCTTGCTAAAGTGTAACTTGATTCATGAATTATAAATCATGAACTATGTGTATAAGCTATATGTTTCCTTTCCAAAGGAATATGTGATAATGTGTGCCTTATCGTTTCCTCATTGAGATCATCTATCTCACCCCTTTTTCCTTGTGTGGTTCCAGGTGAGCAAATGTGAGAAGGCAAGGTGATGGCTCAAGCATTCTACTTCGCTTGGGGGATTCCTTGTCCAAATTATCAATAATACTAATCTATGAAGTTTGGTCATTAAATGCTCCAGGAATGTTGATTGATACTCTTTTGAGATATATTATTTTCCTTATGGATTTTATGTGTAATACTTAATTATAGACTTTCGCAAATTAAAGGTATTCATCTTAATGTTTTAAATGAGTTATTGTAAGAGGTTTAGTATGATCCTAGGCATGATTTATTTATGTGTAAGTGGTTTCTATGGGTGTGGATGACCTTATGTCTCCCCATGTTCTAGGACCGTCATATCTCTATGGTTGGGATGTGACACATAGCTCAGACTTTATCTTGCTAATGAATCACCCTGACCTGAAAAATTTTGAATAACTATAGAGTGAGACAAGCTGAATGAGTACATAATAATATAACATAATATGAAGGCAATATAAGATGTTATCACTTGGATAGGTTTAAGATAGCAATGGTGTGATGTTAATCAAAATTGGTCATTTTGAACTTTAGAATATGCTTTAGTAGAAATAATAATGTCTTGAAAGTGGAAAGCTTCCTACACATAAATATTAATGAGTTGTGGTCTAAGCCTTGTTCACTTAGATGCATCATATTATGCAAAACTAATCAAGTTTTATGGCTAGGTGTTCCCCTCTAACAGAGGTTGGATACTCTTGCCCTACCCGCGGACTTATACCAAGTGCACAAAGTCTAATGTCTTTCCTTACATCAAAGAGGATTTCATCTTAATCACCATAATCAATGAAAGACATATCCAAGGTCTACAATAGGAATTTAATGGAAAATAGTTTGGCAAATTAATCATTCTCATCATTAAGCACAACATAGAACCATGGTAAGAGGCTCCTCATGATCAAATATCATATAAGAAACATATGGATTTCTAAAGGATCAATAATCAATAGGTAACCACATTTCAAATGTCGTTTCAAGTACATGTCAAGGGATGGTAATTCAAGCAATAGTTGCAAGCAATAAGGCATAATTACATCATATTATTAAGTACTCACCTTAAATTCCTTTGCTCCTGTTGATTGTTTGTTCTTAATTAATTTAATGTCCTTCACAATCTTAAGCAATTTCATTCCCTTTGCCTTGAAGTATCAATAGTGCCATGCACATACTTATACTTACTCTTATTTCTAATCATTTCCAAGCTAAATTCCTCATTCCATTTCATAATTTCAAGTTTAAATCTCAAAATTTCCAAATTGTTCCATAAACCCCATAATTTGGGAAAAATCATCAATTTCCCTTTCAAACCTCAAATTAACCATAGATTCACCGAATAACACTTAGGTAATCAATTCGCACTAATTATTTTGAGTTAATTCATTCTTATTCATATGAAACCTAACTTGCCCCACTTAAGTAAAATTTGGGGAAAACTTACAATTCCTCATCAAATCATCAAATAAGTTGTAGAAATGTGAAATTAACATAACATAAAACATATATGATCCTTTAATTATCAAAATCTAGCATTAGAACACAAAGTTCCCCTTTTAACTATGTTTATGCCTTTGAGATTTCCAAGTCTAGAATCAAGTTCCCAAAATCCATTTTAACCCTTTTAAATCATTTTTCTTCATCTAAAATAGCCATAGATGTGTTCAATTAGAATTTAAAACACTTCCTTGTCAAGTTCTTCATGGTAGCCGAATCCTATATCTAGTAGGTTTAGGTGATTTTCATGTTTTCTTTACCTATCTTCACATTAATTCTTTAATTCTCTAACCCAATTCTCCATATTTCATCTAAGAACATCCCAAACTACATCTTATGTATGCTCACCCTAAGTTGGCCGAATTTCCAATATGATGTAGAAGAGATTTTATGCAACCAAAATACTAAAATCAACCTTAGAACATAGAAAAGAGAAGATGAGCATGATTCCTTACCTTTGTTAACTTTGATTTGTTAAAGTTCTTATTGCAATTGATGTAGAGAGAATTTCTTTTCTTATTGTGAAACTTTGGTGTAGAGATAAGCAAAATGTTATTTCATAACATAAATTTTCTTATATATATA
This sequence comes from Reutealis trisperma, assembly GCA_947687605.1. NCBI lineage: Eukaryota > Viridiplantae > Streptophyta > Magnoliopsida > Malpighiales > Euphorbiaceae > Reutealis > Reutealis trisperma. The sequence goes on along the minus strand of CANTUT010000816.1, from coordinate 150,662 downwards.
ATGGGTTGCATGGTGAGGATTTGATCAAGCTAAATCCAATGGTTAAGATTTAATCTTAATGAATGGCTATGATTTGATCAAGTTGGATGGTTAGGATTCTCTCTACAATAGTGATGCTCTTCATAAGGTGTTGAGTGCTAAAAATGAACCTAGACATATATATAGGGAAGATACAAATTCAATTTGCTTTGGGATTTGACTTAGGTCAATTTTTGTGGCTAGCTTGGACAAATTTTGTGACTCTCTCTACAACATCATTTTGTTTGGTTTTGGGCTAACTATTCTAACTTATAAGCTAAAGGTTACACTATTATGGACCCATGGGCTGGCCTACTACTATTGGGTTTGGGCCTTTGATGACCAAAGACCCAATAACAAGCCCATAGCCCATCAACAAGCCCATAGCCCATCAACAAGCCCTATAACAAACTTAAAAATTTTCCTTTTAACTTTCTTTCATCTCTAACTTCTTCACATACATCATTAGTTATCATATGAACTCTATTCGATTCATTAGAGCATAGTTAGTCATGATAAAATCATTAACTAGGCAAACATTATATATTATGTCACAAGATTCCTACCTAATTCCTTATCATTTCTATACTATATTGACATCCAAAAATCTAATTCTCTAATATTATTATTAATTAAAATGAGCTATAAAATCCTTGGGTATTATAGGTATACATATTGAACATGGAAGGAACAAGGAAAAAATAGTAAAGGAAGTGCGTTAAATGCCCTACAATGTTCACCTAGGGACTACCAATAAATAAGGCAGCTAGAATGGAAGTGGGAACATGTCACTACAGACCTTATACTAAGATTGCCAAGAACTCTTAAGAGTTATAACTTCATATAGGTCATCATAATTGAATGGCCAGGTTCACACACTTTTTAGAAGTGAAGACCATGCATATGGCAATCCAATAATGCATGACTATACCTAAACAAATTGTAAGCTTTCATGATGTCCCTATGTCTATCATTACCAATAAACAAGGTACTGGTATAAACCATAGTTAGACTTCAGTATGTCATTCCACCTGGCGACTAATGGATCTCATGAGAGGAAGAAATATGTGAGTATATGTGTTTTAGCTTAGTAGTAGTGGGGCAAGTACATCCCATCAATCAAGTCAACAACAACAATAACTACTGTACCTCTATAAACATGTTTTTGTATGAGGCCTTATATTGAAGGAAATTCCACTCTCCTATTTGCTAGGAAGAAGTAGGAGATAAGTATATGGAACACCATACCTACTTAAAGGAACCATAAAGAAAGTATCATTGATTCGATAGACACTACAAACAACATTTAGCAGGCAAAAGAGCTACATCAATCCTTAGAGAAAAGAAATACATTTTGTGGCGGGAGACCATGTGTTCTTCAAGATTTCTCCTATAAAAGACATCATGAGATTTGAGAAGAAGGGAAAGTTATCCCCTTATTTTATTGCACCTTTTGAGATCATCTACAAGATGGGAAAAGTGTCGTATAGACTAGCTTTGCCGTTGACCTTAGCACACATCCACCTAATCTTTCATGTCTCTATGCTAATGAAGTACATGCCAAACCTATCACATGTTCTTCAGCCTCAAGTTATTAAAGTAAATGAAGAGTTATCTTACAAAGAGACTCAAATAACTCTAGACTAATAAGTGAAAAGTCTTAAAAGCAAGGAAATGGTAGTGACTAAAGTCCAATAATGGGATCATCATATAGAGGAGTGCTCATGGGAAACAAGGAGATACTTCGGATAACCATGATTATTTGAGTTGTGATCAGTAAGTTTCCATTTTAGAATTTTAAGCATGAATTTTCTTAAGGGGGGAGAATGTAATACCCTACACTTCTACTCATTATGACAGTATAATTTCTACACTACAATTGCACAATTTTTACACAGTGCTCTAATAATTTTATTCTATATTTTGATAATTTTTACACTATCATCTACGTAATTCTGCACTATCTGTGTTATACACAATACCTGTGAACTAAATTTTACTATGATAATATGTGCAATGTCTGCAAATTAAATAATACTATGTCATTTTCACACTATTTGAAATTATATTTTATTATGTTATAATTACACTATAAAAGTCAAGCACTTTGTTTGATAATTAATCACAATGTGCCTAATAAGTGATTAAGTATGCCTAATTAATGTGTAATTGTGATTATGTCAGCACCAAAAATGGTGTACATGTGACTAATGACATTTTGAGTTAATGGTGGAATACTTTAGCATATGCATAATTGCCCAACCATTTTGGCTAAAAGTCATCATTTTACACAAAAAGAGAAATTGACCAAATTCAATTAAAATTTCAAATTCCCTTTATCTAAAGTGTTTGAATAGGTGAAATGACCATCTAACCTAACTTTTAAAACCCTCTTCACCTTATTAATGATATTATTGTCCATTCAAAAATTAAAACCCTAACCCTATCACTTAATGTAAATTTATCTCATTCTTTTTCCTTTCATGACTCAACTTCTAGGTTGTGACAGCCCTAGAGCTCAGGGAGACTTAAGGTCACCTAAACCCGTAGAACACCATTTTTTTTATTATCATTTATCAAATTCCATTTTTCAATCTATCCCAAGATCAAAACCCCATTCATTCTTTATCCTTTTTGTAACAACTCACATCTACCCTAGGAGTTTTCGTGGCAAATTGTGTGAATTTAGGGTTATTGTAAAAAAATGTGTGACTTTATAAAAATTCATGTGTGATGTGATTTATGGGTATGTAGCATGTTAAATTAATTTTAGTATGCTTACTATGAATTATTATTATGAAATAAATGATTTAAATAAAGTGCATTAGCATGAAATAATTTATGTTTCATAAAATGAAGTTTCATACAAAAAGGCAATTTTTAAGCATAAATTAATTTTATGAGTATTTTTAAAATATTTTTAAATAAATGTTTTGGGGGAAAATTTAATGAAAATAATAAAAATATTTTATTGTTAATTACTTATAATCAGCCCCAAAATTAATTAAAAAGCCCAAATACCCAAAAGCCCATAACACTAAAATACTCATAACCTAGCTTATTAAGGGTAATCTTGGAAATTGTCTAAAACCCTACATATAAATACCTAAAATTCAGCCAGCCCTTCATTCTAATAGCCATCACTCTGTTATTTCATTATTTTGACAGAAAAAATTATCCCAAAATCATTCTCTCTACCGAAATTCACAAAACACCTTTAATCTTTGCGATTTCTTGACTGTATTCGTAAGTTTTTCCATCCTTTCAATTTGCTATTTAATTTCTATGAAACTAATCTTGGAAAAATTATTTTGAACTAAATATGTACTGATTTTTATTGATAAAATTCAGGTTAGGTGGTTTCTTGAGAGGAAAATCAATTTTTCTACCGATAGCACAAACCTCTCTACGCAATTTCTCCGAAGGTGATTCCAACGACTCAAAATTAAAATTTTATGCATAAACCATACCAAGGGGCACGACTTCTACATCATTGAATTTTAAAATGATTTTTTATATGTTTTGATAAAAAATATTGGATTAAATAATATTTTTATGTATTACTGTAATGACTGAAAAATTTCAGAAAAACAAGGAAATTCAAGGTTTTTGTGCTAAAAGTTAGAAGTTGGAAAATTCTATGATTTGACAACTCAATGGCTGATGATTTGTGATGCTTAATATTCTAACTGATATTTTTTTTTGTTTAGATGAAAAATAATAATTTTAATTATGTGTTTATATATTACTGAAATGAACGAAAAGCGCAGAAAGCTTGAAAACTCATGATTTTATTCCTAAACCCTAAATTTGGAATTTTTATGTATGAAAAACATCCATGGCTGCTGATTTGTACATATTGATGTTCTAAACTTGTATTTATTGTTATTAAATGAAAAATAATGATTTAAATCACATGTTTACATATTGTTGTAATGACTGGGAAGTACCAGAAACATGAAAACTCATGATTTTTCGTCCTAAAACCTAAAGTTGGAAATTTTCATGCATATGGATTTATACATGAGCCAATTCCTATACCATTGTGTTCTAAAAGGATTTTTGTTTTGATTACATGAAAAATCTTGGTTCAAACCATGTTTCTACATATTACTATAATAGATGGAATGTGTGAAAAGTAAGAAAATTTAGTTTTTCCTATAATAGAGCATTCGACCTATATTGGGATTGTAAATTAATAGAATGCAAGTTCATTTGGGATATATATATATATATATATATATATATATATATATATATATATATATATATATATATATATATATATATATATATATATATAGGAATGTTTGTTAAGTTCAAATATGTTTTAATTAATAAATGATGGGAGTGTAGAAATCATAATGTTAACAAGGTATTAAGCACGAAAATATTTATTGTGGTTTGAATAGATTAAGCAATAACAATTATGGAAAGAGAATTATCAAATATCAATTGGACTTATTAATTCGGAATTATCTATTGGATTCTTATATGACTAATGTGATAAATAATAAATAGAAGTGGTGATTAAGGTATTAGTATGGATGTTAATATTAATAGAGATATAAGGAAAAGAAATGCTTGGGATTATATTTGATTGAAGGTGAAATTAAAGGTTCTATTACTTTGTTTAAGGTTAATGGATACAGAATTGTTAAGGATTACTTTTAAAATTTGTTTGAACAAGAGATTAACATAAGTATAGCTTAAGCTAAAGATTTACCAGTGTGATTGTAATAGATTGTGAGTATGTGCCTTACTGTATTTGATATGTCAATTGTAGTTAGATATTGTGTTTGAGTGGTGCAACAGAAGCGTGGCGGAGAAGTTAAGTAGAGTATGGTGTGCTATTGGATTTGAAAATTAGAAGATGAGGTTTTTTTTAAGGGGGGGGGGGGGGGGGGGGGGGGGGGGAGGGAGGGGAGAATGTAACAACCACATGTACCTTATGAGTTTTCATGACAAATTGTGTGAATTTAGGCTTATTGAGACAAAATATGTGACTTTATGAAAATTCATGTGTGATGCGATTTATGGGTTTGTGGCATAGTAAATAAATTTTAATACGCCTAATATGAATTATTATTGTGAAATAAATGATTTAAATAAAGTGCATTAGCATGAAATAATTTATTTTTCATAAAATGAATTTTCATACAAAAAGGCAATTTTTAAGTATAAATTAATTTTATGAGTATTTTTAAAATATTTTTAAATAAATATTTTGGGGAAAATTTTAATGAAAATAATAAGAAAAATATTTTATTTTTAATTACTTATAATTAGCCCCAAAATTAATTAAAAAGCCCAAATACCCAAAAGCCCACTACACTAAAACACTCCTAACCTAGCTCATTAAGGGTAATCTTGGAAATTGTCCAAAACCCTACATATAAATACCTAAAATTTGGCCAATCCTTCATTCTGGCAGCCATCACTCTATTATTTCATTATTTTGGCAGAAAAAATTCTTCCAAAATCATTATCTCTGCCGAAATTCACAAAACTCCTTCAATCTTTACGATTTCTTAACCATATTCATATGTTTTTCCATCCTTTCAATGTGCTATTTGATTTCTATGAAACTAATCTTGGAAAAATTATTTTGAACTAAATATTTATTGATTTTTACTGATAAAATTTGGGTTTGGTGATTTCTTGAGAGAAAAATCAATTTTTCTACTGAAAGCACAAACCTCTCTAGGCGATTTCTCTGAAGGTGAATCCTACGACTCAAAATTAGAATTTTATGCATAAACCATACCAAGGGGGTGATTTTTGCATCATTGAATTTTAAACTAATTTTTTATATGTTTTGATGGAAAATATTAGATTAAATCATATTTCTACATATTACTATAATGACCGAAAAGTTTCAGAAAAACAAGGAAATTCAAGATTTTTGTGCAAGAAGTTAGAAGTTAGAAAATTCTATGATTTGACAACTCAATGGCTACCGATTTGTCATGTTTAATATTCTAAACTGATATTTGTTTTGTTTGGATGAAAAATAATGATTTAAATTATGTGTGTATATATTACTGCAATGAACGGAAAGTGCATAAAGCTTGAAAACTCAGGATTTTCTTCCTAAACCCTAAATGTAGAATTTTCATGTATGAAAAACATCAATGGCTGCCAATTTGTACATATTGATGTTCTAAACTTATATTTTTTGTGATTGAATGAAAAATAATAGCTTAAATCACATGTTTACATATTGCTATAATGACCAAGAAGTACCAGAAATAAGAAAACTCATGATTTTTCATCCTAGAACCTAAAGTTAGAAATTTTCATGCATATGGATTTATACATGAGCTAATTCCTATACCATTGTGTACTAAAAGGATTTTTTTTTATTATATGAAAAATCTAGGTTCAAAGCATGTTTCTACATATTACTGTAATAAATGGAAAGTGCGAAAAGTAAGAAAATTCAGTTTTTCCTTTAATAGAGCATTCAGCCTATATTGGGATTCCTATCCCAATGTCCATAATTTTTATGTAATGTATTTTGATGATTGTTGACATGTATGAATAAGTGATAAATAGTCAAATTGCATGTTGGTTGAAAGGAAGACCCTAGACAAGCCTAGAGGCAATGTGGTATACTTGAGGTATCTTAACCTTGTGTTGTGATTAACATGTGAATGTGATTGGATTGTATGGAAGTAGATTGTATGATGAGTTAATAATGAATTAATGATCTTGAATTTATAAAGAGATTGATTGAAGGAATTGGTCTTAAAAGATAAGCATGATGCTTGAAAGATTATTTGTTAAGTTGACATAAATGGAAGTGTTAAGTGTACTAAGATGATTGTTAAAGTGAATTGATATTAAGGTAATAATATTGTGTTGACATTAGAAAGGTTGACATGAATTATAATGTGTTTTCATATGGGCCTATAAAGGCTAAGTGTACAAGACTTTTAAAGTCAACATGTTATATACATGTGATGAAGTGCACTTATATGTGCAACTCTAAGTGTATGTGAATGTTATATGTGCATGGCGTAGTTATGGGATAGGATAGCATCATGATTAAATAAATACTAAGTATTGAATTAAATATTATGTTAGAGCTTGAGGAATTTTAGAATTTCAAAAAGGCACGTGTACTAGGAGCAAAGGAACCACAAGGTGAATAAACATTATGTTCAAGTTCCAAGTACAAGTTATCATGGTATGCGAACCTTTGATATCTTGAAACCCAAGTTCTTTTCAATTTTAATTATGACTAAATGATTTCTTTGTAAGCTTAGGTTGCTAAAGGACATTTGGTCCAAATCTATTCTAATTATTCAATGACAATAAAGTACCTTTGTGATTTGTTGCCTTACATTACTTTCTTTTTAGAACCACACTGCTATTTATCTTTTGTTCAATAAGCTAAATTGCTATTGCTATTGTGATACATGTTATCACTTTTTTAAGTGCTATTGTTATAAGTAATTACCATAAATATGAGTGAATTGAGCAAGAGTCTTCACTCACTTATGTAAATTTGAGTGAATTAAGCAGTGTCTTCACTCATGAGTGAATTGAGCAAGAGTCTTCACTCACTTATGTAAATTCAAGTGAATTGAGAAGTGTCTTCACTCAAGAGTGAATTGAGCAAGAGTCTTCACTCACAAGTAATAAGTGTGATTTTCTACAAACCTTGTTAAATTGCAAACTTTAATTCATGAATTGTAAAACATGAACTATGTGTTATAAGCTATGGATTTCCCTTTTAAAAAGGGATTTATGTTATCGTATGTGCCATATTATTTATTCATCGAGATCATCTATCTCACCCCTTTTTCTTTATGTCGTTCCAGGTGAGTAGTATGAGGAGGCAAGGTGATGGCTCAAGCATCCTACTTCGCTTGGGGAATTCCTTGTCCAAAATAATTAATTTAATATGTTATGAAGAGTTATCCTTAGATGCTCTGGGAATATTTATTTTTGGATGTTTATTTTGAAATGTTATTTTCAAGGTTTTAATTGGATTCTAAATATTATTTCCTTATTGGATTCTAAATATTATTTCCTTATTGATTATGTTTAAAGTATATTTTAACTATGCTTCTACAACTTAAGGTTTTCAAAAAAAGAAAAGAAAAAGAGGGCTTATTTAAGTTAATGTAAGAGGTTTTGGTATGATCCTAGGCAATATGTGTATAAGTATAAGTGGGTTCTACGAGAGTGGGTGACCTTATGTCTCTTTATGTTCTAGGAGTGTCATGTCTCTAAATTTGGTATGTGACACTTTTCCATCATTACCTTAACCATTCATTTATAACTATTATACTTTAGATCCATTCATGACCATGAATAGAACATCATTCATAAATGTTAATTAATACTATCCATACAATCTCACTTACTATCTTAGGTATATATATATATATATATATATATATATATACATAATAAATGTTATCATTTGTTTATGTTACTCTCCAACACAATATAGTTTAATACTAAGCCTTTAAACACCATGGAGCTCTAGATTGATTATCCTCAGGATGACACAAGCAACACAAAGCATAGCACTTCTAGTAAGTCCCAAGTGGAGAAGTGTATCTCAGAATTTACCTTGCTAGCAAATCACCCTGACCTATAAAATTTTAAACAACTACGAAATGGGACAAACTCAGTGATTATATAATAATATAATATAACATAAAGGCAATATAAGAGGTTATCACTTAGATCAATTCAAGGTAGTAATGGAGTGATGTTAATCAAAATTGGTCATTTAAATTTTAGAAGGCATTTTAGCATAAATAATAATGTCTTAGAAACTGAAAGATTCCTACACATGAATATTAAAGAATGGCGGCCTAAGTCTTGCTCACTCACATGCATCACACTATGCAAGACTGATCAAGCCATGCAGTTAGGCATTCTCCCCTAACAAATGTTGGGTACTCTTGCCCTACTATAACAACTACCACCCCACACTAGGAGTTTTTGTGACCAATTACTTGAATTTAGAGCTATTAAGACAAAATATGTGCTTCTGTGGAAATTCATGTGTGGTGTCATTGATGAGCATGTGGCATGTTATATTAGCATAATAAGAATTATTATGGTGAAATAAGTGAATTATATGAAGTTCATAAGCATAAAATAATTTATGGCACATAAAATGAATTTTCATGCAAAAAACAAATTTTAAGCATGAAATAATTTTTATGAGCATTTTCTTAAAATATTTTTAAATAAACATTTTGGGGGAAATCTTAATGAAAATAATAAGAAAATTATTTTATTTTTAATTACTTATAATCAGCCCTAAAATTAAATAAAAAGCCCAAATATCCAAAAACCCACTATACCAAAACACTCCTAAACTAGCTTATTAAGGGTAATCTTCAAAATTGTCCAAAACCCTAAATATATAAGATGAAATTTGGCCAAACCTTGCTTGCAAAATTGTCTCAAAATTGGCCATTTTGTTATTTCATTGTTTTGGCAGAAAAATTATCTCAAAATTATTCTCTCTATCGAAATTCACAAAATACCTTCAAATCTTGCGATTTCTGAACCATATTCTTTAGGTGAATTTTTGAAAGTAAAATTAATTTCCCTACAAAAAATGCTAATCTGTCTATGTGAATCCTTCAAAGAGCTTAAGGAGTATTAGAGGTTCAAGGGCTACAAGTACTAGAAGCAAAGGAACAATAAGGTGAGTAAACATTATGTTTATGTTACAAGTATGTGATATCATGTTATGAGAGCCTTTAAGATTCTTGAAAGCCAAGTTCTTTTCTATCCTAGATTATAATTATATAAATTTTTTTGTTAAGCTGAGGTTGCTAAAGGACATTTGGTCCAAAACTATTATTGTTTATTCCATGATAAAAAAAAAAAAAAGAACCTTCATGATTGTTGCCATACCTTACTTTATTTCTGGAGCCACACTATTGTTTATCTTTTTGTGACATCTCAACTTTAGAGATATGATGGTCCTAGAATACGGGGAGACATAAGGTCACCCATGCCTGTGGAACCCACTTACACATACATAAGTCATACCTAGGATCATACCAAACCTTATATAATAACTCATTTAAAACATTATATGAAAACCATTAATTGCGAAAAATAGTCATTAGACACTTCACATATAATCCATAAGGAAATAGTAGTCATAATTTACTTGAAAACCTTAAGAAATAATTTCTCAAAATAAACATCAAAAATAAGTATTCCTGGAGCATCTAATTACAACACTTCACAGCATGCTATTATTAATGATTTTGACAAGGAATCCCCAAGCGAAGTAGAATGCTTGAGCCATCACCTTGCCTCCTCACATTTGCTCACCTGGAACCACACAAGGAAAAAAGAAAAGGGGTGAGATAAATAATCTCAATGAGTAAACAATATAGCACATACATTAACACATAGTCCTTTGAAAAGGAAAACTCATAGCTTATACACATAGTTCATAATTTACAATTCATGAATCAAGTTAACATTTTAGCAAGGCTTTCAATTAAACAGGTTTGTAGAAATCATACTTATAACACATTGAGAGTGAAGGCTATTGCTCTATCACTCAAACACATAAAGGAGGGGTGGCATTAAACCAAATTTTAACTCCTATCACATAAAGAGCATGAAGCTGATCAAGCCCCATGGCTAAAACTACCCCTTTATAGCTAAGGTGGATACATTACCCCTATCCATTAGGTTAAGACTATGTGCACAGGTTTCAATGATTACCCTTATCGGCACGAGGATTTCTCCATAAAGGGTTAGAGGTACCATAGCTAGAGTTAATGGTATTCACATATATCAATAGCACTTAAGGCAACAATAACATGTATCATAATAGTAATATTAGTTTAATTTATTTGAATAGAAAATACAAGAATAGTGTAGTTCCAAAAAGAAAATAAGTTGGGGCAATTTTCACAAAGAATTATCATTGGATAAACAAAATGGTTTTTGGACCAATTGTCCTTTAGCAACCCAAGCTTTAAAATAGAGATCATTGAGTTCATTTGAAATAGAAAGTAACTTAAGTTTGAAGAATATCAAGGTACACATAACATGATATCACATACTTGTAACATAACATGATGTTACTCATACTTGCAACATGAACATAGTATTTACTCACCTTGTGGTTCCTTCGCTCCTAATTCACGTAGCCCTTGGACTTCTAAAACTCCTCAAGCTCTACCATAATATTTAATTCAACACCTAGTATTTATTTAATCATGATGCTATCCTATCCCATATCTACCCCATGCACATATAATATTCACATACACTTAGAGTTGCACATATAAGTGCACTCATCATTTACACATAACAGGCTGACTTTAAAAGTCTTGCACACTTAGCCTTAATAGGCCCATATGAAAACACATTATATCTCATTTCAGTACCTTTCTAAGGTCAATATAGTATCATTATCTTAATATCAATTCACTTTAATAATCATCTTAGTACACTTAACACTTCCATACATGTCAACTTATCAATAGCCTTTCAAGTGTCATGCTTAACTCTTATGATCCATTCATTCAATCAATCACTTCATTAATTCAAACCATTTATTCATTATCAAGTCATCATAACATCTATTTCCATATTTCCCAATCACATTCACATTCTAATCACAATATTAGGTTAAGATACCTTATGTATACCTTAAGTATACTAAAGTGCCTCTAGGCTTGTCTAGGGTCATTCCTTCAACTAACATGCAATTTTATCATTTATTATACATACATACATGTCAATAATCATGAAAATACATTGTATAAAAATTATAGACATTGGGATAAAAATCCCATGGTAGGCCAAATACATTATCAAGGGAAAAAACTAAATTTTTCTTACTTTTTGCACTTTCCGTCTATTATAGTAATATGTAAAAACATGGTTTGAACCAAAATTTTTTACATAAACACAAAAAAAAAATCATTTTAGAACATTAATTTACATGAATCAGTAGCCATATGTGTGACATGTGCATGAAAATTCTAATTTTAGTTTTTTGGATGCAAAACCATAAGTTTTCTTATTTTTGGTATTTTTCGGTCATTACAGTAATATGTAAACAGGTGGTTTAAATCATTATTTTTCATCCAGTCATAGCAAATATCAGTTTAGAATATCTTCATGTATGATTCGGCAGCCATAGATAATAACTATGCATGAAAATTCCAAAGTTTAAGGCTTAGGGTGAAAATCATGAGTTTTCATGCTTTTCGTGTTTTCTGTTTATTACAATAATTAATAAACACATGATTTAAATCATTCTTTTCATCCAAACAATACAAATATCAATTTAGAATCCAACCATACACAAATCGACTGCCTTATGTTCAAGAAATCATAGAATTTTCTAACTTCTAAGTTCTAACACAAAAATCTTGAATTCCTTTATTTTTTGAAACTTTTCGATCATTATAGTAATATGCAAAAATATGATTTAATCCAATATTTTTTATCAAAACACATCAAAAATCCATGTAGAAATCAATTATGTAAGAATCACCCTCTTGAAGTGTTTATGCATAAAAAATTGAAATTTTAAGTTACAGGATTTGCCTTTGGAGAAATCGGGCGGAAAGATTTGTGTTTTCAGTAAAGAATTAAATTTCTCTTTCAAAAACTCACCCAAATAGAATTAAATCTATAAAATCAATAAACAACCAGTTCAAAATAATTTTCTCATAATTTATTTCATAGAAATCAGATAGGAAATTGTTAAGAAAGAAAAACATACGAATACGGGCAAGAAATCACAAAATTGAAAGGTGTTTTCTTATTTTTAGTGGAGAGAAATATTTTGGAAGAATTTTTCTATCAAGATATAAAAAAAATAGAGTGATGGCTACTGGAAAGGGAGTGCTAGCCAAATTTTAGGTATTTAAATGCAGGGTTTTGGCCAATTTTCCCTAATACCCTTAATCAGCTAGGTTAGGAGGGTTTTTGAGTAATGGGCTTTTCATTTAAATTAGGGGTTGATTATGGGTGATTAGAATAAAAATATTTTTCTTATTATTTTCATTAAAATTTCCCCTAAAATATTTATTTAAAAATATTTTAAAAATAGTCGTAAAATTAATTTATGCTTAAAAATCGCCTTTTTTTTTGCATGAAAATTCATTTTATGAAAAATAAATTATTTCATGCTAATGCACTTTATTTAAATCATTTATTTCAAAATAATAATTCATATTAGGTATATTAAAATTAATTTAACATGCCACATACCCATAAATCACATCACACATAAATGTTCATAAAGTCACACATTTTGTCACAATAACCCTAAATTCACACAATTTATCACGAAAACTTCTAGGGTAGATGTGGCTGTTACACTTTTGTTCAATAAGCTAAACATCTATTGTTATTGTATTATATGTGATTGCATTCTTTAAAGCTATTATTACCTCTCCTTCAAGTTGTGAGTGAGCAAAGCAACTGCCTGCACTCTATATTTATGTTACGAGTGGACAAGGCAGTGGCCTTCACTCTATATTTATGTTACGAGTGGACAAGGTAGTAGCCTTCACTCTATAATTATGTTACGAGTGGACAAGGCAACAACCTTTACTCTATATTTATGCTATGAGCGAATAAGGCAGCAACCTTCGCTCTATATGTTACAAGTTATAAGTTGATATCTATGAACCTTGTTAAATTGCAAACTTTGAACCATGAGCTATGAGTCATGAATTGTAAATCATGAACTATATGTTATAAGCTATGAGCCCTTTTCAAGGGATATGTGTTATTGTATAAGTTATGTTTTTTACTCATTGAGATTATCTATCTCACCCCTTTTTCCTTATGTGATTCTAAGTGAGCATTATGAGGAAGCAAGGTGATCACTCAACCAACCTACTCCGCTTGGGAAATTTTCTTATCAAATTTTATTACCGTGCTATAAGATGATAAGTCTCTAGATGCTTCGGAAGGTATTATGAGAATTTTATTTTAGAATATCATGTTGGTGCCTTTATTTGGAGTCTTATTATTATTTTCTTATGGATTGTATTAAAGTATATTTTTAGCTTTCGTAACTTAAGGTTTTTCCTTTATAAAAAGTTTTATTAAGTTAATGTGTGAGGTTCAGTGCGATCCTAGGCAATTTCTGCATATGTATAAGTGGGTTCTATGGGTGTGGGTGACATTATGTCTCCCCAAGTTCCAGGACCATCATGTCTTTGAAATTGGGATGTGTCAAAAGTGCTATCAGAGCTATAGTTTAAGTCTAGTTTAGACTTATCTATTTATTAGGATGGTTAAGTATAATCCTAGAGCATAGAAATTTTACTATCATGTCACTTGTAATTTATCGCTAGTATAGTTTCGCAAATTCCTAATCAGCTATAGTACTCTTTGTTATTATTTGTTTGTATGCCTTACGATTCTTTTATCAAATGACTAAGAAGATAACCCCTGTTAGAGGACCCTGACCTAGAGCACCTCATGTGACATACAAGAGGACTTGGTTAGTGATGTTTGAGAAGGCTGTGCCTATGATCCACCTCAAGAAAAAGAAGACCCCTGATGAAGAGGACCTTGTAGAATGTCTAGGTTATACCTAGATTCAGAGTAAGATGCAGAGGTTTGAAAGAGACTGCTCATACTTGATGAAGGAAAATGAACATCTAAGGTCCCAAGTGCATGCTATGAGAAAGGACGTGGAACAAATTAAAGCCAAAAATGTTGAACAGATAGGAGACTATGCACCCAATGTTCGCCTTAATAAGGGACACAACTGAGACTCATGCTAGTAGTTGGTAACTATTAGCCTGGTGGCATAGGACTTATATGATATGAATGATATTATATGACTAATTTGCTATTTGGCTTGGGATTGATCTTCTATTGCCTAGGAGATGATTGACTTTTAAAATGATAAGAGAGCTCATTATGCTATAGGTTATGTCTTACGTGATTAGGATACATTGTATATGCCATGTTATGTGATACATGCTAGGTGATATGTGTCTTGTCATATGATATTATATGATGGGTGCTCATGTTAAATGTATGGTGAGTATGATAATTTAATAGTGGGGTTAAGTGGATTAGAAAGAGAAGTTGACTAAGTTTTTATCCAATTTAGATTAATGATTGATATGTATAATGATATGCTATACGAAATGCTTACAGGTGACAATGGTTTGATATATGAATTATATGGAGTTATTAAATGATAATTGTGCTTGATGCCATAAGAAGAGAAATGATATCTAGTACTAATCAGTAGGAGAATGAAATAAGTCAATTACATTACATATACATAAGTATATAGTATGAAGTAAGTGAAGTATATTAATGAATTTGGGGTTTAGATGCTACCATATAGACTAGAACAATAACAAAGGTAGGGATTCTCTGTTACTTATGTAGATATCAAGTATAGTCAAAGGAAGAATATTAATTTAGTGTAATTTAAAAGAAGAAGGTATTATTCCCATTCGAATTTTAGTGCAAGATGCTTGATTGATTTTGTTGCTATGCATTCATTGGCGTCTCCATATTTTGCTAAGAGTCTCATCAGAGATAAGGAATTAATTAGTGAACCCTCAGTAGTGTCGACACTTTTAGGAATAATGATGGAAGTAAAGTATATGTTTAAGGACTATGAGGTAGACATTGATGGATGGAAACTTCCTATGGAGTTATTAGAACTTGATGTATTAGAATTTGATGTGAACAAAGGAATGGTGTAACAATCCACATCTACCCTAAGAGTTTTAGTGACAAATTATTTGAATTTAGGATTATTATGACAAATTGTGTGACTGTGTGAAAATTTATGTGTAACATGATTTATGGGTTTGGGGCATGTTAAATTAATTTTAATATGCCTAATATGAATTATTAGTGTGAAATAAATGATTTAAAAGAATGCATTAGCATGAAATAATTTATTTTTCATAAAAAGAATTTTCACGTAAAAAGGCATTTTTAAGCATAAAATAATTTTATAAGCATTTTTAAAATATTTTTAAATAAATATTCTGTGGAAAAATTTAATGAAAATAATAAAAAAATATTTTATTTTTAATTACCTATAATCAGCACTAAATTAATTAAAAAGCTCAAATACCCAAAAGCCCACTACACCAAAACACTCCTAACCTAGCTCACTAAGGGTAAACTTAGAAATTGTACCCCAAACCCTAATATATAGCGAAAATTTTGGCCATCCCTTCATTCTAGCAGCCACCATTCTATTATTTCATTATCTTGGCAAAAAAACTCTCTCAAAATATTTCTCTCTATAGAAATTCATAAAAATCCTTTCAAACTTGCGATTTCGCGACCGTTTCATAAGTTTTTTTTTTCCTTTCAATTTTGCTATTTAGTTTTTATGAAACTAATCTTGGGAAAATTATTTTGAACTAAATATTTACTAATTTTTACTGATAAAATTTGGGCTAGGTGATTTCTTTTCTACCGAAAGAACCAACCTTTCTACGCGATTTCTCCAAAGGTGAATCTTGTAACTCAAAATTGAAATTTTTATGCATAGACCATACTAGAGGGGATTTCTACATCATTGATTTCTAAACTGATTTTTAATATGTTTAGATGAAAATATTTAATTAAATAATGTTTTTGCATATTACTGTAATGACCGAAAAGTTTCAGAAAACAAAGGAATTCAAAGTTTTTGTGCTAGAACTTAGAAGTTGGAAAATTCTATGATTTATTTATACATATGGTTGCCAATTTATATATGGATGGATTCTAATAAGATATTTTCTTTGTTTGGATGAGAAATAAACATTTAAATCATGTGTTTGCATATCGCTATAATAAACGGAAAGCGTGGAAAGCTTAAAAACTCATGATTTTCACCCTAAGCCCTAAACCTTGGAATTTTCATGCATAATTATTATCTATGGCTGTTGAATCATACATGTGGATGTTCTAAGCTGATATTTGCTATGATTGAATGAAAAATAATGGTTTAAACCACCTGTTTACATATACTGTAATGACCAAAAAATACCAAAAATAACAAAACTCATGGTTTTGCACCCTAAAACCCAAAATTTGAATTTTCATGTAGGAAATATACCTATTGCTATCGATTCATGTAGATTGATACTCTAAAATGATTTTTATTGTGTTTACATGAAAAATATTGATTCAAACCATATTTTTACATATTACTATAATAGACGGAAAGTAAGAAAAGTAAGAAAAATTCAGTTTTTCACTTAATAATGTATTTGGCCTACCATGGGATTTTTATCGCAATGTCTATAACTTTTATGCAATGCATTTTGATGATTATTAAGAAAAATTCAGTTTTTCACTTGATAATGTATTCAGCCTACCATGGGATTTTTATCTCAATGTCTATAATTTTTATGCAATGCATTTTGATGATTATTGACATGTATGTATGTATAATAAATGATAAAATTATATGTTAGTTGAAGGAATGACCCTAGACAAGCTTAGAGGCACTTTGGTATACTAAAGGTATACCTAAAGTATCCTAACCTTATGTTGTGATTAGAATATGAATGTCATTGGAAAATATGGAAATAGATTTCATGATGACTTGATAATGAATTGATGATCTTGAATTGATAAAGAGATTGATTGAATGAATGGGTCATAAGAGTTAAGCATGACATTTGAAAGGACATTTGTTAAGTTGACATTTATGGAAGTGTTAAGAGTATTAAGATGATTGTTAAAGTAAATTGACATTAAGATAATGATATTGTGTTAACCTTAGAAAGGTATGGACATGAATTATAATGTGTTTCATACGGGCCTAAAAAGGCTAAGTGTGCAAGACTTTTAAGTTAACATGTTATGTGCAAATGATGGGTGCACCTATATGTGCAACTCTAAGTATATGTGAATGTTATATGTGCATGGGGTAGTTATGGGATAGGATAGCATCATGGTTAAATAAATAATAAGTATTGAATTAAATATTATAATAGAGCTTGAGGAGTCTTAGAAGTCCAAGGGCTACGTGAATTAGAAGCAAAGGAACCACAAGGTGAGTAAACACTATGTTCATGTTGCAAGTGTGAGTAATGTTATGTTATGTTATAAGTATATGATATCATGTTATATGTACCTTGATATTCTTGAAACCCAAGTTAGTTTCTATTTCAAATGAACTCAATGATCTCTATTTTAAGCTTAGGTTGCCGAAAGACAATTGGTCCAAAACCATTTTGTTTATCCAATGATAATTCTTTGTGATAATTGCCCTAACTTATTTTCTTTCTAGAACTGCACTATTCTTGTATCTTCTGTTCAAATAAATTAAACTGATACTACTATTGTGATACATGTTATTGTTGCCTTAAATTCTATTAATATATGTGAATACCATTAGCTCTAACTATGGTACCTCTAACCCTTTATGTAAAAGTCCTCATGCCGATGTGGGTAATCATCAGAACCTATGCATATGGTCTTAACCTGATGGATAAGGGTAGTGTATCCATCTCAGCTACAAAGGGGCGGTTCTAACCATGGGGCTTGATCAACTTTATGCTCTTCATGTGACATGAGTTAGAATGTGGTTTAATGCCACCTCTCCTTTATATGTTTAAGTGATAGAGCAATAGCCTGCACTCTCAACATGTTATAAGTGTGATTTCTACAAACTTGTTTAATTGAAAGCCTTGCTAAAATGTTAACTTGATTCATGAATTATAAATCATGAATATATGTATAAGCTATGAGTTTCCTTTTCAAAGGACTATGTGTTAATGTATGTGCTATATTATTTTCTTATTTAGATCATCTATCTCACCCCTTTTCCTTTTTCCCTGCGTTGTTCCAGTTGAGCAGTATGAGGAGGCAAGGTGATAACTTAAGCATTCTACTCTACTTGCGGAATTCCTTGTCTGAAGTCTTTAATAATACTATAATCTGAAGGGTTATCATTAGATGCTCCGAGAATAATTATTTTGATGTTTATTTGAAATGTTTTTTGTAGCAATCCACACCCACCCTAGGAATTTTTGTGATAAGTTACTTGATTTAGAACTATTATGGTTAAGTGTGTGCTTTTATGAAAATTAGTAATCTAAGTGATTGATGAGCACGTGGCATATTAAATTCATTTTAAAATGCATAATATGAGTTGCTATTATGAAATAAATGATTTACATGAAGTGCATTTGCATAAAAGAATTTATTTTAAATAAAATGAATTTTCATGGATAAAGACAGTTTTTAAGCATAAAATGATTTTATGAGTACCTTAAAATAATTTTTAAAATAAATATTTTGGGGGAAATATTATAGAAATAATAAGAAAAATATTCTTTTATTTTTAATTATAATCAGCTCAAAGTTTAAATAAAAAGCCTAAATACCCAAAAGCCCACTACACTAAAATCCTCCTAACCTAGTTCATTAAGGGTATTATTCGAAATTGCACCCAAACCCTACTATATATTGTAAAATTTGGCCAACCTAGGTCTTCCAGTAGCCACCACTTTAGTTTTCTATATCTTGGTAGAAAAATCCTCTAAGAATATTTCTTTCAACCGAAATTAAGAAAACACCTTTCCGTTTCGCGATTTCTTGACCATAATCATAAGTTTTTCTTCTCTTTCAATTTCTAAATTGATTTCTATGAAATAAATTATGGAAAAATTATTTTGAACTGGTTGATTACTGATTTTTATAGATTTAATTTTGTTTGGGTGAGTTTTTGGGAGAGAAAATCTATTTTCTACCGAAAACACAAATTTTTCCATGAGATTTCTCCAAAGATGAATTCTATAACTTAATATCACAATTTTTATGCATAAACGTCACTAGAGGCGGGAAATTTGTGCAACTAATTTTTTATTTGTTTGGATGAAAAATATTGGATTAAATAATATTTCTATGATGATTGAAAAGTTTCAAAAAACAAAGGAGTTTAAGGTTTTTGTGCTAGAACTTAGATGTTAGAAAATTCTATTATTAAATTAATATGTGGCTACTGATTTGTGTGAGAAAGCATTCTAATATGATATTTGTTTTGTTTAGATGAAAAATAATGATTTGAATCATGTGTTTGTATATTGTTGTAATGAATGAAAAGCACAAAAAGCACAAAAACTCATGATTTTTCACCTAAGCATTAAAACTTGGAAATTTTTGTATAAATATTATCTATGGCTACCGAATCATATATGGACATGTTCTAAACTGATATTTGCTGAGATTGAATAAAAAATAATGGTTTGAACAATCTGTTTACATATTTCTAAAATGACCAAAAAATATCGAAAACAAGAAAACTCATGGTTTTGCACCCTATGACCCAAAAGTTGAATTTTTATGTATGAACAATACTAAGTGTGGCCAATTCACATGAATTAATACTTTAAAATGATTTTTGTTGTGTTTACATAAAAAATCTTGGTTCAAACCATGTTTTTTACATATTTCTGAAATAGACGAAAAGTGCAAAAAGAAAGAGAATTTAATTTTTCTTTTGGTGATACATTCGGCCTACATCAATATTTTTGTCCCAATATTTATAATTTTTATGTGATATGTTTTGATGATTATTGACATGTATGTATAAATAATAAATGATAAAATTGCATGTTAGTTGAAGGTATGACCCTAGATAAGCTTAAAGGCATTTTGGTATACTTAAGTATACTTAAGGTATCTTAACCTTATATTGTGATTAGAATGCAAATGTGATTAGGAAATATGGAACTAGATGTTATGATGACTTGATAATAAATACAATGTTTTGAGTTGATGAAGTGACAATTGAATAAAAAGGATCATAAGAGTTAAGCATGACACTTGAAAGGTTAATTGTTAAGTTGACATGTATGGAAGTGCAAAGTGTATTAAGATGATTGTTAAAGTGAATTGATATTGAGCTATAATATTGTGATGACCTTAGAAAGGTATTGACATGATTGTAATGTGTTTTCATGTGAGCCTATAAGGCCTAAGTGTGCAAAACTTTTAAAGTCAACGTGTTACGTGCAAGTGATAAGTACACCTATATGTGAACTCAAAGCATATGTGTATGCTATATGTGCATGGGGTAGTTATGGGATAGGAGCATCATGAGTAAATAAAATACTAAGTATTAAACTAAATATTATGTTAGAGTTTGAGGAGCTTTAGAAGTGCAAAAGGACTACATATACTACGAGCAGAGGAACCCCAAGGTGAGTAAACACTATGTTCATGTTACAAGAATGAGTAAACATCGTATTCATTCTACAAGTGTGAGTAAATGCCATGTTCATGTTATAAGTGTGAGCAACATTATATTGTGTTATAAGGATGTGATATATTGTTATGTAAGCATTTACGATCTTTGAAACCCAAGTTCCTTTTATCCTAAAATTTAATTAAGTGATTTCTTTGTAAAGCTTGGGTTGCCAAAGGACAATTGGTCTAAAAGTATTTTGTTTATCCAATGAGAATTTCTTATCATTATCACCCCAACTTATATTCTTTCTAGAACTACACTATCATTGTCTTTTGTTTGAAAGTTAAACCACTATTGTTATTAGGATACATGTTATTATTGCCTTATGTGATATTGTTAATTGTGATTACCATTAGCTCTAACTATGGTACCTTTTACCCTTTATGCAGAATCCTCGTGCCGATGCGGGTAATCATCGAAACCTATGCACATAATCTTAACCTAATGGATAGCGATAGTGTATCCACCTCAGTTAAAAAGGGGCGATTCTAGCCATGGTGCCTGATCAGCTTCATGCCTTATAAGTGATAGGAGTCAGAATTTGGTATAAGGCCACCTCTCCTTAATAAGGTCAAGTGATAGAGCAATAGCCTTCACTCACTATAAGTTATCAATGTGATTTCTGCAAATTTGCCAAATCGAAACCTTGCTAAATTGTAACTTGATTCATGAATTATAAATCATGAACTATGTGCATAAGCTATGTGTTTCCTTTTCAAAGGAATATGTGATAATGTATGTGCCTTATTGTTTACTCATTGAGATCATCTATCTCACCCCCTTTTCCTTGTGTGGTTCCAAGTGAGCAAATGTGAAGAGGCAAGGTGATGGCTTAAGCATTCTACTTCGCTTGGGGGATTCCTTGTCCAAGTTATTAATAATACTATTCTATGAAGTCTTGTCCAAGAATGTTGATTGATACTCTTTTGAGATATATTATTTTCCATATGGATTTTATGTGTAATGTTTAATTATAGACTTATGCAATTAAAGGTATTCATCTAAATGTCTTAAATGAGTTATGGTAAGAGGTTTGGTATGATCCTAGGCATGGTTTGTTTATGTGTAAGTTGGTTCTATAGGCATGGGTGACCTTATGTCTCCCTATGTTCTAGGACCGTCATATCTCTAAGGTTGGGATGTGACAGTTTTGTTAAGATTTCAATTGGATTATAAATACTATTTTCTTATAGATTATATGTGAAGTATCTAATTATTGTCTTCCACAACTAAAGGTTTTCATATAAATGTTTCAAATGAGTTATTGTATAAGGTTTGGTATGATCCTAGGCATGATTTGTCAATGGGTTCTATTAGCGTGGGTGACCTTATGTCTCCCCATATTCTAGGACCGTCATATCTCAAAAGTTGGGATGTGACAAAATTAGTATCAGAGCTGTAGTTTTAAGGTCTAGTTTACACTTATATATTTATTGGGTTAAATAAGTGTATTCCTGGAGCATAGGAATTTTCTTGTCATGTCATTTACAGTCTATCGCTAGCATAGTTTCGCGAAATGCTAGTAGGATTTAGTAATCCTTGATATTGTTTGCTTGACTTATGATTCTTTCGATAGATGACCAAAAAATTACCCCTGCTTGAGGATCACAACCTAAAGCACTGCGTGTGGCCTACAAGAGGACAAGGAGATAGATGTTCAAGAAGGCTATACCTGTGGTCCACCTCTAGAGAGAAAGGGCTCTTGATGAGGAGGACCCTGTGGAGTGTCTAGGTTACAAATGGATTCAGAGTAAAATGCAAAAGTTTGAGAGAGACTGTTTAGAACTAATGGAAGAAAGTCGATGTCTTAGGTCCCTAATGTATGCTTCGAGAATGGATGTGAAGAAGAGGCATAAAGCCGAGAGAGTTAAGCATGCTGAACATGAACAGAAGAGTAGTCATAAGGGCAAGGGTCATAGAGGTCAGCACAGAGAAGGAAGCGGAGGACCAAGAAAGGAATATTCACTAACAACTTGTGCCCATTATGGGTATGAAGCATTTTTGAGTTTACTAAAAAGCCTCTGGCAAATGTCTCAGATGTGGTCAGTTGGGCCACTTCTGCAAAGACTGCACCCAAAAGGGAAATTTAGGAAATGCGACCTCGATGCCTCCACCACCTAGACCATCGCAACTTTAAGGGCAAGGAGCCAAGAATAAAAGACATAATTGAGACTCTCACTAGTAGATGGTAACAATTAGCTTAGGGGCATGGGGCTTATATGATACAAATAATATTATTTGATTGCTTAGTGACTTAGTATAGATTGATTCTATGAAATGATTGACTTTAGACGATAAAAGAGCTCATTATACTATAAGTTATGTGTTACATGATTAGGATACTTGATACATGCCATGATATGTGATATATGCTAGGTGATATGTGTCCTATGATGTGATATTATATGATGGGTGTTAATGTTAAAGGCATGCTAAGTTTAACATTTTGATGTTAGAGTTAAATAGATTAGAAAGAGAAGTGGACTAGGTTTTGATCCAACTAAGATTAATGATTGATGGGTATAATGTTATGAGGTATGAAATGCTTAAATGTTATAATGGTTTGATATATGAATTATATGGAGTCATTAAATGATAATTGTGATTGATGTCATAGGAAGAGAAATGATAGTTAGTAATGATCAGTAGGATAATAAAACAAATCAGTTACATTATATATACATAAGTATATGGTGTGAAGTAAGTGAAATACATTAAGAAATTTGTGGCATAGATGCTACCCTAGAGGCTAGAACAACAAGAGAGCTAGGGATTTCTCTATCACTTATGTAGATATCGAGTATAGTCAAAGGAGGAATATTTATCTAGTGTGATTCAAAAGAAGAAGGTATCATTTACATTAGAATTTTTAGTGCAAAATGCTTGATTGATTCTGGTGCTACGCATTTGTTTGTATTTGGTTAAGAGTCTCGATAGAGATAAGGTATTAATTAATAAACCCTTAGTGGTGTTGACTCCTTTGGGAGCAATGATGGAAGTGAGGCATTGTTTAAGGATTGTGAGGTAGACATTGATGGACATAAACTTCCTATGGAGTTATTGAAACTTGATGTCTTAGAATTCGATGTAATCCTAGGAATGCATTAACTATATGAGTATGGAGCTTGTATTGACTGTAGAGGAAAATAAGTAGAATTTCAAACTAAGGATAGGAGAAATTTTTGTATCATAGAGATACATATGATTAAGGTCTACTAGCATAATCATAGAATGGATGAGTATACTTAGGAAGCCGAGGAAGGGATGTGACAGAAGCATCCCCAGTTTTTCGAGAACATGTGAGTAAGTATTGAAATTTGAGGACAAATTTCTTTTAAGAGGGGGAGATATAAAAGGATAAGTAATCTTAGACTTGTAATGATGATAAAAGGATAAGTATGATGCTAGTAGAGATTCTTTAGTGATGAGATTCCTTTGAGTATATAGGTTGTAATCATAATATAAGGATTTGAATTTTTATAAAGTAATAGATGTTAAGGCCATACGAACTGTAAATTTGAGGATCCATGAGGACTTGATCTATGAGGGTATAAAATGATTTAATTTAATATAAAATGTTCTAGATTTGATTTGATTATGTACTTGTGTCCAGTATGTCTACCTATATGCATCGAGTTTTGCTTTATGGAATCATACATCACAATCATACATCATGAACCACATCAAGCATTGCATTAAGGTTGCATGTTACATGCAAGGATGAAAATGTTTTGATTCTTACAAATGATTCTATGTAGTTTTGAAAATATTTAGAAGGGATTTGAGTCCTCTA
This sequence comes from Reutealis trisperma, assembly GCA_947687605.1. NCBI lineage: Eukaryota > Viridiplantae > Streptophyta > Magnoliopsida > Malpighiales > Euphorbiaceae > Reutealis > Reutealis trisperma. The sequence continues at coordinate 125,631 of CANTUT010000816.1, read as the reverse complement.
GATGAGAAATTTTTAAAGGCATTAGAAACAATAATGTTTAATTGAGGTTACTAGAAAATTTGGTAGTGATCTTTAGTATAGGAAGAATTCTTATTGAGATAACCTAGAATGGCTTAGAGTTGGAAAGATATAAGAGTTGCATAGAGATTTCATTGAATGTCGATGGTATTACAAGGTTTATTATTTTAATATGGATAAGTTAAATGATTAGGAATGTGAAATATAGCAAGATGTAAGTGGAAATCTAAAGTGAGACGATATTACAAGCTAAATGTATAAAAGTTATGGGGCATGAGGTTATTAAGTCATGATAATGATGTATATATTATACAAAAAGAGAGTAAGTTTGGAATAGTTATGAGAAGTATATTTGAGATTGTAAAATAATATAATGAAAGTTCATTTAGGATATGATATATTTAGGAATGTTTGTTAAGTTTAAAATGATATAATATGACATATATGATATGATATGATATGATATATATAATATGTATAAATGATTTGAATAAAATGCATTAGCATGAAATAGTTTATTTTTCGTAAAATGAATTTTCATGTAAAAAGGCGATTTTTAAGTATAAAATAATTTTATGAGCATTTTTAAAATATTTTAAAATAAATGTTTTGGAAAAAATTTTAATGAAAATAATAAGAAAAATATTTTATTTTTAATTACTTATAATAAGCCCTAAATTAATTAAAAAGCCCACTACACCAAAACATTTATAACCTAGCTCATTGAGGATAAACTTGGAAATTGCACCCCAAACCATAATATATAATGAGAATTTCAGCCAGCCCTTCATTCCAATAGCCACCATTCTATTATTTCATTATCTCGGTAGAAAAATTCTCTCAAAATATTTCTCTCTACTAAAATTCATAAAAATCCTTTCAAACTTGTGATTTCGCAACCGTTTCATAAGTTTTTCTTTTCCTTTCAATTTGCTATTTGATTTTCACGAAACTATTCTTGGCAAAATTATTTTGAACTGAATATTTACTGATTTTTATACATGAAATTTAGACTAGGTGATTTCTTGAGAGAAAAATCAATTTTTCTATTAAAAGCACTAACCTCTTTATGCAATTTATCCAAAGTTGAATCTTGTAACTCAAAATTGAAATTTTTATTCATAGACCATACCAAGGGGGGAGGCGGGGGGGATTTCTACATCATTGATTTCTAAACTTATTTTTAATGTGTTTAAATAAAAAATATTTAATTAAATCGTATTTCTACATATTACTATAATGACCGAAAAGTTTCAGAAAATAAAGGAATTGGTTTTTGTGCTAGAACTTAGAAGTTGGAAAATTCATTGATTTATCTATACATATGGCTGCCAATTTGTATATGGATGGATTCTAATATGATATTTGTTTTGTTTGGATGAGAAATAATAATTTAAATCATGTGGTTGCATATTACTGTAATGAACGAAAAGCGGAGAAAGCTTGAAAACACATGATTTTCACCCTAAGCCTTAACCTTTAGAATTTTAATGCATAATTATTATCTATGGCTACCAAATAATACATGTGGATGTTCTAAACTGATATTTACTGCGATTGAATTAAAAATAATAGTTTAAACCACCTATTTACATATTACTGTAATGACCGAAAAATACAAAAAACAAGAAAACTCATAGTTTTGCACCCTAAACCCAAAATTTGAATTTTCATGTAGGAGATATACCTATTGTAGTCGATTCATGTAGATTGATATTCTAAAATGATTTTTGTTGTCTGTCTATGAAAAATATTAGTTCAAACCGTGTTTTTACATATTACTGTAATAGACGAAAAGTGTGAAAAGTAAGAAAAATTTAATTTTTCCCTTGATAATGTATTCAGCCTACCATGGGATTTTTATCCCAATTTCTATAATTTTTATGCAATATGTTTTGATGATTATTGACATGTATGTATGTGTAATAAATGATAAAATTGCATGTTAGTTGAAGGAATGACCCTAGACAAGCTTAGAGGCACTTTGGTATACTTAAGTGTCACATCCCAACCTTATGAGATACGACGGTCCTAGAACATGGCGAGACATAAGGTCACCCATGCCCGTAGAACCCATTAACATATAACAATCATGCCTAGGATCTTACTGAACCTTCTTCATTAACTCGTTTAAAACATTTAGATAAATACCATAATTTGCGGAAGACTTAAAGTAAATCATTACATATAAAATCCATAAGGAAAATAATATAAATCTCTATAAGTATCAATTAACATTCCCAGAGCATCTAAAGTCAAGACTTCATAAACATAGTATTATTGATAACTCAGACAAGGAATTCCCCAAGTGAAGTAGAATGATTGAGCCATCATCACCTTGCCTCCTCACATTTGCTCACCTGGAACCACACAAGGAAAAGGGGTGAGATAGATGATCTCAATGAGTAAACAAAAAGGCGCATACATTATCACATATTCCTTTGAAAGGAAACACATAGCTTATACACATAGTTCATGGTTCATAACTCATGAATTAGGTTGCAATTTAAGCAAGGGTTCAATTTAGCAAGTTTGTAGAAATCACACTTATAACACTTATAGAGTGAAAACTATACTCAATTCACTCAAAACACATCGAGGAGAGGTGGCCTTTGCCAAATTCTAACTCCCATCACTTAGAAAGCGTGAAGCTGATTAGGCTCCATGGCTAGAACTGCCCCTTCTAGCTGAGGTGGATACACTACCCCTATCCATCGAGTTAAGACCATGTGCACAAGTTTCGATGATTACCCGCATCAGCACGAGGATTCTGCGTAAAGGGTAAAGGTACCATAGCTAGAGCTATTGGTAAACGCAATTAACAATATCACATAAGGCAACAATAGTATGTATTTCAATAATAATAGTAGTTTAGCTTTCAACAATAATACAATGAAAGTGTAGTTCCAGAAAGAATACAAGTTAGGGTGTCATTTACAAAAAGTTCTCATTGGATAAACAAAAGAGTTTTGGACCAACTGTCCTTTGGCAACCCAAGCTTGATAAAGAAATCATAAAATTTAAAATAGAAAGAACTTGGGTTTCAAAGATCACAAAGGTTCACATAACAATATATCACATTCTTGTAACACAACATGATGTTGTTCACATTTGTAGCAAGAACATTGTGTTTACTCACAATTGTAGAATGGATATGATGTTTACTCACCTTGGGGTTCCTTTGCTCCTAGTACTCATAGTCCCCTTTGCACTTCTAAGGCTCCTCAAACTCTAACATAATATTTGATTTAAATACTTAGTATTTATTTATTCATGATGTTCTTATCCCATAACTACCTATGTACATATAACATACACATACACTTAGAGTCCATTCATAGGTGTACTCATTACTTGCACATATCACGTTGACTTAAAAGTCTTGCATATCTAGGCCTTATAGGCTCACATGAAAACACATTGCAATCATATCAATACCTTTTTAAGTTCATCACATTATCATTACCCTAATATCAATTCACTTGTCAATTATCTTAGTTCACTTTACACTTCCATACATGTCAACTTAACAATTAATCCTTCAAACATCATACTTAACTCTTATGATCCCTTTTACTTCATTAAATCATAACCATATATTCATCATCAAGTCATCATAACATCTAGTTCCATATTTCCCAATCACATTTGCATTCTAACCACAATATAATATTAAGATACCTTAAGTATACCAAAATGCATTTAAGCTTATCTAGGATCATACCTTCAACTAACATGGAATTTCATAATCTACTATACATACATTCATGTCAACAATCACCAAGACACATCACATAAAATTTATAAACAATTGGACACAATTGTTCATGTAGGCTGAATGCATCATTAAGGTGAAAACCAAATTCTTCTTCTTTTCGTGCTTTCCGTCTATTTCAGAAATATGTAAAAACATGGTTTGAACCAAGATTTTTCTTGTAAACATAACAAAAATCATTTTAGAACTTAAATCCATTAGAATTGGCCACCATTGGTGCCATTAATATATAAAAATTCAATCTTTTGCATTACAGTGCACAAAACATGAGTTTTCTTGTTTTCGGTATTTTTCAGTCATTATAGAAATATGCAAACAGGTTGTTTAAACCATTATTTTTCATTCAATCATTGAAAATATAAGTTTAGAACACATTCTTTCACAAATCGGCAGCCATATATAGGATTTATAAAAAAAATTCCAAGTTCAAACGCTTAGGTCAAATATCATGAGTTTCCGCGCTTTCCACGCATTTCGTTTATTTCAGCGATAAACAGACACATGATTCAAGTCATTATTTTTCATCTAAACAAAATAATTATCATATTAGAACATCAATTCACACAAATCAGCAACCATGTATTCATGAAAGAATAAAATTTTCCAATTTCCAAATCCTAACACGAAAACCTTGAATTCCTTTGTTTTTCGAAACTTTTCGGTCATCACAGAAATATGCAGAAATATTATTTCATGCAATATTTTTCATCAAAACAAATCAAAAATCAGTTTAGAATGCAAACAAGTACAAATCGCCCCCCCCCCCCCTCCTATGATGTTTATACAATAATATTGTGATTTTAAGTTATAGAATTCACCTTTGGAAAAATCTTGCGGAAAGAATCGTGTATTCGGTAGAAAATAAATTTTCTCTCCCAAAAATTCACTCAAACAGAATTGAATCTATAGAAAGTAATCAAACAGTTCAAAAAAAATTTCCCATAATTTATTTCATAGAAAACAGTTTAGAAATCGCAAGAGAATAAAAACTTACGATTACGGTCACGAAATCGCGAAACGGTAAAGTGTTTTTGATATTTCGGTAGAGAGAATTATTTTGAGAGGTTTTTCTGCTAGAATACAGAAAGAATAAGGGAATGGCTACTGGAAACCCTTGTTTGGCCAAAAATTAGAATATATATTAGGGTTAGAGTGGAATTTCCACTATTACCCTTAATGAAATAGGTTAGGAGCATTCTTGTGTAGTGGGCTTTTGGTTATTTGGGCTTTTTCTTTAAAAATTTTGGCTGAAAGGATTTAAAATGAAAATAATATTTTTCTTTTTAATTCTGAAATATTTCCCTCAAAAATATTTATTTAAAAATATTTTAAAAATACCTATAAAATTATTTTATGCTTAAAAATTGTTTTATGCATGAAAATTCATTTTATTTAAAGTAAATTCTTTTATGCAAATACACTTCATGTAAATCATTTATTTCACAATGGCAACACATACTATGCATATTAAAATAAATTTAATATGCCACATACTCATCAATCATTTAGATCACAAATTCTCACACAAGCACACACTTAGCCTTATTAGTTCTAAATCAAGCAATTTATCACGAAAATTCCTAGGGTGGGTGTGGGTTGTTACATTAAGGTATACTTAAGGTATCTTGGCCTTATGTTGTGATTGGAATGTGAATGTGATTAGGAAATATGAAAATAGATTTCATGATGACTTGATAATGAATTGATGATCTTGAATAGATGAAGAGATTGATTAAATGATGGGTCATAAGAGTTAAGCATGACATTTGAAAGGTCATATGTTAAGTTGACATGTATAGAAGTGTTAAGAGTATTAAGATGATTGTTAAAGTAAATTGACATTAAGATAATGATATTGTGTTGACCTTAAAAAAGTATGGACATGAGTTCTGGTGTGTTTCATATGGGCCTAAAAAGGCTAAGTGTGCAAGACTTGTAAGTCAACATGTTATGTGTAAATGATGAGTGCACCTATATTTGCAACTCTAAGTGTATGTGAATGTTATATGTGCATGGGGTAGTTATGGGATAGGATAGCATCATGGTTAAATAAATACTAAGTATTGAATTAAATATTATGATAGAGCTTAAGGAATCTTAGAAATCTAAGGGCTTCGAGAATTAGGAGCTAAGGAACCACAAGGTGAGTAAACACTATGTTCATGTTGCAAGTGTGAATAACATTATGTTATGTTATAAGGATATGATATCATGTTATGTGTACCTTGGTATTCTTGAAACCTATGTTATTTCCATTTCAAATGAACTCAATGATCTCTATTTTAAGCTTGGGTTGCCAAAGGACAATTGGTCCAAAAACCATTTTGTTTATCCAATGATAATTCTTTGTGATAATTGTCCTAACTTATTTTCTTTCTAGAACTACACTATTCTTGTATCTTCTATTCAAATAAATTAAACTGATATTACTATTGTGATACATGTTATTGTTACCTTAAGTGCTATTGATATATGTGAATACCATTAGCTCTAGCTATGGTACCTTTAGCCCTTTATGCAGAAGTCCTCATGCAGATGCAAGTAATCATTGGAACCTGTGCACATGGTCTTAACCCAATGGATAGGACTAGTGTATCCACCTTAGCTGGAAAGGGGCAGTTTTAGCTGTGGGGCTTGATCAGCTTCATGCTCTTCATGTGACAGGAGTTGGAATTTGGTTTAATGCCACCTCTCCTCTATGTGTTCGAGTGATAGAGCAATAGCCTGCACTCTCAATGTGTTATAAGTGTGATTTTTGCAAACTTGTTTAATTGAAAGCCTTACTAAAATTTTATGAATTATAAATCATGAACTATGTGTATAAGCTATGAGTTTTCTTTTCAAATGACTATGTGTTAATGTATGTGCTATATTGTTTACTCATTAAGATCATTTATCTCACCCCTTTTCCTTTTTCCTTGTGTGGTTCCAAGTGAGCAGTATGAGGAGGCAAGGTGATAGCTTAAACATTTTACTCTGCTTGGGGAATTCCTTGTCTGAAGTCTTTAATAATACTATGATCTGAAGGGTTATCATTAGACTCTCCGGGAAATCGTTAGATGCTCCGAGAATAATTATTTTGATGTTTATTTGAAATGTTTTGTTAAGATTTCAACTAGATTATAAATACTATTTTCTTATGGATTATATGTGACTATCTAATTATTGTCTTTCGCAACTAAAGATTTTCACATAAATGTTTTAAATGAGTTATTGTATAAGGTTTTGTACGATCCTAGGTATGATTTAATATGTGTCAACAGGTTCTACGGGCATGGGTGACCTTATGTCTCCCCGTGTTCTAGGATCGTCATATCTCAAAAGTTGGGATGTGACAAATGAATTGGCTATATGAGTATTGAGCTTGTACTCACTGTAAAGAGAAGTAAGTAGAAATTTGAACTGAGGATGGGGAGGAATTTGTATATCAAAGAGATACCTATGATTAAGGTCTACCAGCTTAATCATGGAATGGATGAATGTACTCAAGAGTTAAGGAAGGGATGCGGCAGAAGCATCCCCATTTTTTTTTTCTAGAACATAAGTAACTAATTAAATTTAAGGATGAATTTCTTTTAAGGGGGAAGAATGTAATAACCAACATTCCATCCTAGGAGTTTTCATGACCAATTACATGAATTTAGAGCCATTAAGACAAAATATGTGCTTATATAGAAATTCATGTGTGTTGTGATTGATGAGTATGTGGCATGTTAGATTAGTTCTAATATGCATAATATGAATTATTTTGGTGAAATAAATGAATTATATGAAGTGCATGAGCATAAAATAATTTATGGCACACAAAATGAATTTTCATGCAAAAAGCAATTTTTAAGCATAAAATAATTTTTATGAGCATTTTTTTAAAATATTTTTACATAAATATTTTTGAGGGAATCTTAATGAAAATAATAAGAAAAATATTTTATTTTTAATTACCTATAATCAGCCCCAAAATTAAATAAAAAGCCCAAATACCCAAAAGTCCACTACACCAAAACACTCCTAACCTAGCTCATTAAGGGTAATCTTGGAAATTGTCCAAAATCCTAAATATATAAGATAAAATTTGGCTAGCCCTTGCCTGTAGTAGCCACCATTCTACTATTTCTTTATTTTGTTAGAAAAATTCTCTCAAAATTATTCTCTCTACCAAAATTCACAAAATACTTTCAAACCTTGCAATTTCTTTACCATATTCTTTAGGTGAATTTTTAAAAGAGAAATTAATTTTCCTACTGAAAACACTAACCTCTCTACATGAATCGTTCAAAGAGCTTAAGGAGTATAGGTTCAAGGGCTACAAGTATTAGGAGTAAAGGAACCACAAGGTGAGTAAACATTATGTTTTATATTACAAGTATGTGATATCATGTTATGAGAACCTTTGAGATTCTTGAAACCCAAGTTCTTTTCTATCCTATATTATAATTATATGAATTCTTTGTTAAGCTTGGATTGCCAAAGGATATTTGGTCTGAAACTATTATTGTTTATTCCATGATAAAAAAAAAAGAACATTTGTGATTATTGCCATACCTTACTTTCTTTTTGAAGCCACACTATTGTTTATCTTTTGTTCAATAAGATAAACATCTATTGTTATTGTATTACATGTGGTTGCATTCTTTAATGCTACTGTTACCTCTCCTTCATGTTGTGAGTGAGCAAGGTAGCAGCCTTCACTCTATATTTATGTTACGAGTGGACAAGGTAGCGGCCTTCACTCTATATTTATGTTACGAGTGGACAATGCAGTAGCTTTCACTCTATAATTATGTTATGAGTGGACAAGATAGTAAACTTCACTCTATGTTTATGTTACAAATGGATAAGGCAGCATCCTTCACTCTATATTTATGCTATGAGCGGATAAGGCAACAGCCTTCACTCTATATATTACAAGTTATAAGTTGATATCTATGAACCTTCTTAAATTGCAAACTTTGAATCATAAGCCATGAGATATGAATTGTAAATCATGAACTATGTGTTATAAGCTATGAGCCCTTTTCAAGGGATATGTATTATTGTATAAGTTATTGATAAGTGTATATTTGTCTATGTTCTATCCCCTGATCTTACTAGGTTTTATATTTAAATTGAGTTTGATTTGTTTCTTAAGTGTTATTTCAGAGTTCTTTTAGGGATTTCTATGTTTTAGAAGCCACGGATCAATTTAGTTTGGAATGATGGGGCTAAGGCATAAAAAAATGGCACACTTTATGTGAATGATTGAAGACCTATGCTTGAGCTATGCTTAAGGACACACGCATGGTGTTGGCCGTGTGGAATATGTAGGCAAAGTTGGTATTTTGACAAATTTGAACACATTGGAGTATTTTAAGCATAACTTGAGCTACCAATGTCCAAATGAGGCGATTAGGTGTCATTGGAAAGCTAAGAGAAAGAGCTACAAAAGTCATGAAGACCACAAAGCCTAATTCAGGTCCCACGAGTAGCCTCATGCCCGTGAGTCAGGGCGTGGAGTGACGGTCAATTTGTAGCTTTGTCCACAGAGTTCCCACAGGCAGAGCCACAGGCATGGGCCAGGGTGTGGGAACATCCCAAATCACTATATAATAGCAACTTAAAGGTAAAAGGAGAGAGCCACCGAGAAGGTGCTATATGGTTCCTTGGCTTATGTAAATCATATATTTTCATTCTAGAGAAGATTTGTAGCTGTTTTCAAGGAAGATCCACTAGATCTGAAGCATTAATCAAGGATTAAAATCAAGATTTCCTCAAACTTTTTCATAAACTATTTAGGTTTTCTTAATCTCTGTCTTTCTTTGTTGTTTTTAGTTTCTATTATGAGCTAATTATTTTTATTTAGATTTGATGAACCCTAGTTTCAATTGTATGGATTGAATGATTTTAGTTTCAATGAATTCATCTTTGATTGTTTTATTTTCATGATTAATCTTATTATTCTAATTAGCAAAAGCTAGCTTGTTAATTAGATATTGTTTTCATATTATTGACTTGAGAAAGCCTGATATGAATTGATTACTCATGTAAATTGAGGGTTGATTAGGGCACTAGAGATAGGCCTATAAAACCCTTTAGTATTTTGTTCCTTATTCTTAATACATGAACTATTTGATTGTGTTTGAGAAGAGATTCCTTACACTCTACCTTGGAATTAGGGATTAAATCACTCAAGAGAGGTTTTAATCTAAATTAGTGGAATTCCAATTCAATTCATTATTTAATGTAATTGATTCCATTATTCATGGAATATAAGAGAGCTAGGGGGATTTAAATCTAGATAACCTGATCCTTGTTTATATCTATCAATTATCTTATTATTACCTTTAGCTTCTTGTGTTTTAATTTAGTTTACTTTAATTATTCTAAAATATTAATCGCTAGACAATAGTTGAAGTTTGAGCTAGTACTTGTATAGTGTCCTCGTGGGATCGACCTTACTACTGCTATACTACTTGAATGATAGGTGCACTTGCCTTTAGCTAGGGTAGAATAGACATCGAGTTTATTTTATAACTGGTGGGTGTATTCAACACACATCAGTTATATTGTTTACTCATTGAGATAATCTATCTTACCCCTTTTTCCTTATGTGGTTTCAAGTGAGCATTATGAGGAGGCAAGGTGATCGCTCAAGCAACCTACTCTACTTGGGAAATTTTCTTGTTAAATTTTATTACTGTGCTATAAGATGATGAGTCTCTAGATGCTCTAAGAGTTATTATACAAATTTTATTTTAGAAAATGATGTTGGTGACTTTATTTGGAGTCTTATTATTATTTTCCTATGGATTGTATTAAAGTATATTTTTAGCTTGCGCAACTTAAGATTTTTCCTTTATAAAAGGTTTTATTAAGTTAATGTATAAGGTGCGGTACAGTCCTAGGCAATTTCTGCATATATATGAGTGGGTTATATAGGCATGGGTGACCTTATGTCTCTTTATGTTCTAGGCAATTAATTCCCATCAATTAATTTGAGTTAATTCACTTTTATTCTTATGAATCCTAACTTGTCCCACTTATGTTAAATTTGGGGAAAACTGATAATTCCTCATCAAATCATTAAATTAGTTGTAGACATATGAAATTAACATAACGTATATCATATCACTCAATTATCACAATCTAATATTAGAATACCAAGTTCCTCTTTTAACTAAGTTTATGCCACTAAGATTCCCAAATCTTGAATCAAGTTCCCAAAATTCATTTTAACACTTCTAAATCATTTTTCTTCATCTAAAATAACCATAGATATATTCAATTAGAATTTAGAATACTTTCTAGATCATTCACTAATGTTGGCCAAATTCTCCCTTTAATGATACTTAGGTATTTTCATGTTTTCTTTTCCTATCTTCCCATTAATCCTTTAATTCTCTAGCCAAATCTCCATATTTCATCTAAGATCATCCAAGATTACATCTTATATATGCTCACCCTAAGTTGGCCAAATTCTTCTTATGGTGTGGAAGGGATTTTATGCAACCAAAATACTAAAATTAACCTTAAAACATAGAACATATAAGATGAACATAATTTCTCAACCTGGTTAGCTTTGATTTATTAAGGTTCTTGTTGCAATTGGTGTAGAGAGAATCTCTTTTCTTATAATGAAGCTGAAATACCCAAGTCTTTTATAGTTCATTTCAGTTACTAATGATGCTAAAAGGCTAGATTTTTAAAGGTTGGCGTGGTATAGAAATAAAAAGGAGTTAGTAGTAATCTTGTGATATGAATTGAATTATTTACCTAGCACGTGACCTTATTATGTTTAATTATGATTTAATGAATTGAATAGAGTTCATATGGTAGCTAATATTAATCTTCACCTTCAATTTTCACTCTAAAACCTTGATTTTTTTCCTCAGAGAAACTGCCTCCAATTGATAAAACTCAGAACCCCCAATTCCTGTGCAAAGATTACTTATATACTCTAACAGAATCGCTGTCACGCCTAACCCCACGGCTATGGCCTTAGGCAAAGGAGACATTTGGCTTGGAGATAACAAGCAAAATCTTTCCTGCTTGTCCTATGGGTATACCCACACCCATGGCCTTGTGTGTGGGATAAGGTTTGTTTTTTTTTTTAAACATAAATTAAACTCAATTTTAAACAAAAATTATGATAAACAAGGGGGGTAAAATATAGGCAATTATAAAAGTTTCTAAGTTTAGCATGGGGTTAATGATGGACCATGGGCTTGTTATTAGGCCTTGGGGCCATCAAAAGCCAAACCCAACCATAGTGGGCTAACCCATGGGTCCATAATTGGTGTAACTTTAAGCCTACATGTTAGAATAGTTAGCCCAATTAAAGTGGTTAGCCAACATCAAGTAGAACATGTTATAGAGAAAGAGTTGAAAATTTTGACTAGTTAGCCACAAAGATTGACCAAAGTAAAAGTCCTAAACCAAGTAAAACTCTCACCTTCTCTACACATAATTCTAGATACACTTTGAGCACTTCAACACCTTATGATGATCATCACCATTGTAGAGAGAATCATAGCCATCCAACTAGATCAAATCCTAGCCATTCATTAAGATCAAACTTCAACCATTAGATCTAGCTTGATTAAATCCTCACCATTTAAGTCATTATATATATATGTAAATTATGTTATGAACTAGTGTTTAGCCTATCTCTACACCAAATTTTCACTCTAAGAAAGAGGATTTTCTCTACATCACTTGTAACAAGAGTATTAGCAAACCAAATCCAAGTAAGGTGAGAAACTATGTTCACTTTCTCTTTTATATGATCGAAGGTTAAATTTTAGTATTTTAGTTGTATGAAGTCCTTTATTACACCATAAGAATTTCGGGCAACCTAGAGTAAATATGTACAAGATGTAATTGAATGATCTTAGATAAGGAAGAATGATTTAGAAGTGTTAAATGGAATTTTGGGAACTTGATTTAAGACTTGGAGACCCTAGAGGCATGAAAATGATGTAAAGAGAGACTCGGTGCTCTCACACTAGATTAAACCATTTAAGTGATTATATATATATATATATATATATATATATATATATATATATATTACATATTGTGTTAATTTCCTACTTTTACAACTAATTTGAAGATTGGATGTGGAAATATGAATTTTCCCCAAATTTGACATGAGTGGGATAAACTAGGGTTCATATGAACAAAAGTAAATTAATTAATAAGGATTGATTACTTAAGTATTAATTTGGTAAATCTATAGTTCAATTGAGGTTTGAAAGTGAAATTAATGGTTTTCCCTAAATTCTAGGGTTTATGGCACAATTTGGGCATTTTATGATCTAGATTTGAAACCATAGAGTTGAATGAGTGATTTAATCTAGAAATAATTAGAAGTAAGAATAAGTATGTGTATAGTGTAATTAATACATCTCTATTATAAGTTGAGGAAACAAAATAAGTAAAGGATATAATTAGAAACACTATTAGTTACTAATTGAAGTAATTGGAATGTGATGAATGTAGAACTTCAAAGTAAGGGCAAAGAAATTGCTCAAGACCAAGAGGGATGTTGAACTAACTAAGGATAAACAATCATTAGGAGCAAAGGAGATAAGGTGAGTACCAAATAACATGATGTAACTATGCTCTTGTTTGCGACCATTATTGGATTATCAATCCTTATTGTGAACTTGAAATGACATTTGGAATGTGGTTGCTTATTGATTGATGAAACCTCAGAAATTCACATCCTCCTTATATTATATTCGATCATAGTGAATCTTGTGCCTTAACCCTATGTGATGCTCAATGATGTGAATGACTATTATGTTGAACTACCTCATATTGTAAACCTTGATATGTCTTTCATTGAATACCTATCATTAAGCATAAATCCTCTCTAATGCGAGGAAAGTACATCAAACTTTGTGCACTTGGTGTAAGCCCATTAGTAGGGCGAGAGTACCTGACCTTTGCTAAGAGGGAACACCCAACAGCAAGGCCCGATCAGCCTTGCATAATGTAATGCATGTGAGTGACCAAGGCTTAGGCTGCCACTCTTTAAATATTTGTGTGGGAACCACTTCACTCCTAAAACATCATCATTTATGCTAAATCACATTCTAAAGTTCAATGTGGTCAATCTTGATTAACATCACTCCCTTGCCATCTTGAATTAACCAAGTATTAACCATTGATATTGCTAGGTTGTATTATATTATTTTATACTCGTTGAGCTTACCCCTTAGTTGATTAAATTTTACAGGTTGAAGTGATCCGTTAGCAAGGTAAACTCCAAGTTTCATTTCTTCACTGGGTCTTGTTAAAGGTACTACATTCATTTTAGCTTGTGCTATTTCTGAAAGATCAATTCTAGAGCTCCATAGTGTCTAAAAGCTTAGTTCTAACGTAAGTTGTATTAGAGCGTAATGTAGACAATTAATAACATTTATTATGTAAGAGTAACCATGATAGTAAGTAGAATGTATGGATAATGTTTGTTTATATTTATAAATAATAATGTTCTATTTTGGATTATGAGATCACACCAAAGTGTAATGGCTATAAATGAATGATTTAAGAAATAACAGGAAAGGATAAAGAATGAATGTGGTTTTGATCTTTGGAAGGATTGTAAAATGACCATAAGAATACTAATATTCTATGGGTTTAGGTGACTTTACATCTCCCTGAACTCTAGGACAGTTGGATGGCTATGATTCTCTCTACAATGGTGATGCTCATCATGTGGTGTTGGAGTGCTCAAAATGAACCTAGACTCATGTATAGAGAAGATGAGAGTTCAACTTGGTTTAGGATTTTGACTTGGTCAATTTTTATCGCTAGCTTGGTCAAATTTTGTAGCTCTCTCTACAACATCATTTTGTTTGGTGTTAGGCTAACTACTGTAGGTGGCTAACTACTCTAACATATGAACTTGAGGTTACACCAATTATGAGCCTATGGGCCGGCCTACTATTATTAGGTTTGGGCCTTTGATGACCAAAGGCTTAATAACAAGCCTATAGCCCATCAACAAGCCCATGACAAACTTAGAAACTTTCCTTTTAACTTTCTTTCAAATTTATATTCTCTAACTTCTTTACATACATCATTAGTTATCACATGAACTCTATTTAATTCATTAGAGCACAATTAGTCATGATAAAATCATGAACTATTCAAATGTTTTATATTATGTAATAAGATTCCTATTTGATTCCTTATCATTTCTATACTATACTAACATTCAAAAATCTAATCCTCTAGTATTATTAGTAATTAAAATATGCTATAAAATCCTTGGATATTACACTTCCATTTCCTCATTTTCTCATAAGTCAAACACATAAATCCTAAAGTGAGACTGTGTTTGACTAATACAACCCTTATCAAGCAAGTCCTGTAATTGAACTTTCACTTCTTTTAACTCTGAAGGTGCCATCCTATATGGCAGTATTGATATTGGCTTAGTTCTAGGTAAGAGCTCAATTATGAACTCTACCTCTCTATCTGCTGGCATTCCTGGTAAATCCTCAGGAAACACATCAAGGAACTCATCTATGACAAGTATCTTCTTAACATATTTATTTACTTTCTAAATACCACTACATGTGCCAAATATGCTTGACAAGCCTTCCTTAACAATCTCTTTATGCCAACAGCTGAAATAAAGTTCATAGTATTGTTACTCCTTTCACCTTGAAAAGTGAATTTGGATCCATTCTTCTCTTTGAAATTTATCCTTTTTCTTTTACAATCTATATGAGCATTATGCATAGATAGCCAATCCATTCCTAGTATAACATCAAATTCCAAGACCTTTAGTTCAATCAAATTTGTAGGAAATCCCCTATTTTTAATTTCTACCATGCAATTCTTATATACTTGTTCTACCTCTATAATTTCTCCCAAGGGCGTGGTTATAATCAAGGGTTCATTCATTACATCCTTATTCTTATTTAATTTCTTAGTAAAACACAGTGAAATAAAGGAATGTGTTGCACTATAATCAAACAAACATTAAGCATTAATAGACTGGATGAAGATGGTACCTGTAGCAACATTATGGGACATGCAAGCATCTTATTAATTAAGTGTATAGACTTTCCCTCTTCCTCTACCTTCCATCGCTTGCACATTGCCTGAGGATTGTCCAGCACCACGGCCTCGTCCCTCTATCCATGACTTTTCACTCGATTCATTTGCACAGTGGGCTATGAAGCCTTCATAGCCATCCTTTGATTACCAGCCATCGAACAATCCTTAATAAAATGTCCCATTTGTCCATAGCATAGGCATGTTCCTATGGCCCTTCGATAGGCTCCCCGATGCTATTGTCCACATGTAGCGCAAGGTATGGACTAAACTTGTTGTATTGTTCAATATGTGTTAATGTTGCATGGCACTGAGGCAACTGAAACACTTTCGGCCTAGACTTGACTTTGTCCTCCCATTCTAGGCTGGTATGGAGTAGATATTATGAAAGCATGTTTAAGATCCTTACTTTAGGCAAGGCCTCCCCGTTGCTAGCTGCTTTGTCCTTTACTTTTCCCCTTATGTTTCTAGCCCTTTTCATTCGTTCAGCTCCTTTAGCCTTGTGTCATACCTCCATAAGGTTAGCTTTATCAATGAGCTTGGCCATGGTAGGGAAATCAGTGGCTACTAATACATTATAAAGTGGAGCAATCAATCCTCATCAGAATCGATCGACAAGTACTACTTGCTTTAGTGGATACTATATGAGAGGCATATTTGCTCATATGTTTAAATTCTCATGCATATTCCGATACATGCATTCCAAGCTTTTACTTTAATTCTTCAATTGAAGGGCATGATTTTGCCTTTCTTCTTCAATTAAGAACTCATCCATTAGTCTTTGCTTAAATTTAGCCCATGTAGGAGGGTTGCCTCCGTATAGTTAATCCTCGATCTCCCTTTGGAACCATTCCCATGCATCCTTCTTAAGTTATAGACCTATTAGTTCAATGAGCTTTTCGTCAGAGGATGACAGTCTCTAAGATATCTTATCCAATTCCTCCAAAAACTCATGGGGATCTTCCCCTTCTTCTCCTTTCAATTCAAGAGGTTTCATCTTTTTAAAGTCATTTACTATAACTCCTTCCTCTAGCAGCATTTTTCTTCATACATGATGTGGTGCCCTTGGTGGAAGAGGAGGAATATTCTCAACTCTAGGAACGAGTGGTGCCACAGGTGGTAGAGGTGGTAGAGGCATTTCCTGCCTTCTCAATTGTTTAAGTTGTCACCTTAACTCTTGGTTCTCTTGCATTAATACGTCTATGTCTCCAAGCAGTTCTCATTCTCCTGTATCTACTGTGCATTGTCTTAATCAAGATGACTCCTTATCATTATCTCTTATGGATGCAACATTAGATGTTGCATCTGGAGTGATACTCTCAGCTTCTTGATATCTTTGTTTCTCTTGTTCTATCCTATGAGATAACATGTATGCCACAAATTTGATAATACCTTTTTGTAGTTCATCTCATATATTTCTTAATATGTAAAACATATGAATCATTTCCAGTCACACTAACTACTATTGAGTATTATCTTTCTTTTTATGACATTACTCATTTAGAACTTCTAACAATTCCGTATAAATATATCATTCAACAATCTCATATATCATTTAACAATTTATTTACACATATTATAAACCAATTCATTATTTCATGGATGCCTTTCATAATACACTCGAGGAAGTATATAATACAAGGATCCAATTCACCTTCTCAAAGGTCCCTTTACAAGAGCATGAATGAAGAAATTCAAGGAAGTGCTAAAAGGAATGATCTTACCATAATTTCTATAATGTAAGAATAAATCATTCATTAAAATAGGGATTCAAGATGCACATTAATGTTTGATGACAATAATCCAAATGGAGGAAGGCCAAAACATAGAGAGTCAAACATAGCCACAAGAAGAAAATTCACAAGTTTGAAAGCTGAATGCAGGCTCCAACAAGGCTAAGAACATAGGCGTGTTTCTACTACCTAAATCCTTCCAATTACCAAGCCTAACACACATACTGGCTTCTGTAAAATTTATTTTTATTTTTCAATTCTCATTACTTTTAATATTTTTAGGCCTTGAACCAATCATATTTAATATCCCAACTCAATTATGACTTATCATTTGCTTTGTAACCAATTTCTAATTTGGAAACTCCAATACTTGTCTAAGAAAATTCCCTAATCCATTCTAAATTAGGGTTGAACTTCCCTATATAAACTCAACCAATCATATGAAAAAAGATAGTGGAATTTTGGTCAATAAAATTCAATTCCTATCTTTCATTTAACAACTATAGATCATATGTATACAAAAAGATTTATATACATTCCATAGGTTATCTTTCATATTAGATTATCCATTATAAGCCAACTATTTTGCCAAAAACCTAACCAAAATTCATCCATTCTTCTTCTTGTCTTTCTTAATTATTCAAATCCCTCTCACTATTCTCGGCTTCATTTTTCCCAAGGCCCACATGTCTATGACCTGTGGACAATAACTAAGGGGATAGTGTACGCCTCCTTATAGAACAATTTTCCTCTAAGTGATCCAATCTACCATAAGCTATAGATAGATGCTTAGGAAATCCCATCATAACATCTCGGAGAGGTGGAATTAGTTTTGCTTCTGGGTTTTGGTACATATGCCTAATTCTGCCTAACTCCCATTTCATATTTCTCATCATCCTTCTCAAATTTCGTACTTCCTCCCTTAACATGTGAAGTCCCTCATTACTTCCTCATATTTTGTTTTCATCCTTACCACCCAAACTAGGTCAAGATCCTCTTCTAGATCCGTCTCTTCAAGTTTAGGTGGAGTGGCCAAAGTGGCATCTGATACTTCCCTTTCTCTAATAGGATTATGGATTTGTGGCATCTACATCCATAATTAAGCAATATAACATAGCAATACAATAACACAATAATGCACACATAAATCATAATGATGAGAAAATAATATAACATATATCGTTAATGCAGATCTAACTTAACAATACAATTCAACAACAATAAGAATTCCTATACTCCATGGTTTAACCTATAGTTCATATAGTTATTCAGCCTAACTAAAACTTAAACCAGGCTCTGATACCAACTCTATCAAGACCCAACTTCTAAGTTGGGATGATCTTAGAGCTCAAGGAGACATAAGGTCACCTAAACCCATAAAACACCATTTTTCTTATTATCATTTATCATATTCCATTTTGCAATCTATCCTAAGATAAAACCCTATTGATTCTTTATCCTTTTCCATCATTACCTTAACCATTCATTTATAACCATTATACTTTAGTGCCATTCATGACCATGAATAAAACATCATTCATAAATGTTAATTATATATATATATATATATATATATATATATATATATATATATATATATATATATATATATATATATTATAAATGCTATCATTTGTTTACATTACTCTCCAACACAACATAGTTTAATACTAAGCCTTTAAACAACATAGAGTTCTAAATTGATTATCCTCAGGATGACACAAGCAACACAAAACATAGCACTTTTTGCAAGTCCCAAGCAGAGAAGTGTAGCTCAAAATTTTAAACAAATATGGAATAAGACAAGCTCAACGAGTACATAATAATATGACATAACATGAAGGCAATATAAGAGGTTATCACTTGGATCAATTCAAAGTAGCATTGGAGTGATGTTAATCAAAATTGGTCATTTGAATTTTAGAATGAATTTTAGCAAAAATAATAATATAAAGCTTCCCACACATGAATATTAAAGAGTGGCAACCTAAGCCTTGCTCACTCACATGCATCACACTACGCAAAAATGATCGGGCCTTGCGGTTAAGCGTTCCCCCCTAAAAGAGGCTGGGTACTCTTACCCTACCCATGAGCTTATACCAAGTGCACAAGGTCTGATATATTTCCACACATTAGAGAGGATTTCTACTTATTCATAGGTATCAATGAAAGACATATCCAAGGTCTATAATAAGAATTGAATGAAAAATAGCTTGGCATATTAATCATTCTCATCATTGAGCACAACATAGGACCAAGGTAAGAGGCACATCATGGTCAAATATCATATAAGAAAGATATAGATTTCCAAAGGGTTCAACAATCAATAGGCAACCACATACCAAATGTCATTTCAAGTACATATCAAGGGATGGTAACTCAAGCAATAGTTGCAAGCAAAAAGGGCATAATTACATCATATTATTAAGTACTCACCTTAACTCCTTTGCTCCTATTAATTGTTCATTCTTGAGTAATTTAATGTCGTTCACAATCTTAGGCAATTTTCTTGCCATTGCCTTGAAGTTCCATACCCATAACATTTCAATTACATAACAATTAGTAACTAATGGTGTTACTAAATAAACCTTATACTTGTTTTACTATTTCAACTTATAATAGAGATGTATCAATAGTGTTATATACGTACTTATACTTACTATTATTTCTAAACATTTCCAAGCTAAATTCCTCATTCAATTTCATGATTTCAAGTCTAAATCTCGAAATTCCCAAATTATTCCATAAACCCTAGAATTTGGGAAAAACTATCAATTTTACTTTCAAACTACAAATTAACCATAGATTCATCAAATTAACACCTAGGCAATCAATTTCCATCAATTAATTTGAGTTAATTCACTCTTATTCTTATGAACCCTACCTTGTCCCATTTATGTCAAATTTGGGGAAAACTCATAATTCCTCATCAAATCTTCAAATTAATTATAGATGTATGAAATTAACATAACATATATCATATATGATCACTCAATTATCACAATCTAATATTAGAATACTAGGTTCCTCTTTTAACTAAGTTTATGCCACTAAGATTCCCAAATCTTAAATCAAGTTCCCAAAATTCATTTTAACACTTCTAAATAATTTGTCTTCATCTAAAAAAACCATAGATGTATTCAATTAGAATTTAGAACACTTTTTAGATCATTCACTAATGTTGGTCGAATTCTCCCTTTAGTGATACTTAGATATTTTCATGTTTTCTTTTTCTATCTTCCGATTAATCCTTTAATTCTCTAGCCAAATTGCCATATTTCATCTAAGATCTTCCAAAATTACATCTTATGTATGCTCACCCTAAGTTGATCAAATTCTTCTTATGGTGTAGAAGGGATTTTATGCAACCAAAATACTAAAATCAACCTTAGAATATAGAAAAGATAAGATGAACATAATTTCTCACCTTCATTAGCTTTGATTGTTAAGGTTCTTATTGCAATTAATGTAGAGAGAATCTCTTTTCTGATTATAAAGCTTTGGTGTAGAGATAGTCTAAATGTTGTTTCATAACATAATTTTTTTATATATATAATGGATTGGATGGTGAGGATTTGATCAAGCTAAATCCAATGATTAAGATTTAATCTTAATGAATGGCTAAGATTTTATCAAGTTAGATGGCTAGGATTCTCTCTACAATGGTGATGTTCATTATATGGTGTTGGAGTGTTCAAAATGGACTTAGGCTTATGTGTAAAGAAGATAAGAGTTCAACTTGGTTTTGGATTTTGACTTGGTTAATTTTTGGGGCTAGCTTGGTCAAATTTTATAACACTCTCCACATCATCGTTTTGTTTGGTGTTGGGCTAACTACTCTAACATATGAACTTGAGGTTACACCAATTATGGGGCCATAGGCTAGGCCACTATTGTTGGGTTTGGCCTTTGATGACCAAAGGCCCAATAATAAGCACATAGCCCATCAACAAGGCCATGACAAACTTAGAAACTTTTCTTTTAACTTTCTTTCAAATTTATGTTCTCTACCTTCTTTACATGCATCATTACTTATCACATGAACTCTATTTAATTCATTAGAGCACAATTAGTGATAATAAAATCATCAACTAGTTAAACATTGCATATTATGTCATAATATTCCTACTCGATTCCTTATTATTTATATACTATACTAACATTCAAAAATCTATCTCATGACCCATTTATTAAGCCGTGATGATCCTAGGGCATAAGGAGACATAAAGTAACCTAAACCTATAGAACCTCATTTAACTTTTAATCCTTTAACATTTATCATGTAAGATATTATCCCAAGATCGTAAACTAATTACCTTTTCTTGTTACCCATTACTTATTTGTCATTTCCTCATTAACTTATAATGCCATTTATAAACACAACTCATAAATTTCCCAAAGTTGTATTTCATATAATTTACCAAATATTCATAACTTCATACACTATTGTAATAGTAATTACAATATAATTTACAACACATGTACTCGGTAATATTTTAGTACTAAACCTTTGACTACTATGGAGCTCTAAAACAATGTTCTTCATAGTCAAAAATCACCATACTTGAAATTAGCAGAGCAATTTCCAAGCAGAAGAATATGGATTGGAATTTACCTTACTGACTCATTGACCTTGCCTGAAAAATTTAAAAAACTAAAGAATGAGACAAAGTTCAGTGAGTACATAATAATACAATATATATGGTGAGTACAAGGACCATTATTAAAAAGGACTCTTTATGGTAATGGAATGATTTTAATCAATGTTGTCATTATAATTCAATTTCTCATTTGAGATGAAAACAACATCTTTAGCAGAAATAATATTTTCTAGGAAGCTGAATGCTCCCCACACGTATAAATTAAAAAGTGGCGGCATAAATCTTGCTCACTCACATGTATCACATTATGTAAGACTAATCAGGTCTTACAATTAGGCATTCCTCCCTAACAAAAGTTGGGTACTCTCACCCTACTAATGGGCTTATACCAAGTTAATAAAATCTGATATATTAACCCACATCAGAAGGGTATTTTTGCTTATCAATGGGCATTATAGAAAGATTCATATAAGCCATACGATAAGGAATTCAATGATCACCTTATGAATTCAACATGATAGGTTCACAAAAATCAAATGCTATCAAGAAGTATCATATCCAATGGCTCAATATTCAATAGGTGATTATGCTCATCGAGGAATTGGAATATTTCAATAGTAATAGTTTGAACAATAAAGGTTCAAAGACTATGGCAAATGTCATATTATATTATTAAGTACTCACCTTCAACTCTTTTGCTCTTATTTATGTTTAACTTTGATGCAAGTGGTGCTCCTCACAAACTTAGATAGTGTTGTAACAATCCACATCTACCCTAGGATTTTTAGTGATAAATTATTTGAATTTAGGGTTATTGTGACCATGTGAAAATTTATGTATGACGGGATTTATGGTTTGGGAAATGTTAAATTAATGTTAATATGCCTAATATGAATTATTATTGTGAAATAAATTATTTGAATAAAATGCATTAGCATGAAATAATTTGTTTTTCATAAAATTAATTTTTCATATAAAAAGGCGATTTTTAAGCATAAAATAATTTTATGCATATTTTTAAAATAATTTTTTTATATATGTTTTGGGGGGGGGATATTAATGAAAATAATAAGAAAAATATTTTATTTTAATTTCCTATAATCAGCCCTAAATTAATTAAAAAGCCCAAATACCCAAAAGCCCACTACACTAAAACACTCCTAACCTAGCTCATTAAGGGTAAACTTGGAAATTTCACCCAAAACCCTAATATATAAGCAAAATTTTGGCCCTCATCAGTTTAGACAGCACCACACTCTATTATTCCAATATAAATTCTCCCAAAATAATTCTCTCTACCGAAATTAAGAAAACTCCTTTCAATTTTGTGATTTCTTGCCCGTAATCATAAGTTTTCTTCTCTTTCAATTCTTTAGCTGATTTCTATGAAATAAATTATGAGAAAATTATTTTAAACTGGTTGTTTACTAATTTTTATAGATTTAAGTTTGTTTGGATGAGTTTTTGAGAGAGAAAATTAATTCTCTACTGAAAACACAAATCTTTCCGCGAGATTTCTCCAAAGGTGAATCCTGTAACTAAAAATTGAAATTTTTATGCATAGGCCATATTAAGGGGGGCAATTTCTACATGAATGATTTCTACACTAATTTTTGATATGTTTTGATGAAAAATATTGGATTAAATTATATTTCTGCATACTTCTGCGATGACCGAAAAGTTTTAGAAAATAAAGAAATTCAAGGTTTTTGTGCTAGAACTTAGAAGTTGGAAAATTCTATGATTTCTTGAACATGTGGCTACTGATTTGTGTATGGATGGATTCTAAACTGATATTTGTTTTGTTTAAATGAAAAATGATGATTTAAATCATGTGTTTATATATTACTATAATGATCGAAAAGCGTGAAAACTCATGATTTTCACCCTAAGCCTTGAAACTTGGAATTTTCTTGCATAATTGTTATCTATGGTTGTCGAATCATGCATGAAGATGTTCTAAACTGATATTTGTTATGATTGAATGAAAAATAATGGTTTAAACCACTTGTTTACATATTACTGTAATGACTGAAAAATACCAAAAAATAAGAAAACTCATGGTTTTGCATCATAAAGCCAAAAATTGAATTTTCATGAATGAGATATACCAATTATGGTCAATTCCTATGGATTAGATTCTAAAATGATTTAGGTTTTTATTGCATGAAAAAACTTGGTTCAAAACTTATTTTTACATATTACTGTAATAAACGGAAAGTGCAAAAAGTAAGAAAAATTTAGTTTTCTCTTTGATGATGCATTCAGCCTACGATGGGATTTTTATCCCAATGTCTATAATATTTATGCAATGTATTTTGATGATTATTGACATGTATGTATGTATGATAAATAATAAAATTGCATATTAGTTGAAGGAATGACCCTAGACAAGCTTAAAGGCACTTTGGTATACTTAAGGTATCTTAACCTTATACTATGATTAGAATGTGAATGTGCTTGGGAAATATGGAACTAGATGTTATAATGACTTGATAATGAATAAATGGTCTTAAGTTGATGAAGTGATTGATTGAATGAATGGATCATAAGAGTTAAGCATGACACTCAAAAGGTTATTTGTCAAGTTGACGTGTATAGATGTGTTAAGTATACTAAGATGATTGTTAAAATGAATTGATATCAAGATAATGATATTATGATGACCTTAGAAAGGTATTGACATGATTGTGATGTGTTTTCATATTGGCCTATAAAGGCTAAGTGTATGAGACTTTTAAGTCAATATGTGATGTGCAAGTGATGAATGCACTTCTATGTGCCACTCTAAGTGCATATGAATATTATATATGCTTGGGGTAGTTATGGGATAGGATAGCATCATGATGAATAAATACTAAGTATTGAATTAAATACCATGATAGAGTTTGGGGAGCTTTAAAGTTTCAAAAGGGCTACGTATACTAGGAGTAAAGGAACCACAAGGTTAGTAAACATTGTGTTCATGCTATAAGTGTGAGTAAACTCTATATTCCTGCTTCTAGTGTGAGTAAACACTGTATTCATGTTTCAAACATAAGTAACAATATGCTTTGTTACAAATATGTGATATCATGTTACGTGAGCCTTTGACATTCTTGAAACCCAAGTTCTTTCTATTCTAAAATAAAAAACTCTATGATTTCCTTGTTAAACTTAGGTTGCCAAAGGACAATTGGTCCAAAACCATTTTGATTATCCAATGATAATACCTTTATTATTATTGCCCTAATTTACATTCTTTCTGGAACTACAGTATCCTTGTATCTTCTGTTCAAAAGTTAAATGGCCATTGTTATTGTGATACATGTTATTGTTGCCTTAAATGTTATTGTTATATGTGAATACCAATAGCTCTAGCTATGGTACCTTTAACCCTTTATGCAAAAGTTCTTGTACTAATACGAGTAATCATCAGCTATTTGATCCTCATACCGATGTGAGTAATCATCAGCTATGTGATCCTCGTACTGATGCGAGTAATTATCGCTATGTATTCGAGTGATTATGGAAATAGCCTTCACTCTATGTCACTCTATGTGTTCGGGTGATTATGGCAATAGCCTTCACTCTATATGTTATGTGTTATAAATGTGATTTCTGCAAACTTGCTAAATTGAACCTTTGATAAACTGCAACCTGATTCATGAATTATAAATCATGAACTACGTGTATAAGTTACGAGTTTCCTCTTCAAAGGAATATATGTTAATGTATGTGTTTAATTGTTTACTCACTGAGATCATCTATCTCACCCCTCTTTCCTTGTGTGGTTCCAAGTGAGCAAATGTGAAGAGTCAAGATGATGGCTCAAGCATTCTACTTCACTTGGGAAATTCCTTGTCAAAGTGATTAATAATACCATGTTATGAAGTGTTGTCAATAGATGCTCCGGGAATATTTATTTTTGATGTTTATTTTGGGGATGTTATTATTTCTTAAGCTTCCAAGTGAATTATGAATGTTATTTTCCTTATGGATTATATGTGAAGTGTCTAATTATTGTCTTTCGCAACTAAAGGTTTTCATACAATGTTTTAAATAAGTTAATGCATTGGTTTTAGTATGATCTTGGGAATGATTTGTGTAAGTATAAGTGGGTTCTACGGGCGTGGGTGACCTTATGTCTCCCTATGTTTTAGGACTATCATGTCTTTGAAAATGGGATGTGGCAAGTTTCCTTGTCTTTGCCTTTGGATTCTACACACTCGTATTTCATTTATATGTCAATCACTTCCTTACTATAACATTAGTGTAAATTTAGCATAACTTATTCATTGTAGTACTAACTTGTTACTTTTAAGGTCATTACACACCATACATATACTTGTTACTAATTTTTACACTTTCCCTTAGTTATCTTTCAAATAGCCAAAAGTATTCACTTAAGGCAAGATAATTCCTTTCCTCTCGATTTCACGTTTCAACTTTGAGTAAAATCAATTTAAACAGTTTCTAATATTCAATGGAATTAATTCTACTTCCACCATCAAATTCCATAAATGAACTTAGTTCATTAAATTTGGGGAAAATCATTTCTATCAATTAAATCTCAAAATTAACATTATACAAATCATGTTAGACCATTCTTAAACATGATTTCCCTTTCAATTTCATGAATTCAAGTTCAATACTCAAAATTTCCAATTTTTCCATAAACCTTAGAATTTGGAGAAAACTATTAATTCCTCATCTAATTTTCAAATAGATCATGAAATTATGAAATTTGCATAACACAAATCCTATATGATCATTCAATTGTCAATATTTAGTATTAGAACATCAAGTTCCCCTTTTAAACAATATTATGCCTCTAAGATGTTCAAGTCTTAAACCAAGTTTCCAAAGTTTATTTCAACACGTCTAAATCATTGTTCTTCATCTAAAATAACCATAGATGTATTCAATTAGAACTTAGAACACTTCCTTAATCATTTTCTAGTATTGCCTAAAATTTATATCTAGTGTAAAAGAGGCTTTACGCAACCAAGATACTAAAATCAACATTAGAACATAGATAAGAGGAGATGGACATGATTCCTTACCTTGGTTAGCTTTGGTTTGCTAAGGTTCTTATTGCTGCTAGTGTAAAAAGAGAGCTTCTTTTGTTATTGTGGCACTTTGGTGTAGAGATAGGAAAAATGATGTTCACAACATAAAATTTGCATATATATATATGATGGGTTAGATGGTGAAGATTTGATCAAGTTTAATCCAATGGCTAAGATTTAATCTTGATGGATGGCTATGATTTGATTGAGTTTGATGGCCAAGATTTTCTCTACAATTGTGATGTTCACATATGGTTTTAGAAGTAGCAAAAATGAACTTAGATTCACATGTAGGGAAGAGAAGAGTTCAACTTGGTTTGGACTTTGACTTGGTCAAATTTTGTGGCTAGTTTGTTCAAATTTTGCAACTCTCTCTCTACAACATATTTTTATCATCTTAGGTAAAATATTTTTAGCTCACAAGTTTTGATGTTCACTAACCCTTGGGCCCAATGGGCAGGCCACTTTCTATTAGGCTTAGGCTCTAGAGTCCAAAAGCCCAATGACAAATGCAAAGGTGCACATTTCAAACTGGGTAACTAAATAAATTTTCCATTTCATTTCTTTCACTTTAATATATGTGTGTGTGTGTGTGTGTGTGTCTATATATATATATATATATATATATATATATATATATATATATATATATATATATATATATATATATATATATATATATATATATATACATGTATATATATGTGTGTATGCATATATACATATAATATTGTATCGTATACATATATATATGTATATATATAATATTTTATAAGTATACGATATAATATTATATATATATATGTATACACACATATATATACATGTATATGTATACATACATACATACATACATATATATATATATATATATATATATATATATATATATATATATATATATATATATATATATATATATATTTCTACCTTCCAATATCACTACACACTTTACACATTGCTAGATAAATCTTTTTCACTCTATAGTACACATTTTCTAGCCATTCATTAGCATTGTTCATGTACATAAGTCATATAGACTCAGTTGGTCAAACTAAGTTTAACTTTCATTGTACCATTACAACTTTGATTGCATTCAACTTCTCATATCACTATTATCATCTCCTAATGTCTTAGGAGATGTTGTTAAGTTCTAAATTTACTACATTTTACCCCTTGTTTTTAATATGTTTTATCCTTAAATTTAGTTTGATTTGTTTGTTTAGTGCTTTTCTAGAATTCTTTTAGTTAACCCAGTGCCAAATGATGCCATGAACCAAACATGACCCAGAATGATAAAAGATCCAAGCCAAAATGCTGACTTTTGGAAGAAGATGGGCAGCCACGGGTGATCACAAGGCTGGGATTCCAGCCATATGATAAGAGCAAATTGGAAATACATCTAGTAGCCTCCCATAGGTGCGAGGCTAAGGTTTCACCCATGGGAAGTTACGTTCTTTGGCCTTGTTGTTGGCACGGCTGGAACCCTAGCCGTGGGTCCAACACTATGAGGTTAAATTTTAGCAGTATAAATTAGATTTGACAGCATTGCAAACACAACTTTTGAAGGGGGAAGGCTTAGGGAAATTCTTAGCCAAAATGCTAGGAACTCTTAGGTTTCCCTTGGTTTGTAGATAGTTTAGGACTTTCATTTTTGAGAGATTATAGGTTCAAATCAAGATAAAGAACCATCTTTGTATAGATTTGGCATGGAAATCAAGGATTTAAGAGGGGATGTCTTCTGTAACAACCCACACCCACCCTAGGAATTTTCGTGATAAATTGCTTGAATTAGAATCTATAAGGTTAAGTGTGTGCTTATGTGAAAATTTGTGATCTAAGTGATTGATGAGTATGTGGCATATTAAATTAATTTTAATATGCATAATATGTGTTGCTAATGTGAAATAAATGATTTACATGAAGTGCATTTGCATAAAGGAATTTATTTTAAATAAAATGAATTTCCATGCATAAGACAATTTTTAAGCATAAAATAATTTTATGGGTATTTTTAAAATATTTTTAAATAAATATTTTTGAGGGAAATATTCCAGAATTAAAAAGAAAAATATTATTTTCATTTTAAAATCCTTCAGCCAAAATTTTTAAAGAAAAAGCCCAACTACCCAAAAGCCCACTACACAAAAATGCTCCTAACTTATTTCATTAAGGATAAAAGTGGAAATTCCACTCCAACCCTAATATATATTCAAATTTTCGGCCAGCAAGGGTTTTCTAGCTGCCATTTCCTTATTCTTTCTATATTTTGGCAGAAAAACCTCTCAAAATAATTCTCTTTACCGAAATATCGAAAACACCTTACCGTTTCGCGATTTCGTGACTGTAATCATAAGTTTTTATTCTCTTTCGATTTCTAAACTGTTTTCTATGAAATAAATTATGGGAAAATTATATTGAACTGTTTGATTAGTGATTTCTATAGATTCAATTCTGGTTGAGTGAATTTTTGGGAGAGAAAATTTATTTTCTACCGAAAACACGATTCTTTCCGCAAGATTTCTCCAAAGGTGAATTCTATAACTTAAAATCACAATTTTATTGCATAAACATCATAAGGGGGGGGGGGGGGGGGGGGGGCGAGAGAGAGAGAGAGATTTGTACTTGTTTGCATTCTAAACTGATTTTTGAATTGTTTTGATGAAAAATATTGCATGAAATAATATTGCTGCATATTTCTGTGATGACCAAAAAGTTTCAAAAAACAAAGGAATTCAAGGTTTTCGTGTTAGGACTTGGAAATTGAAAATTTTTATTTTTTCATGAATACATGGCTGCCAATTTGTGTGAATTGATGTTCTAACATGATATTTGTTTTTTTTAGATGAAAAATAATGACTTGAATCATGTGTCTGTTTATCGCTGAAATAAACGAAATGCGCGGAAAGCGCGGAAACTCATGATTTTTCACCTAAGCATTTGAACTTGGAATTTTTTTGTATAAACCTTACCTATGGCTGCCAATTCATTAAGGAATGTGTTATAAACTGATATTTTCAATGATTGAATGAAAAATAATGGTTTAAACAACCTGTTTGCATATTTCTGAAATGACCGGAAAATACCGAAAATAAGAAAACTCATGTTTTGTGCACTATAATGCAAAAGATTGAATTTTTATATATTAATGGCACCAGTAGTGGCCAATTCTTATGGATTTAAGTTCTAATATGATTTTTGTTATGTTTACATGAAAAATCTTGGTTCAAACTATGTTTTTACATATTTCTGAAATAGATGGAAAGCACAAAAAGAAGAAGAATTTGATTTTCACTTTAATGATGCATTTGGCCTACATGAACAATTGTGTCCAAATGTTTATAAATTTTATGTGATGTGTCTTGGTGAATGTTGACATGTATGTATGTATAATAGATGATGAAATTGCATGTTAGTTGAAGGTATGATCCTAGATGAGCTAAATGCATTATGGTATACTTAAGGTATACTTAAGATATCTTAACCTTGTGTTGTCATTAGAATGCAAATGTGATTGAGGAATTTGGAACTAGATGTCATGATGACTTGATATGAATATATGATTATGAGTTAATGAAGTAAAAGGGATCATAAGAGTTAAGTATGATGTTTGAAGAACTAATTGTTAAGTTGACATGTATGGAAGTGTAAAGTAAACTAAGATAATTGACAAGTGAATTGATATTGGGGTAATGATAATGTGATGACCTTAAAAAGGTATTGATATGATTGCAATGTGTTTTCATATGAGCCTATAAAGCCTAAGTATGCAAGACTTATAAGTGAACTTGATATGTGCAAGTGATGAGTACACCTATAAGTGAACTCTAATGTGTATGCTATATGTACTTGGGTAGTTATGGGATAGGAACATCATGAGTAAATAAATACTAAGTATTAAATCAAATATTATGTTAGTGTTGAGGAGCCTTAGAAGTGCAAAGGGGACTATGAGTACTAGGAGCAAAGGAACCCCAAGGTGAGTAAACATCATATTCATTCTACAAGTGTGAGTAAATGCAATGTTCTTGTTACAAATGTGAACAACATCATGTTGTGTTTTAAGAATGTGATATATTGATATGTGAACCTTTGTGATCTTTGAAACCCAAGTTCTTTCCATTTTTATTTCATTATATGATTTCTTTGTCAAGCTTGGGTTGCCAAAGGACATTTGGTCCAAAACTATTTGTTTATCCAATGAGAATTTTTTTGTGAATGACACCCTAACTTGCATTCTTTATGGAACTACACTTTCATTGTATTATTGTTGAAAGCCAAACTACTATTGTTATTGAAATACATGTTATTGTTGCCATATGTGATATTGTTAATTGTGTTTACCAATAGTTCTAGCTATGGTACCTTTACCCTTTATGCAAAATCCTCATGCCGATGCGGGTAATCATCGGAACCTGTGCACATGGTCTTAACCCAATGGATAGGGGTAGTGTATCCACTTCAGCTTGAAGGGGCGGTTCTAGCCGTGGAGCCTAATCAGCTTCATGCTTTCTAAGTGATGGGAGTTGGAATTTGGCAAAGGCCACCTCTCCTCGATGTGTTTGGAGTAAATTGAGTAGAGTCTTCACTCCATAAGTGTTATAAGTGTGATTTTTGTAAAACTTGCTAAATTGAACCCTTAGTAAAATTGCAACCTTATTCATGAGTTATAAACCATGAACTATATGTATAAGCGATGTGTTTCCTTTCAAAGGAATATGTGATAATGTATGTGCCTTTTCATTTACTCATTGAGATCATCTATCTCACCCCTTTTCCTTGTGTGGTTCCAGGTGAGCAAATGTGAAGAGGCAAGGTGATGGCTCAAGCATTCTACTTCGCTTGGGAAATTCCTTGTCCAAGTTATCAATAATACTATGTTTATAAAGTCTTGACTTTAGATGCTTCGGGAATGTTAATTGATACTTATGGAAATTTATATTACTTTTCCTTATGGATTTTATATGTAACGATTTACTTTAAGTCTTCCGCAAATTATGGTATTTATCTAAATGTTTTAAATGAGTTAATGAAGAAGGTTTGGTAAGGTCCTAGGCATGATTGTTATATGTTAATGGGTTCTACGGGCGTGGGTGACCTTATGTCTCCCCATGTTCTAGGACCGTCGTATCTCATAGGGTTGGGATGTGACATCTTTAGCACTATCTGTGGATAATTTGAAATTCTTTATTATCCCTTTCTTTTATTATTACCTTTCAATTCTATTATAAACTAATTGCTTTTTGTCTAGATATTGATGAACCCTAGTTCTCAATTATATGGATTGAATAATTTGTTTTGAATCAAATTATCTTTGGATTAGTTTATTTTCATGAATTATGATATTTATTCTGATTAGCAATTACCGGTTCGTTGATTAGATATTATTTCTATATTGGATGACTAGAGATATCCTGATATAAATAGATCACTTATGGGAATAGAGAGTTGATTAGGGTGCTAAAGATAGACCTACAAGACCACTTTGGATGTTAATCTCTTGAATTTAATGCTCCTCCTATTTGATTACAGGTTGAAAAGAGATTCCCCTATAATACTTAGGAAGTTAGGTATTTAATCACTTGAGAAAGGTTTTTATCTAATTTAGTGAGAGTCCAATTGAATTCACTATTTGAATGATTCATATCATTGTTCTTAACATATATGAGAGGCTAGAGGGATTCATATCTTGGTAGCTTTATCCTTGTCTATATCTATCAATCTTCTCATATCTTAGTTTATCTTTAGTTTTAATTTTAATTACCCTTGATTGATTATTCACTAGATAATAGTTGAAGATTGTGCTAGCACTTGTAAACTATCCTCATAGAGATGATACTCATACTCATTACTTTATTGCTTGATAACGACCTGTGTACTTGCAGTTTGTTAGTGTGCATTTTGGTACATTAGATGTCAATGCCCATTCATCAGCACTTTAGATTCACATTTCAAATAAATTATTAACATAGTCACATTAAGTCAAACTTGGTTTGACTTCCATTTTATTATGAAAGTGCTTATCAAAATCAATTACATTCTTTAATCATTATCACATTATTCATTTAGAATTTACCTCTTATGATATTCTTATGGTTCTTAGTGTGCTAGGAAGGCTTTGAATGGTATGGTATATGGACATTATAGTGTCATCTTTATTGTTTATAGTTGGTTAGGGAAACCTTAGGTATTACAATCTAATTCTCTAGTATTATTAGTAATTAAAATAGGTTATAAAATCCTTGGATTTTACATTTCCACTTCCTCATTTTCTCATAAATCAAACACACAAATCCTAGAGAGAGAATGTGAGGTTCAGCTATCCTCAGTGGACTTGAAAAAGGAACAATTTATAGGTAAATTCTTCATGAAACCTTCTCTAATTTTCCTTCCATATATGTTTCTTGAGTTCTTTTCCTCATATGTTGAAATTTCTTTTTCTTTTTCCTTCATTCATGGTTTGACCTTCAAAGAAATTGAGGGGAAGAAGTGATTCAAGCCTTGTTTCTTTATAAATCCATATACATTCTTCAAATCAATTGTAATCTTCAAGTGCTCTTCATGATAAGTTGAAATTTACATTTCTTTTTCTCCCTCTTGTATTTGGCCAAGGATAGGTTCTAAACCCTAGGTCTTTAATTCATGATGCATACATAATAAGGTTGCTTGGCATGTGAATTAAATGAATTGAGTGTCAGTTTGTTGATTGATGAGCATGTGAGGGATTTTCCCCAATTGGATGAATTCAGCCATGGCTAGGGTTTTACCCTAACTTGAGTTTTAATTTCAATTGCTTAATGATTTATGCTTGATAATATGTCAATTGAAGAATTCATGTGTCAATTTATGAAATTGTTGGACATTGAATATTTTCCCCTAACACATTTGGTTTGGCTTACCTAGGGTTCCACCTTTAAGTTGTTATTTAATTTCAATTTGTTCTTGATTCATGAATAATTAATAGTTAATTAAACAATTACATGGTTAATTTTATATTTAAAGCATGAATTTTGACTTTCCCTAATTTAGGTTGTTATGCCAAGTATTAATTTGTGAATTGATGATTGATAGTTCTAATTAATTGCCTAATTATGTAATAGGGTGATTTAGTTTCATGAATTGAGGTTTAATTTGGGAAATCTATATTTAATTGAAGTTTTCCCCAAATTAAGTGATTATGTCAAGTATGAACTTATGAAATATTGATTGATAATTCAAATTGATATGCAATTGTGTAATTGAATTGTTTAATTGTATTAATTGAACTTCAATTTGATTAATTAAAATGTAATTGAACATTTTCCCAATTTTTCCTAATTTAAGGATTTTAACCAACTATGACTTTATGACTCTATTTTTAGTTATTCAAATTGGTTGTTTAGTAATGCAATTGAATGATTTAATTTCATAAATTGGGACTCAATTTGATTAATTGATGAGCAATTGATTATTTTCCCCAAAACCACCCATTTGGCCAAGTTAGGGTTTCTTAACCCTTGATGCTTAATTCCTAATTGCATGTCCAATTGAGCTTCCCCACAATTGAATTGAATGACTTAAGGCTCAATTAGAGAATTGATTGTATGAAAGGTGTCTTCCCCAATTTCCTTAGTTTGGCCACTTAGGGTTTCTTAAACCATATGTGTTTAATTTCAATTGGTTGGTTAATTGAACTTGTATATAAATCAATTTGATGATCCCAAAGTCAATTTTTGAGTTTAATTGATGAATTGATAGTCTTCCCCAATTTGAGACTTAGTTAAATTAGGGTTTTCTAAAATGGGTGACTTAATTGCAATAGGTTAAGTAATTGAGTCCAATTACATATGTATGCCTTGTATGATGTGTTAATTGGCTTAATTGAGCAAATGTATAAGAATTGGGGCACCTAGATCATTCGACCATAACATGAATTGATGTGCCTAAGTACTATAATTTGATTTAATTGTAAAGTTAAACATGTGTATATGCAACAATGATGATTATATGGCTTGATTATGTATAACTTGTGTAATGCGTGAAATTGCTTACCGCAAGCCATTTTGCCATAATATGTGCATAAGTCCTGGTGCTTTATAATTGATAATGAGCAAGTGAATGAGTCAACCTAAATGGCATGACTTCAAGTGATCATCAAATTGATGAGTTGATTGTGTAGCCTTAAATAGTATACTAGGGTAGGCCTAAGGCTAGGCCAAAGTCGAGTTACATTTGAACATGATACTAAGTAAATGTGAATAGCATAATTACATTATAGAGGACAAGGGAGAAGTCATGCTTATGAAGTAAAGGAGCATTATTAAGTTAGGAGCAAATGCGCCAAGGTGAGTATATGATATACTAAAGTAATATGTACATCCATATATGTGACATTTGACAACCACATGAAAACCATTGAAATCCTAACAACTATTCTTTCAGTGTATCTTCATACCCTAAATGTGTTATTTAATTTTCTCTACTTGGATAAATTATTGATGGCTTTTGCCCTATTACTAAATTACACAAACTTATTGAAATTATTGGAACCTCAATTATTATATAAGATTGACATTGAAACTCTATTGCTTTCTTATGACCTATTTTCTTACTTATATGCCACAATGTTCACATCATCTCCAAATGATAATTCTTTTCAAAATCATTGAATGCCTTTAACCTAATACTAAATTTGCATGCTTTTACTAAAACCATTAATATCCTAATGTTTGCAGGAGAATATCATTGAGGCACCACATCTTTCACATATGTCATACTAGTCAATCGCCACGAACTATCTTACACATGTGAAATCCTACTGGCTTCATAAGACATTACACCTTTCATTTATTTATATATAGATATGCCATATTGTTCAATCTATGAGATATATTATTCAATGTGAAATCCTTTAAAGCAGAAGTCCTTGACTGATGTGGAGTTATTTGTCACATCCCAACCTTAGAGATATGACGGTCCTAGAACATAGGGAGATATAAGGTCAACCATGCCCGTAGAACCCACTTACTCATAAACAAATCATGCCTAGGATCTTACCAAACCTCTTACAATAACTCATTTATAACATTTAGATGAATACCTTTAATTGCGGAAGTCCAAAATAAATCATTACAAATAAAATCCATAAGGAAAATAATATATATCAATAACTATCAATCAACATTCCTAGAGCATCTAATAACAAGACTTCATAAATTAGTATTATTAATAACTTAGACAAGGAATTCCCCAAGCGAAGTAGAATGCTTAAGCCATCACCTTGCCTCCTCACATTTGCTCACCTGGAACCACACAAGGAAAAAGGGGTGAGATAAATGATCTCAATGAGTAAATGATAAGGTACATACATTATCACATATTCTTTTGAAAAGGAAACACAGGGCTTATACATATAGTTCATGATTTAATAATTCATGACTGAAGTTGCAATTTAGCAAAGGTTCAATTTGGGCAAGTTTGCAGAAATCACACTTATAAATTATAAAGAGTGAAGGCCATTGCTCTATCACCTAAACTTATAAAGGAGAGGTGGCCTAATACCAAATTCTAACTCTATCACTCATAAGGCATGAAGCTGATCATGCTCCATAGCTAGAACCACCCCTTCTAGCTAAGGTGGATACACAACCCCTATCCATTGGGCTAAGACCGTGTGCACAGGTTTCGATGATTGCCCGCATCGGCATGAGGATTCTACATAAAAGGTTAAAGGTACCATAGCCAGAGCTAATGGTAATCACAATTAACAATATCACATAAGGAAACAATAACATGTATTCCAATAATAATAGTGGTTTAGCTTTCGAACAAAAGATACAATGATAGTGTAGTTCCTAAAAGAATATAAATTAAGGTGTTAATCATAAGAATTTCTCATTAGATAAACAAAATAGTTTTGGATCAAATGTCCTTTGGCAACCCAAGCTTGTCAAAGAAATCATATAACAATATTTTAGAATAGAAGAACTTGGGCTTCAAAGATCACAAAGGCTTACATAGTAAAATATCACATTCTTAAAACACAGCATAATGTTGTTCACACTTATAACATGAACATGGCATTTACTCACACTTTTAGAATGAATACGATGTTTACTCACCTTGGGGTTCCTTTGCTCCTAGTATACGTAGTCCCTTTGCACTTCTAAAGCTCCTCAAACTCTAATATAATATTTGATTTAATACTTAGCATTTATTAACTCATGATGCTCCTATCCCATAAGTACCCCATGCACATATAGCATACACATATACTTAGAGCTCACATATAGGTGTATTCATCATTTGCACATAATACGTTGACTTTAAAAGGCGTGCACACTTACGCCTTATGGGCTCATATGAGAACACATTACAATCATGTCAATACCTTTCTAAGGTCATCACAATATTATTACCTTAATATCAATTTACTTTAACAATCATCTTAATACACTTTACCCTTCCATACATGTCATCCTAACAATTAACCTTTCAAGTGTCATGCTTAACTCTTATGATCATTTTTATTCAATTGTCACTTCATCAACTCAAAACCATGTATTTATTATCAAGTCATCATAACATCTAGTTCGTTATTTCCCAATCACATTTGCATTCTAATCACAATATAACGTTAAGATACCTTAAGTATACCAAAATGCCTTTAAGCTTATCTAAGGTCATACCTTCAACTAACATAAAATTTTATCATTTCTTATATATACATACATGTCAATAATTATCAAAACATATCACATAAAAATTATAAACATTGGAACAAAAATATTTATATAGGCCGAATGCATCACCAAAGTAAAAACTAAATTTTTTTTCTTTTCGCACTTTCCGTCTATTTCAGAAATATGTAAAAAACATGGTTTGAAAAAAGATTTTTCATCTAAACATAACAAAAATCATTTTAGAATTTTAATTCCTATGAATTGGCCACACTTGGTGTTGTTTATACATAAAAATTCAACTTTTGAATTAAAGAGTATAAAACTATGAGTTTTCTTGTTTTCGATATTTTTCGGTCATTTCAAAAATATGTACACAGGTTATTTAATCCATTATTTTTCATTCAATCTTAGTATATATAGTTTAGAACACATCTATACATGATTTAGCAACCATAGATAGTATTTATACAAAAAAATTCCAAGTTTTAAGACTTTGGTGAAAATCATGAGTTTTCGCGCTTTTCGTTCATTACAATAATATATAAACACATGATTTAAATCATCATTTTTCATCTAAACAAAACAAATGTCAGTTTAGAATCCATCCATACAAAAATCAGCAACCACATGTTCAAGAAATCATAGAATTTTCCAACTTCTAAGTCCTAGCACAAAAACCTTGAATTCTTTTGTTTTTTGAAACTTTCCAGTCATCATAGAAATATGCAGAAATATTATTCAATCCAATATTTTTCATCAAAACAAATCAAAAATTAATTTAGAAAACAACAATGCACAAATCGCCCCTCTCTAGTGATGTTTATGCATAAAAATTGTGATTTTAAGCTATAGAATTCACCTTTGAAAAAATCTAGTGGAAAGATTTGTGTTTTCGGTAGAAAATAGATTTTCTCTCCCAAAAACTCACCCAACAGAATTTAATCTATAAAAATCAGTAATCAACTAGTTCAAAATAATTTTTCCATAATTTATTTTATAGAAATCAGTTTAGAAATTGAAAGAGAAGAAAAACTTACAATTACGATCAAGAAATCGTGAAACGGAAAGGTGTTTTCTTAATTTCGGTAGAGAGGAATATTTTGAGAGGATTTTTCTACTGAGATACAGAAAAATTAAGATGATGGCTACTGGAACTCTATTCTGGCTGAAATTTAGGATATATACTAGGATTTGGGTGAAATTTCCACTAATACCCTTAATACACTAGGTTAGGAGGATTTTAGTGTAGTGGGCTTTTTGGTATTTAGGCTTTTTAATTAATTTAGGGCTGATTATAGGTAATTAAAAATAAAATATTATTCTTATTATTTTCATTAAAATTTCCCCCAAAACATTTATTTAAAAATATTTTAAAAATACTCATAAAATTATTTTATGCTTAAAAATCACATTTTTACATGAAAATTTATTTTATGAAAAATAAATTATTTCATGCTAATGCATTTTATTCAAATCATTTATTTCATAATAATAATTTATATTAAGCATATTAAAATTAATTTAACATGCCCCAAACTCATAAATCACGTCACACATGAATTTTCATATAGTCACACAATTTGTCACAATAAGACTAAATTCAAATAATTTGTCACTAAAACTCCTAGGATAGATGTAGGTTGTTACATTCTCCCCCCCCCCCCCCCCCCCCCTTAAAAGAAATTCATCCTCGAATTTCCAAATCTAATAGCACAACACAGTTTACATAACTTCTCTGCCATGATTCTGCTGTGCCACTCAAACCCAATATCTAAATAAAATTAACTTATCAAACACAATAAGGCACATACTCATAATCTATTAAAAAGAATCACATTGATAAACTTTTAGCTTAAGCTACACCTATGTTAATCTCTTGTTCAAACAAATCTTAAACTAATCCTTAGTAATTTGTATTCCTTAACCTTGAACAAAAGTAATAGAACCTTTAATTTCACCTTTAATCACATATAATCCCAAGCATTTCATTTCCGTATATCTCTAGTAATGTTAACATATATAATAACACCTTACTCACTACTTCCATTCATTATTTATCATATTAGTCCTATAAGAGTCCAGCAAATAATGCCAAATTAATAATTCCAACTGATATTCAATAATTCTCTTTCCATATTAATAATTATTACTTAATCTATTATATCCTCAATAAATATCTTCGTGTTTAGTACCTTGCTAATGTTATGATTTCTACACTGCCATCATTCATCAATTAAAATATATTTAAACTTAACAAGTATTCCTATATATACATATTCCAAATGAACTTGAATTCTTTTAATTTACAATCCCAAATAAACTTCTCATAACTATTTCAGACTTACTCTATAATATATACATCATTATTATGACCTAATTACCTAATGCCTCGTAATTTTCATACCTTTAGCTCGTAATATCATCTCACTTTAGGTTTCCACTTGCATCTTGAAATACTTCACATTCCTAATCATTTAACTTATCCATATTAAAATAATAAACCTTCTAATACCATTGCTATTCAAAAAAATCTTTATGCAACTCTTATATCTTTCCAAATCCATGCCATTCTAGGTTATCTCAATAAAAATTCTTCCTGTACTAAAGATTACTACTAAATTTTCCAATAACCTCAATTGAACATTATTGCATCTAATGCCTCAGAACATTTCTCATCCAGAGGACTCTAATCCCTTCAGGTATGTTCAAAACTATTTAAATTTTCAAAACTGCATAAGATTATTTATAAGAACTAAAACATTTTCATCCTTACATGTGACATACAACCTTAATGCAATGCTTGATACAGTTCATGATGTATGATTTCGTAAAGCAAAACTCAATGCATATAGATAGACACACTAGACACAAGTACATAATTAAATCAAATCTAAAACATTTTAGCTTAAAATCATGTTATACCCTCATAGATCAAGTCCTTATGGATCCTCAAATTTATAATTCATATGGCCTTAACATCTATCATCTTATAAAAGTTCAAATCCTCATACTCTAATTGCACCCTATATACTCAAAGGAATCTCATCACCAAAGAATCTCTACTAGCCTCATACTTATCCTTTTATCAACATTACAAATCTGATAATACTTATACTTTTATATCTCCCCCTCTTAAGAAAAATTCATCCTCAAATTTCAATACTTACTCACATATTCTCAAAAAAGTAGGGATGCTTCTACCGCATCCCTTCCTCGACTTCCTAAGTATACTTATCCATTCCATGATTACTCTAGTAAACCTTAAATCATAAATATCTCCTTGATACACCAATATCTCCCATCCTTAGTTTAAAATTTTAATTGCTTTCCTCTATAGTCAAAATAAGAAGTTGTTGTCCATCAATGTCTACCTCACAATCCTTAAACAATACCTTACTTCCATCATTTCTCCCCAAAGGGTCAACACTACTAAGGGTTCATTAATTTATTCCTTATCTTTGTCAAGACGCCTAGCAAAATATGGAGACACAAACGAATTTGTAGCACTAGAACCAATCAAGCATCTTGTACCAGAACTTTAAATGGGAATAATACCTTTTTCTTTTTAAATCACACTAGATAAAAATTCCTCCTCTAACTATACTCAATATCTATATAAGTGATAGAGAACTTCCTACCTTTCTTTCTATTCTAGTCTATATGATAGTATCTAAACCTTAAATTCCTTAATATACTTCATTAACTTCATACCATATGCTTATGTATATATAATGTAACTGATTTATTTCATTCTCCTGCTAATCATTACTAACTATCATTTCTCTTCCTATGACATCTATCACAATTATCATTTAATAACTCCATATATTTCATATACCACACCATAGTAACATGTAAGCATTTCATACCTCATAACATTATACTTATCGATCTTTAATCTCAGTTGGATCAAAACCTAGTCCACTTCTCTTTCTAATCCATTTAACTCCAATATCAAAACGTCATACTTAACATGTCCTTAACTTTAGCACCCATCATATAATATCACATCATAGGACATATATCGCCTAGCATATATCACATATCATGGCATGTATCAAGTATCCTAGTCATGTAACACATAACTTATGGCATAATGGGCTCCTCTATCGTCTAATGTCAATCATTTCATAGAATCAATCCATACTAAGTCGCTAAGCAATCAAATAATATTATTCATATCATATAAGTCCTATGCCCCTAAGCTAACTGTTACCATCTACTAGTGGAAATCTCAATTATGTCTCTTATTCTTGGCTCCTTGCCCTTGAGGTTGCGATGGTCCAAGTGATGGAGGTGTCAAGGTCGCATTTCCCAAAATTCCCTTTTGGGGGCAGTCCTTGTAGAAGTGCCCCATTTGACCACATTTGAGACATGCACCAAAGGCTTTTTAGCAAATTCAAGAATGTTTCTTACCATAATGGCCACAGGCATGAAGTTGCTTAAATTGACCATTGTTCTTTCCAGGTGTTGAAGTTTTTAAGTGAGGATTTCTTTCTTGAATCTCCTCCTCCCCCTCTATGCTGGCCTCTATGACCCTTGCCTTTATGCCTACTCTCTTGTTCACGTTCAGCATGCTCAGCTCTCTCGGCCTTGTGTCGCTTCTCCACGTCCCTTGTCAAAGCATACATTAAGGACCTAAGACATCAACTTTCTTCCATTAGTTTTGAATAGTCTTTCTCAAACCTCTGCATCTTACTTTAAATCCATTTGTAAACTAGACACTCGATGAGTCTTCCTCATCAAGAGCCCTTTCTTTCTTTAGGTGGATCACAGGTATAGCCTTCTCGAACATTTCTGGCCAAGTCCTCTTACAGGTCAAACAGGGTGCTCTGGGTCGCGATCCTCGAGCAGGTGTAATCTTCTCAGCCATCTGTCAGCAAAATCATAAGGCAAGCAAACAATAACAAGGATTACTAAAATCTACAAGGATTTCATGAAACTATGCTAGCGATAGACTGCAAGTGACAAGATAGGAAAATTCCTATGCTCTAGGATTATACTTAAGCAACTCATATAGAACAAGCCTAAACTAGACTTTAAAAAAAAAAAAAAAAAAAAAAACCAGGCTCTGATACCACCTTTGTCACATCCCAACCTTAGAGATATGACAGTCTTAGAACATAGGGAGACATAAGGTCACCCACGCCCGTAGAACCCACTTACTCACAAATAAATCATGCCTAATATCTTACCAAACCTCTTACAATAACTCATTTATAACATTTAGATGAATACCTTCAACTGCAGAAGTAAATAAAAAAAATCATTACATATAAAATCCATAAGGAAAATAATATATATCAATAAGTAACAATCAACATTCCCAGAGCATTTAATGACATGACTTCATAAATTAGTATTATTGATAACTTGGACAAGGAATTCCCCAAGCGAAGTAGAATGCTTGAGCCATCACCTTGCCTCCTCACATTTGCTCACCTGGAACCACATAAGGAAAAAGGGGTGAGATAGATGATCTCAATGAGTAAACGATAAGGTACATACATTATCACATATTCTTTTGAAAAGGAAACACATGGCTTATACATATAGTTCATGATTTAATAATTCACGAATCAAGTTGCAATTTAGCAAAGGTTCAATTTGGGCAAGTTTGCAAAAATCACACTTATAACTTATAAAGAGTGAAGGCTATTGCTCTATCACTCAAACTTATAAAGGAGAGGTGGCCTTTTACCAAATTCCAACTCCTATCACTTATAAAGCATGAAGCTAATCATGCTCCACGACTAAAACCACCCCTTCTAGCTGAGGTGGATACACAACCCCTATCCATTGGGTTAAGACTGTGTGCATAGGTTCTAATGATTACCCACATTGGCATGAGGATTCTGCATAAAGGGTTAAAGGTACCATAGCTAGAGCTAATGGTAATCACAATTCACAATATCACATAAGGCAACAATAACATGTATTCTAAAAATAATAGTGGTTTAGATTTTGAACAAAAGATACAATAATAGTGTAGTTCCAGAAAGAATATAAGTTAGAGTGTTAATCACAAGAATTTCTCATTAGATAAACAAAATAGTTTTGGACCAAATGTCCTTTGGCAACCCAAGCTTGTCAAAGAAATCATATAATAATATTTTAGAATAGAAGAACTTGGGCTTCAAAGATCACAAAGGCTTATATAGTAAAATATCACATTCTTAAAACACAACATAATGTTGTTCACACTTACAACATGAACATGGCGTTTACTCACACTTGTAGAATGAATACGATGTTTACTCACCTTGGGGTTCCTTTGCTCCTAGTATACGTAGTCCCTTTGCATTTCTAAAGCTCCTCAAACTCTAACATAATATTTGATTTAATACCTAGTATTTATTAACTCATGATGCTCCTATCCCATAACTACCCCATGCACATATAGCATACACATATACTTAGAGTTCACATATAGGTGTACTCATCATTTGCACATAATACGTTGACTTTAAAAGGCTTGCACACTTATGCCTTATGGGCTCATATGAGAACACATTACAATCATGTCAATACCTTTCTAAGGTCATCACAATATTATTACCTCAATATCAATTCACTTTAACAATCATCTTAATACACTTTACCCTTCCATACATGTCATCCTAACAATTAACCTTTCAAGTGTCATGCTTAACTCTTATGATCCTTTTTATTCAATTGTCACTTTATCAACTCAAAACCATGTATTTATTATCAAGTCATCATAACATCTAGTTCCATATTCCCCAATCACATTTGCATTCTAATCA
Source organism: Reutealis trisperma (assembly GCA_947687605.1). Lineage (NCBI taxonomy): Eukaryota > Viridiplantae > Streptophyta > Magnoliopsida > Malpighiales > Euphorbiaceae > Reutealis > Reutealis trisperma. The sequence continues at coordinate 80,974 of CANTUT010000816.1, read as the reverse complement.
CAATACAACGTTAAGATACCTTAAGTATACCTTAAGTATACCAAAATGCCTTTAAGCTTATCTAAGATCATACCTTCAACTAACATGAAATTTTATCATTTCTTATACATACATACATGTCAATAATCATCAAAACACATCACATAAAAATTATAAACATTGGAACAAAAATATTTATATAGGCCGAATGCATCACCAAAGTAAAAACTAAATTTTTTTTCTTTTTGCACTTTCCGTCTATTTCAGAAATATGTAAAAAACATGGTTTGAACCAAGTTTTTTCATGTAAACACAAAAAAAATCATTTTAGAAATTAATTCCTATGAATCGGCCACACTTGGTGTTGTTTATACAAAAAAATTCAACTTTTGAATTATAGAGTACAAAACCATGAGTTTTCTTGTTTTTGGTATTTCTTGGTCATTTCAAAAATTTGTACACAGGTTATTTAATCCATTATTTTTCATTCAATCTTAGTAAATATCAATTTACAACACACCCATACATGATTTGGCAGCCATAGATAGTATTTATACAAAAAAAATCCAAGTTTTAAGACTTAGGTGAAAATCATAAGTTTTCACACTTTCTGCACTTTTTGTTAATTACAATAATATATAAACACATGATTTAAATCATTATTTTTCATCTAAACAAGACAAATATCAGTTTAGAATCTATCCATACACAAATTGACAGCCACATGTTCGAGAAATCATAGAATTTTCCAACTTCTAAGTTCTAGCACAAAAACCTTGAATTCTTTTGTTTTTCAAAACTTTCTAGTCATCACTGAAATATGCATAAATATTATTTAATCCAATATTTTTCATCAAAACAAATCAAAAATCAATTCAAAAAATAACAATGCACAAATTGCCCCCCTCTAGTGATATTTATGCATAAAAATTGTGATTTTACGCTATAGAATTCACCTTTGGAGAAATCTCGTGGAAAGATTTGTGTTTTTAGTAGAATTAATCTATAAAAATCAGTAATCAACCAATTCAAAATAATTTTCCCATAATTTATTTTATAGAATCAGTTTAGAAATTAAAAGAGAAGAAAAACTTACGATTACCGTTAAGAAATCGCGAAACAGAAAGGTGTTTTCTTAATTTCGGTAGAGAGGAATATTTTGAGAGGATTTTTCTACCAAGATACAGAAAAATTAAGGTGATGGTTGGTGGAACTCTATTCTGGCCGAAATTTAGGATATATACTAGGGTTTGGGTGAAATTTCTACTAATACCCTTAATGAACTAGGTTCGGAGGATTTTAGTATAGTGGGCTTTTGGGTATTTGAGAGTTTTAATTAATTTAGGGCTGATTATAGGTAATTAAAAATAAAATATTTTTCTTATTATTTTCATTAAAATTTCCCCCAAAACATTTATTTAAAACTATTTTAAAAATACTCATAAAATTATTTTATGCTTAAAAATCGCCTTTTTATATGAAAATTTATTTTACAAAAAATAAATTATTTCATGCTAATACATTTTATTCAAATCATTTATTTCATAATAATAATTTATATTAGGCATATTAAAATTAATGTAACATGCCCCAAATTCATAAATCACGTCACACATGAATTTTCATATAGTCACACAATTTGTCACAATAAGACTAAATTCAAATAATTTATCACTAAAACTCCTAGGATAGATGTGGGTTGTTACATTATTCATCGGACCTGTGCATATTGTAAAAATCCCATTGATAGGATGAGCATATCTAGACCTTAGCTAGGAGGGGTTTGATGGTCCTAGCCATATGACTTGATCAGTCATACACACTTAAATGTTATGTGAAAGAGTAAGCAAAGCACTCACCATTACTCCTTCTATTTATTAGTGGGAAGAATACCACTTCCAACTTTATTGATTTCTACTAAATTATTTCATGAGGTACTATGAGTTAATTAATTCTTTAACTCACCTATACCTATATAGAATATCATATCTTCACTGAGTTTATCTCACCCCTTTTAGTAGTTTAAACATTTTAGGAGATCTAGAAGAGTAAGCAAGGTAATCATCTCAAGTATCTTGGCATCGCTTAGGGGATTGCACTGCTAATGAAGATAGTTTTGTGTTAAGTTTTGGTGAACTCTGAAATCTACATAGAGCTCTAGGCGTCATATGATTGTTGTCTTTAATTTAGAGATTATTATTGATTTGATAATGCACATGGTCTATAATAGTTAAAAGCTTTAACTATTAGTATGATGTAACAACCCGCACCCATCCTAAGAGTTTCTTGACAATTTACTTGAATTTAGAGATATTATGACAAAGTGTGTGCTTTTATGAAAATTCATGTGTTATGTGATTGATGAGTATGTGGCATGTTAGATTAGTTCTAATATATATAATATGAATTATTAATGTGAAATAAGTTATTTATGTAAAGTGCATATGCATAAATTAATTTATTGCATATAAAGTGAATTTTCATGGACAAAGCGATTTTTAAGCATAAAGAAATTTTTATGAGTATTTTTAAAATATTTTTAAATAAATATTTTTGGGGGGATTTTAATGAAAATAATTGGAAACATATTTTATTTTTAATTATTTATAATCAGCCCATGAATTAAATTAAAAGGCCCAACTCACCAAAATCCCAACACACCAAAACACTCCTAACCTAACTCATTAATGGCAAACTTGCAATTTTGCACCATAACCCTAATTCTAACCTAATATTCAGCCTCCATTCTATTTTCCATCAGATTTTTTATAGAAAAATTCTCTCAAAAACTCTCTCAACTGAAATTCACAAAGTGCCTTCAAACCTTGCAATTTTGTGATCATCTTCGTGAGTTTTTCTCTTCTTTCAATCTACTATTTCATTTTTATGAAACCAACTATGAGAAATTCATATAGGGCTGTATATTTACTATTTTTATTGATTTTTAATTTGGCCTACATGTTTTATTTAAAGGAGAAATCGACTTTCAACCGTAAATATAACTCTTTCTTCGCACATCCACCAAAGGTGAACCCTAAAACTCAAAAGTTGAAATTTTCATGCATTTGTATAAAGGGAGGTTCCAATTTGCATGTTGATGTATTCTAAATTGATATTTTTTATGTGTAGATGAAAAATATTGGTTTGAATCATGTTTTTGTATATTCCTATAATGAACAGAAAGTGTAATAAGCAAAAAAATATATTGTTTCCATGGTATATGTGCATTCGGCCTACGGTGAGATTTTAATCCCAACGTCTATAATTTTTATAATATATATTTTAATGATGGTTGATATGTGTATATGAATAATACATGGTTTAATTGCATGTTAGTTGAAGGAGGAACTCTAGGAAACTCTAATGAAGGTTCGGCCTACCTAGGGTTTCCAAAACCCTAATTGATATGTTTTGATTAATATGTGTACATGATTAAGTGACATATTAATTGGGCCTTATGATGTGTTAATTGTGGATTAATGACCTTAAATTGACTATGAGATTGATTATATAATTTGGTCAAAAGAGATAAGTATGACACTTTTAAGGTTACTTGTTAAGTTGATATATATAGAAAGTGTTAAGTATACCAAGTTGAATGTTAAATTAAATTGATATTAAAATCATGATTTACTATGTTTAGCTTTAAAAAATTCTTGGTATGAGTTATTATGTGATTTCATATGACCTTAAGAAGGCTAAGTGTGCAAGACTAAAAAGTTAATATGATATGTGCAAGCAATGAGTGCACTTCTAATTGCAACTCCAAGTATATGTGAATGTTATATGTGCATGGGGTAGTTATGGGATAGGATAGTATGATGTTAAGCAAATGCTAAGTATTGAATTGTAGTGTATGTTAGATTTTGAGGATTATTAGATATTCAAGGGCTACAAGCACTAGGAGCTAAGGAACCACAAGGTGAGTAAATATTATGTTCTTATTACAAGTACAAGTTATCATGTTATATGAACCTTTGAGATTTTTGAAACCCAAGTTCCTTTTTATTTTCAATTATCACTATATGATTTCTTTGTTAAGCTTGGGTTGCTAAAGGACAATTGGTCCGAAACTACTATTGTTTATTCGATGATAAGAAAGTACTTTTGCGATTGTTGCCTTACCTTATATTCTTTCTAAAACCACACTATTATTTATCTTTTATTTAATAAGCTAAACTTTTATTGCTATTATGTTACATGTGATTTCATTTCTTCAATGATATTGTTACAAGTGATTGCCATTAGCTCTAGCTATGGTACCTATGAAACCTTTGTGCAAAAATCCTCATGTCGATGTGGAAAATCATCGGAACCTATACACTTGGTCTTAACCCGATAGATAGGTAGTGATCCACCTCAACTAGAAGGGGCAGTTCTAGCTGTGGAGCCTGATCAACTTTATGCTTCTTTACAAGTTGGGAGTTGGAATTTGGTATGATGCCACCTCTCCCTTTTTCAAGTTTGAGTGAATAAGGCAAAAGCCATCACTCTACAAGTTACAAGTTGATTTTTATGAACCTTGCTAAATTTCAAACCATGAATTATGCATTATCAACCCTTATAAAAGGGATATGTGTTATCATTCAAGTTGTATTGTGTACTCATTAAGATCATCTATCTCACATCTTTTCCTTGTATGGTTTCAGGTGAGCATTATGAGGAGGCAAGGTGATAACTCAAGCAAATCTACTCCGCTTGGGGCATTTCCTTGCCCAAGTCTATTGCCATATTATGATATGAAAAGTCCCTCTTAGATGCTCCAGGAGTTTTATTTTTGGAATATTATTCATTTGATAATTTATTTAGAGTCTTAAATGTTCTTTTCTTATAGGTTGTATTTAAAGTATTTTAAAATTATTCTTTCGCTAGTTAAAGTTTTCTTTATTATTGGATATTTAAGTTAATGCATAAGATTTTGATACAATCCTAAGCAGTGTTTATACATGCATGAGTGGATTTTACAGGCATGGTTGACCTTATGTCTACCCATGTTCTAGGATCATTATATCTCTAAAATTGGGATGTGACATATGATTACTAAGATGCATGACTTACTATGGACATATGATATGGCCCAAATGATAATTTTAATGAATCTTAAAATAATTAATTATGCATGAAAAATGGTTAATGAATGAAAGATAATGCAAATGGTTTAGGCTACGATATTAGGTTAGCAATGTAATGGTTTAGAGTAGTGCTTAAGAGGTTATACTAGTTTGGGTAGCCTTACCTCTCCCTATGCCCTAGGATCGTCAGATCTCAAGGACAAGATGTGACATTTGTGTTCTTTAAATAGAATGGCTAAACTTAAAAAATATTTTAAACAATGTTGTATGAATTGAATTGATGAGTTGATGTCTTTGCGTTGTTTATCGAATTTGGAGACCTAAAGGGTCATTAAGTCTATGAGACCTCGCCCAAGCACTAGCTCGATCCACTAGAGGGAATCAGGATGTTCATTCGGGTTTAGAATCACGATGGAATCCTCAAGTTCATATTTGGTTAATTTTGAAAATGATTTTAGGAGTCACCACCCTAATTTATTTTTAAATGGGAAAATTAAGGAAAAACCTAATTGTGACTCTAATTCATTAATTTTCAATTAATTACCCAAGGATAAAATCACTAGTCTCGAACCAAGTTGAGTTTAGGGACTAGGTTTTTGCTTTAAATAATCTAAATTTGGCTCTTAAGTTTAATTTGACTTTAGAAAAATTGATTTCATGAATGACATTTATAAGATGATATTAAAGAAAATACATGAATATGGCATAACATGAATGCATGGTGTATGGGGGATTAATAAAACAATTAAAGTAAATATTCACAAATTATATTAATTAAAAAGGGGAAAGAAGATTGATTGGGATTTGGATTTAGATTCCAAACATGCCTAATTACCCTATTGAATAGGGATCAAAAACCACATAGTTCATTCCATGATTAAGTGAAAGGGTTTAAGAGTTTATCAGATTGATTTTGGTTTGAGTGTGTTGAGAGTGAGGAAAAAGGCTGATACCTTTGTTTTTTATGAGCGGAGAGTTTTACTAGATCGAAGTTCCATTTTATCAAGACTGGATGATTGGATTGATTGGGAGATTAATTAATTAATTAAAATGATTAATTAACTAATTAATGTGATGAAATGGATGGAATGATGGATTAATTAATTAAAATAATTAATTAATTAATTTGGACGAAGGGTGGATTAAGAAAAAGGATTAATATGATTTTTGAAAAAAAATAATGATTTTTTAAAAAGAGAGTGATTAATTAATTAATTTAAAAATTAATTAATCAATTAATTGAGTGATTAATTAAAAAAGAGTTTTAGTTAATTAAAAAGATCAATTAACTTGGTTAGGGTGAGGTAATTAATTAATTAAAAAGATTAATTAATTAATTAGAGAGTGATTGGAGGGAGAAGAAGAGAGGAATTTGTGGATAGCAATCTACTCAAATTCAAGGGGTATTTAAAATATAGAAATGGAAGGAAAAATGAGTTTAGGGCGATATGGGAAGTGAAAATGTGAAAAGACAAAAAGGAAAGGGCTAAAAAATATATTAAAAAATGAAAAAGAGAGGGCATTTTCAAAAATTGGATCTAGGAACGCGGATTTGTGCCGATCTAACACAACTATCACATGTAGGAAGCATGGTAGTCCGTGTCAGCCAAACACGGAGCCACATCAGATTCTGACTTAGCTAGCTTTTTTTTTTTTTTTTTTTTTTTTTAGGGATTGGTTGGTTTGGGGTTTAGGAAATTTAGATGTTCATATAGTAATGCAACTAAGGCTAAAAAAAAATTTCTTTCGAGTTCCTACCCGCTAACCGGCTAGCGGGACCGCCATAACGGCTCCGCGTAGTGCATTATACTTAACAGTTGCTAAGGTGTGGCTAGATGATGAGGGTGCAAAATTAAGGGTTCATAATTGCCTTCTCATCAAAATTGGCCATGAACTAAAGGCAATTATGATGATTGTGAATGTTGAGAAGAGGTGCCACATCAGCTTCTGGACTTGTGTGTTCTTGTCAGGTTCTTTGGGAGGAGGCCCTCTAGGATAAATGAGATTTTATAAATGGCTATTGGTTTGGCCTTGATGTCAGATGCAAGAATGGTCTTAGTGAATTTCAATTAAGGCTATCTATTCGGCCCTAATATTAGAGGTAAAGAATGATATGGGGTAAATCTCAATCAAGGCTATTTGTATGGCCTTAATATTGGAGGTAAAGATGATTTGGGTAAATCTCAATCAAGGCTATCTGTCTAGCCTTAATGTTAGAGGTAAATATGATTTGGGTAAATCTCAATCAAGGCTATCTGTCCAGCCTTAATGTTGGAGGTAAAGATGATTTAGGAAAATCTCAATCAAGGCTATCTGTCCGGCCTTAATATTCGAGGTAAAGATGATTTGGGTAAATCTCAATCAATGCTATCTGTCTAGCCTTAATGTTTGAGGTAAAGATGATCTGGGTAAAAAAAGGTGGAAAGTGGAACGATATAGATGTATAGGTGATCATTTCTAGACATTTTATAGGTGAAATTGATAGATTTGGATAAAATAGATGGAAAAAAGAACCACATGGATGTCTGGGTGACCATTTCTAGACATTAATGGGTGAAAGAGAATTTTGGACAAGATATTTTAGTGAAAGAAGAGCCTTGACCTATGACAAGTCAACTCGAGAGATTCTGACATGACTTTGGTAGGAGAGCCTTGGCTTATAGCGAGTTGGCTTGAGAGATTTTGAAGAGATCTTGGTAGGAGGAGAGCCTCAACCTATAACGAGTTGGCTCAAGAGAATCTGAAAAGATTTTGATAAGAGGAGAGCCTTAGCCTTTGGCAAGTCGGCTCAACAGATTTTGACAAGATATTGGTAAAGAGAGAGCCTCGGCTTATGGCGAGTCACCTCAAGAGATTCTGATAAGATTTTGGTTATGCCAAAGAAACTTGGCCATTTGAATATGAGGGGTTGGGCCTTTTGGAAGGCTAAAGGAACTTTTCTAAGAGTAAAGGGACTCTGGAAGTCACGCTTCATTTATTAGATCTGGAAAGCTATCATTTAGCTTCAAAGAGACCTTGGTCAGGTGCATGATTGTAAATGATTGCATAGATGCTAGCACATAAATGATGCATGCATGTTTATGAATTCATAGACCTTTTATTTAACTTCTATGCCATGCATGATTTGTGATGATGTCTGTAATGGATGATTGCATGGATGCGTGACGATGGATTCACGCATTTGCTTTGTGAATACAATTTTTTCATGTGACTTTTGTAACCTTGGAGCTATGTATTTATGTACTCAGAAACTCTACAAAGTTTGAGAAACTCAGGTTGGATTGGTATGGGATAGTTACCATGGTGACTTTATAAGGAGTTCGAGGGGATTGAGATTTTTCTGAGGGCTTGAGTTTTGAGGTCCGGCTGCCCAAGGTTTCTATTTTAGTGCTGCTGAGAAGGAGCTATGTCCATTCTTAAGGAGTTTGGCATTTTTTGTATTTTTTGGGAGTTTTGGACTTGCCTTAAGATATTATAGGCCAGACAGTGGTTGATGATGGTCAAGTGAATTTGACCACTATGATTGAGAAGTTCCATGATCTCAATGACTAGGGAGATATGAGTGGGCAAAGACTCAAGATGAAGGCCATAGTTTTCTATTTAAGAGTCGAATATGGGTCTATTAAAGCCATGCTGGTGGAGACACTGACAAGAGATGAACTGTCTTGCCAGTTATTCAGCAAGTGAGAAAATTTTATCTATTCTTACCCTTTTTGTTAGGCGTGCTTTGTGGGTGTCTATTTCAAGTTTTGGGTTATCTTAGAAGTGTTGTCAATGGATCATCTTTGGGTGGTGGCCCTTGATTTTTAGTCTGTATAAGCCTTATTGAGGCTTAGTCAAAGATCAGATAGGATGGTTGCTTGCAGCTTGCCCTTGGAGCACACATTTTTAGCACTACTAATGGTAAAGGATTAGATCTCTCCTGACTGAGGGCCATAGGTATCAACTGGTGTTCCTATTGGGCTAACTTTTCCATTAGGGGATGAGAGTCTTGAGGTAGATGAGGCAAACTCAGGGTGTGCCCCTAGTTTTTTCCTTCTTAGAGTCTGTGTAGATCGCAGCTCCCATTGCCAGAGCTATTAGGTGGTGGCTGGCTGAGTAAGGCTGTTTATTTTAGGATTTCACTTGGGACCATAGAGAGGTATACCAAGTAATTGAGAAAAAGTACCAGGCTGCCTTGCTGAGGGGAACAAAAGATGATGCAACTGAGGAATGAGAGACTGTATGAGGAACCATTAGTGGCGAAAGGACTGCAACATAGATAAAAGGGTGACTCAATTTTTGAAAGAGACTCAGGGATCTACTAGAAGTGCAACACCACAGATTGTAATAGTGACTCAAACTGCGATGGCAGGGACAAAGGAGATAGTAACTGGATTAAGGACAAGATGACAATACATTGGAGGTTCAGAGGACTACTGCAGTTAAGGTAGAAAGGAGGACTGGCTGGATTATGACCTCTTTTTTTTTTTTTGTTTTTTCTTTGAAATAATTACAAGTTAACAAGAATAAATGAAACAGGATAAGTTATAAATGACATTGAAAAGGCTATCCTTTTTTTCATAATAATGGATTTGTATTTTACAAGATTTGATCACCATTAAATGAGACATCTTTTATTTTTGCTCTAATTTCTGCCTAAGCCACCCTTTCAAGTTTTCAACTTAGCGAGCATTCTTTTCTTTTTCTTTTTTTTTTTGTCTTTTCTCTTTTTTTTTATTTAGGTAAAAGAAGTGAATGATGTACTAGGCACAAAGAAAACAAGAATGCGAAGCAAATAAAATATTTTGTATTATGACATGGACTACACTCGAGACGGGCTGCCTACGTATCTCTTACATCACTTTTCTATCAGTTATTTCTTTAAGGGAGAATCAAGTCCACATAGTTCTGATTACATATGCATGAAAAATAAAAAATAAAATGCAGATGTCATCTTTGGATGATATATCATTTCAGCTAGTCCAGGTTGCCAGGATGGGACAATTCATTTCAGTCCATGTCTGTGAAGATGGTGCCTCCATCAAAGAGGATCTTCTTGTACTGTCCAACATAGTTTAGTTTGAACTTCCTCTTGGATTATGAATAGGGGCTTTGGATTTCTTCTAGAACTAGATTTCCTTCTTGTAAACCCCTATCTCTCACCTTCTTGCTAAAGTGCCCAACAGGTCTCCGTTGATAGCCCTAAATTTCATACAGAGCATCCATTCTCTTCTCATGAATGGCATTCAGTTGGTCATGATATCTTTCAATCTATTCTATCTTCATTCTCCATAACTTCTCCTTAACAGGCTTCTTGTAGGTTAGGATCTTATAAACTATGATACTTGGAGCATTCCTATCATGTCTTTGTCTTGTACAAAATAGCTCATGAGCTTTTTCACTATTGCCATGCAAATGCAATGTATGTGATTTTTTATTCTTTTCCTTTGCGCCATAATTAATTAATCCTTTTGCCTTTTTCTTTTTTTTTTTTTTTGTATTTTTCATTTTTTTAAGATATCCCATTTAAAGATGAATTAGAAAAAATTAAAGCAAATCAGAAAGTTTAAACTTTTTATTATTATTGATAAAAAAAAGTCCCACGATTACAGGTTACATTAAAGGATAAGCCTGAAACATAGACTCAAGAGGACAAGACTCGACTGACTCAAACTCATACATGGACTCAGAGAACTCAGATATAGACTCAAAAGACTTAGATAAGGGCACAGTAGCACTAGCACTCTTCTCAAAACACTGATTATTAGGTGAAGCTTGATGGTTCAAAAAAGGATAGATGGTGGTACTAGATTTTGGGTTTGGGAGCAATGATGTCTCCGCTATCAATGAGGTATTGGATTTTATGCTTCAAAGCCTTGCATGCATCAATTTTGTGCCCTGGCCCTTGATGAAAGTCACAGTGCTCCTTAGCATTATAATCCTTGGGCAAGGGGTTTGGAGGAGGTCATGGTTCTAAGGGCTTAACCAGATTAGCCTCTAAGGTTTTCTTGTAAACGACGCTAAGGGGCATGCCTAGCTCAGAAAAAGTCATCCTTTCCAACCTCATTGGCTGGTGATAAAAGATAGCATTTACCTCTCTTTCTCTTTTGGTTGTGGAGTTGGTGGTGTAATTGTTGTTCTTATGATACCTTGAACTAGAGGATTCATCTTTGATTTGTCCCGATTGAATCAAATCCTCGATCTTAGAGGCCATGGTAATAAGAGCTTTGAATGAGTTTGTAAATGAGCCTAATATTGGGGGAGGAGGTTTTTGATGATGATGTCAATTTGATCTACTTCATATGGATGATTCACCGCTTGAGCCGCTTTTGCCCTCCACCTTATAAGGAACATGATGAAGGATTCTCTAGGCCCTTGTTTGGTGGTTTCTAAATCTCGAAGGGTGACATCACCTCAATGTTATAGTGGTATTGCTTGACAAAAGCATTACATATGCCATCCCAAGTCTTCTTTTGATTCTGGTTGAGATCTGATAACCACTTAATAGCAACTTCAGTCAAGGACTATTGGAATAACCAAGCAAGGAGCTCATCGTCCACATAGAAAGGTCTTATGGCACCCACATGCATCTTAAGATGAGTTTTGGGACACACGGTGCCATTAAACTTGTCCATAACTGGCATTTTAAATTTTGGTGGAACCCGTGCATTTAGGAAGAGAGCTAAGGAGTCAACATTTATCATGTCTTCGTGCTTTTTGACATTCTTAAGTGTTCTCTCCATGACCTCAATTTTCTCCATCAATTTCTTAACTTCGAGAAAGCTAGAGAAATCTCCACTTTGAAAAGGATTTGTAGTAGGAGAGGGAGTGGTTGTGTTTAAGTCTATGATAGGAAAGGTTGGAGTCTTAGGTACTTTCCCTTTATCGGTGAGATCGATAATAGGGGGAGTAGGAGTAGGGGCATGACTAGTCCTAACTTAGGTAGATACAGGCTCAACACAAGCAAGAGGGGGAGTAACAGTGGCATTGGACATTTCCTTGACCTCATTGATGATGGACTAGCATTGGGAATTGAGGGCATTGGCAAAGGTGGGAGACTATGTGTTAAGAGCATTAGTGAAAGTGTCAGCTTGGGTCTTAAGGGCCGTGGTGAGTGTAGCTTGAAAAGCTTACTCTTGTTTCTTGAGGAGATTGGTGAAAAAGGTGCTCATTGCCTCTTAGTCAAAGTTGGAAGTGTTGGCCATTGGTACCTTGAAATAGAAAACAGACAGAAAAAATGGGTAAGAAAATAGAATTGTGAAGGAAAAATGGCATAAAAGTGAAGGTGTGGTCGGGAGAATGATTCCTTCCACATGGTTGGTCACTGGGTTTACATATTGACAAGGTGATTGTCACATCCCAACTTTAGAGATATGACGGTCCTAGAACACGGGGAGACTTAAGGTCACCCATACCCATAGAACCCATTGACACATATACAAATCATGCCTAGGATCGTACCAAACCTTATACAATAACTCATTTAAACATTATATGAAAACCTTTAATTGCAGAAGACAGTAATTAGACACTTCATATATAATCCATAAGGAAATAATATACATAATTCACTCAAAAACCTTAATAAATAATATCTCAAAATAAACATCAAAAATAAACATTCCCAGAGAATCTAATGACAACACTTCATAACATAGTACTATTAAAGACTTTTGATCAGGAATTCTTCAATCAGAGTAGAATGCTTGAGCTATCACCTTACCTCCTCATACTGCTCACTTGGAACCACGCAAGGAAAAGGAAAAGGAGTCAGATAGATGATCTCAATGAGTAAACGATAAAACACATACATTAACACATATTCCTTTGAAAAGGAAACTCATAACTTATACACATAGTTCATGATTTACAATTCATGAATCAGGTTGTAATTTAGCAATTGTTCAATTCAACAAGTTTGCAGAAATCACACTTATAACACATTGAGAATGGAGGCTATTGCTCTACCACTCGAACATATAGAGGAGTGATGGCCTTGAGCCAAATTCCAATTCCTATCACATCAAAAGTGCAAAGCTGATCAAGCCCCACAGCTAGAACTGACCCTTTCTAGCTGAGGTGGATACACTAACCCTATCCATCATGTTAAGACCATATGCACAGGTTTTGATGATTACCTGCATCGGCACGAGGACTTCTGCATAAAAGGGTTAAAGGTACCATAGTTAAAGCTAATGGAATTCACATATAACATTTAAGGTAGCAACAACATATTTCATAATAATAATGGTAATTTCACTTTTTAACAAAAGATAAATCAGTAGTGTAGTTCCAGAAAGAATATAAGTTAGGCAATAATCTCAAGGAAGTATCATTGGATAAACAAAATGGTTTTGGACCAAATGTCCTTTGGCAGCCTAAGCTTTACAAGAAATCATTTAATCATATTTTAGGATAGGAAGAACTTGGGTTTCAAAGATCTCAAAGGCTCACATAACATGATATCATATATTTGTAACATATCATAATGTTACTCACACTTGTAGCATGAATACAATGTTTACTCACACTCATAGAATGAATACGATGTTTACTCACCTTATAGTTCCTTTGCTCCTAGTACATGTAGCACTTGGACTTCTAAGACTCCTCAAGCTCTATCATAATATTTAATTCAATACTTAGTATTCATTTTATCATGATGCTATCCTATCCCATAACTACCCCATGCACATATGACATTCACATACATTTAAAGTTGCATATAGAAGTGCACTCATCACTTGCACATCACATGTTGACTTTAAAAATCTAACACACTTAGCCCTTATAGGCTGAAACAAAAACACATTACAGTCATGTCAATACCTTTCTAAGGTCATCATAATATCATTATCTTAATATCCATTCACTTTAACAATCATCTTAGTACACTTAATACTTTCAATACATGTCAACTTAACAAATAACCTTTCAAGCATCATGCTTATCTCTTATGACCCATTCATTCAATCAATTACTTCATCAACTCAAGACCATTATTCCTTATCAAGTCATCATAACATCTGGTTCCATGTTGCTCAATCACATTCATAGTCTAATCACAATGTAAGGTTAAGATTCCTTAAGTATACCAAAGTGCCTCTAGGCTTGTCTAAGGTCATACCATTAACTAACATGCAATTTTATCATTTATTGTACATATGTACATGTCAGTAATCATCAAAATACATTGCATAAAAATTATAGACATTGGAATAAAAATCCCATAGTAGGCCGAATGCATCATCAAGGGAAAATTGAATTTTTCTTACTTTTTGCACTTTCTATCTATTACAGTAATATGTAAAAACATGGTTTGAACTAAGATTATTCATGTAAACACAACAAAAATCATTTTAATCTACATGAATCGATAGTAATAAGTGTGTTACATACATGAAAATTCAAATTTTAGGTTTTAGGATGTAAAACCTTGAGTTTTTCTTATTTTTGGTATTTTTCGGTCATTACAGGAACATATAAATAGGTGATTTAAATCATTTTTTTTTCATTCAATCATAGAAAATATCAGTTTAGAACATCTTCATGTATGATTCGACAGCCATAGATAAAATTTATACAAAAAATTCCAAGTTGCAAGGCTTAGACTGAAAATCATGAGTTTCCGCGCTTTCCATTCGTTACAACAATATGCAAACACGTTATTTAAATCATTATTTTTTATTCAAACAAAAAAAAATTTCATATTAGAATCATTCACACACAAATTGGCAGCCACATGTTTAGATAATAATAAAATTTTCCAACTTCTAAGTTCTAGCACAAAAACTTTGAATTCCTTTGTTTTCTGAAACTTTCCGGTCATTACAAAAATATGCAAAAATGTAACTTAATCTAATATTTTTCATCAAAACAAATAAAAAATCAGTTTAGAATGCAATTATACACAAATTTTCCTACTTTAGTGATGTTTATGTATAAAAATTGAAATTTTAATTTATACGATTCACCTTTGGAGAAATTTCGCGGAAAGATTTATGTTTTCAGTAGAGAATTAAATTTCTCTCTCAAAAACACACCCAAAATAAATTAAATCTATGAAAATCATTAAACAACTAGTTCAAAATAATGTTCTCATAATTTATTTCATAGAAATCAGTTAAAGAATTGAAAGAGAAGAAAAACTTACGATTACGGTCAAGAAATCACAAAAGTGAAAGGTGTTTTCTTAATTTCGATAGAGAGAAATATTTTGGGAGAATTTTTCTATCAAAATATAGAAGAATAGAGTGATGGCTGCTGGAACATTAGGGTTGGCTGAATTTTACATTATTATATGTTGGGTTTTGGGCAATTTTCACTAACACCCTTAATAAGCTAGGTTAGGAGGGTTTTTGGATGGTGGGCTTTTAGATATTTGGGCTTTTATTTAAATTAGAGGCTAATTATAAGTAATTAAAATACAAGTATTTTTCTTATTATTTTCTATAATATTTCCCCCAAAATCATTTATTTAAAAATTATTTTAAAATACTCAAAATCATTTTATGCTTAAAAATTGCCTTTATGCATGAAAATTTATTTTATTTAAAATAATTTATTTTATGCTAATGTACTTCATGTGAATCATTTATTTCATAATAATAACTCATACTATACATATTAAAATTAATTTAATATGCTACATGCTCATCAATCACATAAAACATAAATTCCCATAAAAGTACACATTTAACCTTAATAGTTCTAAGTCAAGCAATTTGTCATAAAAAATTTTAGGATAGGTATGGGTTGTTACAGTGATTGTGTGAGCTATTTTAGGGGTAATGGACCACCGTTTTTGGGTCTTTAAGGTGTTTCAGGGTTGACCTTATTGGGCTTCTCTTGTTATGTATGCATGATCATGATGTGATGTTTGCTGAAAAAAGTTTCATGAACATGCAAAAGTATTGATTATTATGATATATGGAATCTAAGGTCAAAAGCTAGGGCAACTATATCCACAAGGGTAAAAGGTGGTTTGATTTAAGGGTCTCCGTCCCACTAGAGCATTGATATACCTAACCACATGTGAGGCAAAGAGCCTCGCATAGTCTAACAGTACTGATTGCTCATTACACCACCAAAATGATCAAGGATTCATAGCGGGGTGGAATGCTTATGCTATCTCCCAACATACTCAAAGAGAGTTGTTGAGCCAATGCTACTCGCCATCCAAAAGTTTTCTTAAAGCTAAGGTCTAGGCAAGGAGCCTTTATTATGCAAAGTGATGCATGAAAGTCAAATTATACTTAATGAGCCAAATGGAGATTATTTTAGAAAAATTTTTCCTTAACCAAATAGCAATCCTCTTATTTTCCTTTTTATTTTAAAAAGGGTGGCAACCAATCCCCAACTATGAGGCCTCGCTCGAGCACCAACCCTATCCGCCAAAGGGAATCAGGATCGTCATTCAGGTTTTTCTTTAATTTTCCTATTTAAAAATAAATTAGGATGCTGACTCCCAAAATCATTTTTAAAATCAACCAAATATGTACCCAAGGGTTCCATCATGAGCCTAAACCCAAATAAGCATCTCAATTCTCTCTAGTGGATCAGGCCAGTGCTCGGGCGAGGGCTCATAAAGTCATGGTTAGTTGAGAAGAGTTGTGAATATTGTTTAGAAGTGTGTGCTTTCTTTGTTGCAATGGGATAATGTCCTAGTTATAAGGGAGACTCCACCAAAATTTTGGTAGAATCTTTAGAGTTGCTTGAGTATCTATTAGCTGGGTTATTCTAGTTCTAATAATCTTCGTATCATTATCTAATACATGGCATTTTAGCATCTTTCAAGTTACTAGTCAGCGGAGGAGACCTAATTAGGTTTCATTAGATCTTTGAGTTATATAGCTTAACATAATATTCCATTATTTTATTTATTTAGAATTACATTTACATAAATGCATTGATTATTTATATATTATATATATGTATATATATAATTATGCATTATGATTATAACTTAACATCTTGGCGTATGTATGTGACTGTTCATTATTATTGATGTTGCATATTACTTGTAGATATTTGTCACATTCCAATTTTGGAGATATGATGGTCCTAGAACATGGGGAGACATTAGGTCATTCACACCCGTAGAGCCCACTCATGCACATATAAACACTGCCTAGGATGATACCAAAATCTCATGCATTAACTTAATTTGTCCATTAATAAAAAAAATAAAAAAAAAAACCTTAATTTGCTGAAGAATAGTTTAAAAATAGTTTAAATACAATCCATAAGAAAAGAACATTTTAAGACTCCAATCAAATCATCAAAACATAAGGTTCCAAAAATAAAAATCCCCAAACAAGAACTTCCAGAGCATCTAAAAAAGACTCATCATATCATAATATATAAATAGACTTGAACAAGAAAGTTCCCCAAGTGGAGTAGATTGCTTGAGCTATCACCTTGCCTCCTCATAATGCTCACCTGGAAACCACACAAGAAAAGGGGTAAGATAGATGATCTCAATGAGTAAACAATATAGCATACACAATAAAACATATCCCTTTGAAAGGGTTCATAGCTCATAGTCCATGATTCATAACTCATGTTCTTAGTCTGCAATTTAGCAAGGTTCACTAATATCAAACTTATAACTTGTATCATATAGAGTGAAGGTTGCTACCTTGTCCGCTTGTAACATAAATATAAAGTAAAGGTCACTGCCTTGTCTATTCATAACATAAATATAGAGTGAAGGCTACGGCCTTGTCCTCTCATAACATAAATATAGAGTGAAGGTTGTTGCCTTGTCTACTCATAACATAAAGGAGAGATAACAATAGCATTGAATAATAAAATCACATGTAAAATGGTAGCAATAGAAGTTTAGCTTATTGGATAAGGATAAACAATAATGTGGTTCTAGGAAGAATGTAAGGTAGTGCAACAATCACAAAGGTTCTTTTCTTATCATTGAATGGTCAATAATAGTTTCAAACTAATTATCCTTTGGCAATCCAAGCTTAATAAAGAAGTCGTGCAATTATAATTTATGATAGAAAAGAAGTCGGGTTTCAAGAATCTCAAAGGTTCACATATCATTATAACTTATTGTGAACCCTCAAATTTGCACCCTTATGATCCAACTATAGCTTGACACCTATTAAGAATAATGCACTATGCAGAGCCAATACGGTGGTCCCACTAGCCGGTTAGCGGGCAAGGGTCAAGAGGGCAGCACCCCGTTGAAAAAAAAAATTCCTAAAACCTGCACCTTAAGATGAATAACACTCAACTATGAACCCATAGAATCAAAATGGATGCAAATCAAATCAAAAACAGATGAGAATGAGCCAAAAAACTAGGTACAGCAACCCCCGAGCTAGCTATGGCAACTCGCAGTTAGCTGTAGTTGTTGTAATGGCTCTGCAGTTATCGCAGCTTGTTTTTCCTGAATCCCACACTGAAAATTCACTCTTTTAAGCCTGTAGACTCCCTTATAAATTCCTTGCACCTCCTAAAAACTTCCACACACAATTACATACTTTTATACTCTCCCTAAAGCTTTCTAAACCCTATTTCCAAGCCACCCATTGATACAATATTCATAAAATTTATATTCTATGGTATTATTATAACTCTAATGAGCTATGTAAACCTTGGATATTACATTTTACCCCCCTTAAAAAAATTCATCCATGAATTTTAAAAACTTACCTACTATGTCTAAAACAAGTGTTGGTACTGCTGTAGCATATCATTCTCACTTTCCCATGTGCATTCCTCCACATTATGGTTACACCATTGGTACTTCTTTGTTTCTTAGCTTCTTTACTTGTCGATCCAAAATGGCAATTGTAACTTCTTTATGGGAAAAGTCTCTATCAATCTCAATATTATAGGGTTGCAATATGTGCAATGGATGAGATACATACATCCTTAACATCGACAAATGAAAGATTGGATGTATATGTTCCTGTGTAAGTGGTAGTGCTAACTTATATGAAACCTCTCTGACCCTACCGAGAATCTCAAAAAGTCTGACAAATCGAGGAGATAACTTTCTCTTCTTGCCAAATCTTATCACTCCCTTTATAAGTGAAACCTTCAAGAATACATGGTCCCCCACTACAAACTAAATATCCTTCCTCTGAAGATCAGCATAGCTCTTATTATGACTAAAAGCAATTTTTAGTCTCTTTTAGATAACCTTCACCTTTTTTGTGGCTTCCCTTACCATGTCAAAGGCTTCAAGATATTTATCACCAATCTCCATCCAACAGATTAGAGATCAACACTTCTAACTGTACAATGCTTCGTAAGGCACCATTCCTATAGAAGAATGATAACTATTGTTGTATGCAAATTCACTAAGTGGAAGGTGCTTATCCCAGCTACCTCCAAAGTCCATAACACACATATGAAGCATATCCTCCAGCATCTGAATTATTCTTTCAAAATGTCCATTCGTATGCAGATGGAAAGTAGTGCTGAAGTCGAGTTGTGTTCCCAGTGCTTCTTGTAACCTTTGCCAAAATCTTAAAGTAAACTGGGTACCTCAATCCGAAATAATTGAAAGTGGAACTCCATGCAATCTCATGATGTCATCAATATAAATATGAGCATAATCAACCATTGTATACGTGGTCTTTACTTTAATGAAATGTGTCGATTTCGTTAATCAGTCCGCTATGACCCAGATAGAGTCATAACCTTTCATGTTCTTAGGCAGTCCCATTACAAAATCCATAGTAACATGTTCCCACTTCCACTCTGGCAATTTTATCACCTGAAGTAATCCAAAAGGTCGTTGGTGCTCAAATTTCACCTATTGATAGGTAAGGTAAGAAGCAACAAAATTTGCCACATCCTTCTTTAATCTTGACCACCAATACAAACCTTTTACATCATGGTACATTTTGGTAGCACCTGGATGTGCACTATAACGAGTCTGGTTGCTTCCTTTAAAATCTTCTCTCTTAGCCCTTCTACATTCGGCACACAAAGCCAATCGCCACACTTTAGAATGTCTTCCTCTACCTTGAACTCTGGAGCTTATCTTCTTTTTAAGTTTTACTTAATCTTCACCAAATGAGGATCTCGACTTTGAAAAGTCTTGATTTCATCGATAAACTTTGGCTTCACTTGGAAGTAAGCTAATAATACTTGTGAATCACTTACCTCAAACCCTAAGCCCTCATTGAACATCTGCTTTAATTCCCTTACCATAGGCCTCATTCGTCCCACTATATGAGAAAGACTACCCATCGATTTTCTATAAAGAGCATCTGCAATAATGTTAGCTTTACCAAGATGATAAAAGATCTGACAATCATAGTCCTTAAGTAATTCTACCCATCATCATGTGAACCCTTAATTTTGCACCTTTCAGTATGTGTTTGAACCTTAGGAGCACTTGGGCTCAATAAACAAACCTTCAAAAGCCGAAAACTCTCAAAATGGAAAAAACAAAAATATTTCTTTTTGGCATTTAAACCCTTTCAAATCATTTGGGATTGAGTAATGAGTACAACACAACTAGAATCATGAAAAACAGATGAGAAACAAGCAAGAACATGCTAAAACAGGTGAAAATGGGCCCATTGCCGCAGAGCTGTGCAACATTGCTGCAAAAGCCTCTGCGAAATTGCAAAGGCCTCTACTGTAATGCTGCAAAGGCCGCAGTAACTCTAGCGAAAATTTGATTTTTTGCAATCCCACATTGGAAATTTGTGTTTTTTATGCTTGAACTCTCCCTCTATATATAGAGGACCTCTCCAATCTTCAAAAGACCAACTTTTAGAGCTTGAAACCAAATAACTTCAAGCAAATTGCTTTGTATTTGCTCCTTACTTCACAAAGCGAGTTGGGGGGTTTCTCCTTGATTCCTACCCTACTAGTTTAAGGTTTTTCGCCACCCACTTGCTCGAGGCAAGCCTCTTGCCCAAGACTCATGTCCGTTGCCCAAGGCTAGCTGCCACTCGCCACCCAAAGCTAGCCACCGCCAACTGTCTGAGGCTATCCATCACCCACTAAGGCCAGCAACCGCTCGCCTACTATCCAATGCCAGTAGCCGCCCGCCATCTAACGCCAGCCGCCGCCAGCCATCCGAGGCTAGTCGTCACCCGCCATCTAAGGCCAGTCATCGCCCAACATCCGAGGTAAGCTTCTTTTCCTTTAAATTTCTTTTGTCTAAATTTCCTTGCTTCTTTAAGTTAGTTAATTAAATTGATTCATCTAGGTTGCTAGCTAATCAACTCAGTAATCAATTAAATTAATTAATTAACTCAACCCTCTTTTAATCAATCAATCAAAATATGATAAAGTGGCA
Organism: Reutealis trisperma; assembly: GCA_947687605.1. Classification (NCBI taxonomy): domain Eukaryota; kingdom Viridiplantae; phylum Streptophyta; class Magnoliopsida; order Malpighiales; family Euphorbiaceae; genus Reutealis; species Reutealis trisperma. The sequence goes on along the minus strand of CANTUT010000816.1, from coordinate 59,653 downwards.
AGGCTAAACTAACCCCTTCGTAAGAAGGGACAATTGCATGGATTTTGATTCCCATTCAAAGGGATACGTAGGCATGCTTGGTTCAGGCATCGAATTCAATTTAAAACTAACCAACTTTCCCCCTATCACCTTCTTCACTTACTCTAATTTTGTTTCCTTTACTTTGTTATTAAGCTTAGTTTGGGGAATGTGTGACTTTCCTAGAACCCATAAGGGCTAGAGGAGGTATCCCTTAAGTTTGGATTTCATTGTAATATTGACTCTTTTTTATTTTGAATTCTAATTGTGTATAAACTTTATGGATTGAATGATCATGTATATTATAAATTGTTCATGCATTTTAGTTTGTTCATGAAATATATTTTCAGTCACTCTTATATTAATTGGCTAAACTTATTTTTTAAACTGAAAACCTAGTCTACGAATCCTCTTTGGCTTCAAGGCTAGTATTTTTTCCCTTTGGGTAATAATTGGAGTCAAATGGGTTTTTTCCTTATATTTTCCCAAATAAAAATAAATTAAGGTGGCGACTTTAAGAAATAATTTTCAAACTTATCAAAGATAAGCCTAAGGGCTTCCTCGTGAGTTTTTTCCCAAATGAGCACTTCAATTCCCTTTAGCGAATCGAACCGGTGCTCGGGTGAGGCCTCACACATCACTGTCTCAAATTTAAATCCCTTTGCTTTAAAATATACTGAAGGCTCTTATGATTAGTGTAGATCACACATTTCTCCCTATACAAATAATGTCTCCATATTTTTAAAGCAAAGACAACCGTTGCCATTTCTAGATCATGAGTAGGATAATTTACTTCATGTCTCTTCAATTGCCTAGATGCATAGGTAATAACCTTCCCATTTTGCATTAGTACAAACCCTAAACCAACCCTTGAGGCATTACAGTGTATAGCAAAACCTTCATTTCCATCAGGTAAGGCTAATACTAGAGCTGAAATCAAGAAATCTTTAAGCTTTTGGAAACTCTCCTCACAAGCTTCATCCCACTTATATCTAATCTACTTCTTAGTAAGCTTCGTTAACGGTGCAGCTACTTTTGAGAAGTCTTTTATGAATCGGTGATAGTAACTTGCCAACCCTAAAAAACTCCTCACCTCCATGATTGTTGTAGGTCGAGGCCAATTCACTACTTCTTCCACTTCCTTGGGATCTACTTTGATTCCTTTTTTACTCACCACATGTCTAAGGAAACAGACTTGCTCTAACCAAAAGTCACACTTTGACAACTTGGCATAAAGCTTATGTTCCCTTAAAGTCTGCAACACCATTCTCAAATGCTCTTCGTGGTCCTTCTTACTCTTTGAGTAAATTAAGATATTATCAATAAACACAATCACAAATCTATCTAAGAAAGGTTTGAATACTCGATTCATTAGGTCCATAAAAGCTACTGGTGCATTGGTCAACCCAAATGGCAACACAGTAAACTCGTAATGACCATATCTCCTTCTAAATGCAATTTTACAAATGTCCTCACCCCGAATCTTTAGCTGATGATATCCCAATGTTAAATCAATTTTTGAGAAGTAACTAGCCCCTTATAGCTGGTCAAATAAATCATCAATCCTTGGCAGAGGATATCTATTCTTCATGGTCACCTTGTTCAACTGTCTGTAGTCAATACACAATCTAAGAGATCCATCCTTCTTTTTAACAAACAAAATTGGAGCACCCCACGAATTACTACTCTATCTAATAAAACCCTTATCAAGTAAATCTTGCAGCTAGACCTTAAACTCTTTTAACTCTAAAAGTGCCATCCAGTAATGCAGTATCGATATCGGTTGAGTTCCAAGTAGAAGCTTAATCAAAAACTCAATTTCCCTATCCGGCGGCATTCCTAGCAAATCCACATGAAAGACATTAGGAAAATCTTCTACGATAAGCATCTTCGTAAAATCACTACCCTCCTTACTAACATCCACTACCTGTGCCAAAAAGGTTTGGCATCCCATCCTTAGCATCCTTTTTGCTCTTATGGCCAAAATAAGATTCATAGGAAAATTACTCCAATTCCCCTAAAATTTAAATTCCTACCCATATCCTTCTTTAAAATCAATTCTTTTACCCTAATAATCTATACTGGCATTATGCCTAGACAACCAATCCATACCTAATATAATATCAAATCCTAATATTTCTAGCTCAATCAATTCCACAAGAAATTTTCTACCCTCAATTTCAATAACACAGTCTATATACATTTGGTCTACTATCACATATCTCCTAATGGTGTGCTTATAATCAAAGGTTCATGCATAACATCCTTATCTCTTCCTAACTTCCTAGCAAAATAAGGTGAAACAAAAGAGTGTGTCACACCTGAATCAAACAAGCAACTAGCACTTACAGACTGAACAGAAACAGTACCTGTAACAACATTATTTGAAGTTCTTGCTTCTTACTTATTAAAAGCATACATTCTTCCTTGATCCCTGCTCTCTGTGGCTTTGACATTATTCAAGGATTGCCCTTCTCCTCTTCCTCGCCCTCTTTGGCTATGGTTTTTAGGTCAGTACATCTGCACAATAGGTTGTGACACCGTTGTTACTACCCTTTGATTGATCGTCTGTGGACAATCTTTAATGAAATGCCCCATCTAACTATATTTCAAACATGCTCCCAAGGCTCTCCTACATTCTCCCTTATGTGGCTTCCACATAAAGCATATACAGGAATAGCTTGGCTCTGCTGTCCAGATCGAAAATTACTCACATTACCCGGCATAGATGCCACCGAACCTCTACTAGCCCATAACTAATTTTGTCCACTTCCTTGGGACTAATAAGGGGTGGAAACAATGAAAGTCTACTCCAAACCCCTATTCTGACCAAAACTGCCATACAGTGGACTACCCTGTCCCTTGCTCTTACTCTTTTATTTTTTATCCCTTTCCATCCATTCTACTCTTTTTGCCTTGTACCTTGCCTCTACGAGCTTAGCCTTATTAATCAATTTGGCCGTAATGGAAAACTTAGTGGCCGCCAAAACATGATATAATGGAGCTACCAATCCTTAGTGAAATCAGTCAACTCTACTTACTTCCGTTGGCACAATATGAGTGGCATACTTGCTCAACCTTTTGAACTCTTAGGCATACTCTGAAACTAACATCCCAAGCATCTGCTTCAATTGTTCAAACTGCAGTGCACGATTCTGTCTCTCCCCTTCAGATAGAAATTCATTCATCAATTCTTGTTTGAACTTTTCCTAAGTAGATGGATCATCTCCGTACAATCACTCTTCTATGTTTCTTTGAAGCCAACTCCATGCTTCACTCTGAAGTTGAACTCTTATTAACCTGATCAATTTCTTATCAGAGCATGTCATCCTCTAGCTATCTTATCCGTCTCCTCCAAAAATTTCTAGGGATCCTCCCCTTCTTCCCCTAAAAATTTTGGCAGTTTGAACTTCTTCAAATCATGCACCATAACTCCTTCTCCTGGTAACATTCGTCTGCTCACCCTACGTGGTGCTCATAGTAAGATAGGAGGTACGTTATCCATTTATGGTGTCGGTGGCACCATAGGTGGTGGTGGAACTTCCTGATGCTGATGCCTTAGTTCCAAAAGTTCTTGCCTCATTACTTCATTTTCTTGTCATAATGCTTCCATATCCCTTGGTGGTCCTTGTTCTCCACAACTTGCAATTTGTTACCTTGATCGAGAAGATTCTTGATCGGTATTCTGAACAAACGCAGCATTAGATGTTACATTTGGGATGATGTTATTAGCTTTCTAAGACCCTTGTCCCTCTAGCTGAGCAATCCGATGGGGCAACATCTATGCCAAAAACAACACACATAGTGTCATTCACACATCACAATTTTGATATTCAACATATGCAACTTTTTTTTCATATATACATTAATCACTAATTTGCCTTACTCATATCATCTCATTAATCATACATATACCATTTAGCCATTGCATATAACCCATAGTGCAAAATCATTATCACATATAACCATTTTCATATAAACATTATAATGTACTCATCATCATTCCTTTATTCTGCAAACATACACACCTATGTACAAGTGCTATATAACTATACCATTCTTTTAGCAACCCTAAGTTTAGATCATCCATAACATTTTTATACATATAAACCATACTATGCCCAAAATGCGATCATGGTCTACCCATATATAATCTATCCCACTAATTCTCAGAGTCCCTCTCGTCATTGGAGGCTTCTCTCCCTCTTGGCCCCACCTGCCTACGACCTGTAGACATCATAGATGAGGATAACAAATGTGTCCTCATAGGACACCTCTCCTCAGGGTGGTCAAATCTCCCACATGTAGCATATAGATGCTTAGGAAATCCCAGCATCAAATCCCTAAGAGGTGGAATCGGTTCTGCCTCTGGATTCTTATAAATATTACTAACCCTTGCCAGCTCCGACTTCAAATCCCTCACTGTCCCCCTCAAGTTAAGTACCTCATTCCATAACATGTGAAGCTCTCTCATAATCTCTTCATTCTTAGTCTTCATCCTAACTACCCAAATAGGATTAGGATCCTTAATAAGTGCATGAATTCCTATGTTTTGCCCCTTAATTTAGCATGTTTTATTATTTAAATTGAGTTTAATTTGTTTATTCAAGTGCTTTTTAGAGTAATTTCTAGGAATTATTCATATTTTGGAATGCCATGATCATTTAAGCTCGAATTATGGTTAAAGATCAAGAAATGGTGCACTTTTTTGGGTAATTTTGGCTATAGACATGCCCAGTGACATGCCATGTCAGTGACCATGTCATTTTGCTTGAATTCCAGTAGCTATGACACGCCCAATGACATGCCCATGTCAATGGTTGTGTCATTTAAGTAACCTGGCCGAGTAAGGCTACAGAGGTTTGACAGCTTTGAATACCTTATAGTATTTTGAGCATAACTTGAGCTACAGAGGTCCGATTGAGGTGATTCAAATATTTTTAGAAAGCTAAGAGAAAGAAATACAAATTTTAAGAAGACCAAAAATTTGAATTTCCTTCGTTTTCTAACCTAAAATTTGCATGTAATTTAGATATTGTATCTTGGCACCTAGCCTAGCTGTGCTGACATGGCAAAAATTGGCCAATCCATGCTTGACACCTATCTAAACCCTAATAAGCCTCAAAGAACTATAAAAAGACATAATTTACATTAGAAAAAGGAGCTCCTTCTTGGGTTTTCAGTAGCCACCCTCACAAAGAGGTGAGATAGAGTTCTGTTCAGAATTTTCATGGTGATGATCCAATATGCTGCAGATTTTGAAGAGGAATGAAGATCAAAGAACGGATTTCTCATCATCCATGGATTGTTTGAGTTTCCTTTACCTTCTCTTATATTCTTTATTTCAATTCTCTATTATGAACTAATTTGTTATTTATCTAGATAAAGATGAACCCTAGTTTTTAATTGTATGAACTAAATAATTTATTTTGAATCAATTTATCTTTGAATTGTTTTATTTTCATGATTTATGATATTTATTCTGATTGGCAATTACCGGTTTGTTGATTAGATATTGTTTCTATATTGGATGAGTAGAGATACCCTGATATAGATAGATCACTCATGGGAATTAAGGGTTGATTGGGGTGCTAGAGATAGACCCACAAGACTTCTTTGGATGTTAATCTCTTAAATTTAATGGTGCTCCTATTTGATTATAGGTTGAGAAGAGATTGCTTTATAATACTTAGGAAGTTAGGGATTTAATCACTTGAGAAAGGTTTTTATCTAATTTAGTCAGAGTTCAATTCAATTCATTGTTTGAATGATTCATACAATTATTCTTGACATGCATGAGAGGCTAGGGGAATTCAATATCTAGATGAGCTTCACTATTGATTTTCTTTTATCTATCCTTTATTGCTTTCATAGATTAGTTTTAAATATTTTAGTTTAATTAATCTTGAAGTTGGTTTAACTAGATAATAGTTTAAGTTTGAACTAGTACTTGTATCGGTGTCTTTGTGAATCGACCTTGCTACTGCTATACTACCTAAATGATAGTGCATTTGCCTAGAGTCAGGGTAGAATTGGTCGTCGAGCTATTATAAATGTAAAACTCCTGGTGTCGCAAAATGCCATCAAGTTTTTGGCGCTGTTGCCGGGGACATTTGTATATAATATTAGCAATATGATTGAGACTATTAATCTAGTTTTTATTTTCATATTTGTTTATTTTCATCTATTTTTATTTGTTTATTCTATTTTACGTTTCTGTTTCTTTTGAGTTTTTGTGTTTCAAAAAAAAAATTTCTCTCTATGGCTGAATGGAATTATCATCAGTAGGGTTCTTGCCCAAATCAAGAATGGGGATATTAGGGAGATCAGTATCCCTATCAAACTGATTTCCAATACAGATGGGGAGCACCATAAAAGAAGTCATCCCTCAAGCTTGCATTGGAAAAATTCATGTGGTCTACGGAGAATTAGGCCAAAGAAGTGGAGAGCAGAAGAAACAATACATCAAAAGCTAGCTTCCCAACTTAGTTTGAAGTAGACATCACATTGGAAGATGACGAGCATGCACAAGAGGAGCAGAGGTTGGAAGAGATGTTTGTGACTTTAGTATCAGCAACGGATAAAAGATTTCAGAGCATTGAAACAACTTTGGAGAACTAGCAGGCATCTCTTCACAACCTAGAAATTCAAGTTGGGCAGATTTTGAAGTTTCTAAGTGCTCAACCAGAAGATAATTTGCCCAGCGATACCAAACCCATTCTAGAAGAGCAACAAAGGACCACTACCACAACTTGGTTGTGGAATGATGATAATGATGAAGAAGAGAATGGTAAGAACAATTTGGGGCTGCTGCATATAGAATTTGATGATTGCTTAAGTGAGCAACCCTAAATCCAACAATAGGACTTAAATGGAGTGGAGTCAAGTGTTGAAGAACTCTCTTTCAAGGATAGTGAGCTATGGGAGAGCATGGAGGTGGAAGTTATGCATGCTAAAAATCATACCTCCCATATCCTTCCAGCCCTCCCACTTTTTGAAGAGAATGACAATAGCCCACCCATAATCCCAACACCCACCCTTCCCATGCTCAAACTCTTGGCACCCCAACCAAAATTCCCCATCCCAAGCCACTGGGTAAAGTTCTTTAATGATGGTTCTATACCTCGCAAGCTCAGGTTTGCATGAAATGGAGAACCAAAAATAATTTTATTTGCTGAAAGAAGGCTATGTAAGGGCCACCACTTTTCCATACTCTTCTTTGTTTTGATTTATGGAGGTATCCAGCATAAGGAATACTCCACTCCCTTGGTGGAAGATGAATAACAATAACGTCCAGCTAATACGACGTTAAAGAAGCACTGAATGGGAGGCAACCCATTGATAATTTAAATTTTTTTTATTGCTTTACCTTTCTATTTGTTTTATTTTATTTTCTTTTATTTTATTTATTGTTTTATGGATCTAATCTTCACCTTTTCTTTAGAACTATATCTCTTTAGTCTACAGGATGATTTGATCATGGTGGAATTCATAGAAAAAGAGATCCCCACATTGATTCAAAAAATATTCAGGGCAATTTCCCTTCACCCTTCTTTCTTTTATTTGTCTATAACACATTGGGGACAATGTGTTACTTAAGTATGGGGGGAAGGCTTTTATTGTTTATCTTTTGCCTTGTTTTATCTTGACTCCAAGTGAATTGAATTGCGATAATGGTATGATTTCAAATTTGCCCTCTTTAGAAATGAAATTTTTCAAATTGTGAATGATAATGACTTGTTGATGTTTGGCTTAATTGAATTGGTCATCTATTAATGATTGAATGTGGTAGTTTTTCTAGGAAAGGAAATTGACAAATTTTGCAAATTCTAACCTTTGAAACTTTAGTTACATTTCTAAGCACAAAAGTTTTCAAATTTTTTTTTCTATAGTTACACTAGTTTTGGTTATGTAGAAATACTTAATATCTTAGGTTGTGTGATTGTTTTCCTTGAATATAAAAGAAAATAAGTAATTGCAAAAGAAGCTTTGAAAATGAAACCTATTCTGCTGTTCTAACTCTTTTAAAACAATAGAGGGTCGAGATCATGAATAGAGCTAGTAGCCATTTGAACTTGTTCTAGCTGAGTAGCTGAGGGTTGGCATCACAAATGTTTACACTCGCGTAAAAAGGCTGATTTAACAGTTCAAACAAGTCAGGCTCCTTAAATTGTGCATTGAAAAGAAAATTAAATATAAAAAGTTGAATGCAAGTGCATGCAAGAAAATTGAAATTCAAGGAGGATGGTCATGCACCTAGGAGAAAAACATTTATGCACCTACTATACCAAGACCATTGTTGCTTTAGAATTAGTTGCTCACATTTGTAACTTTAGATTTCAAGTTTTTGGTTTACAAGTTTGTCACGAAACTTTCTTGATTTTTGCTACTATAGTCAAAAAATAATTTTTGATTGATAATTTTAGGCCTTACTAATAATGAGTTGTTATCAACTATAGTTTTAAACTTTAGAGGGCAGATTTTGTTTGTCTTACTGTTGTTTCAATTTAATTTGCTTGAGGACAAGCAAATACTCAAGTGTAGGGGAATTTGATAAGTGTATGAATTCCTATGTTTTGCCCCTTGATTTAGCATGTTTTATTATTTAAATTGAGTTTAATTTGTTTGTACAAGTGCTTTTCAGAGTAATTTCTAGGAATTATTTATATTTTGGAATACCGTGATCATTTGAGCTTGAATTGCCATTAAAGATCAAGAAATGGTGCAATTTTTAGGTAATTTTAGCTGTGGACACGCCTAATGACATGCCTATGTCACTGACCATGTCATTTTGCTTGAATTCTAGTAGCTATGACATGCCCAATGACATGCCCGTGTCAATGGCCGTGTCATTTAAGTAACCTGGCTGTGTAAGGCTACAGAGGTCTGACAGCTTTGAATACCTTATAGTATTTTGAGCATAACTTGAGTTACAGAGGTCCGATTAAGGTGATTCAAGTATTGTTGGAAAGCAAAGAGAAAGAAATACAAATTTTAAGAAGACAAAAAAATTTAATTCCTTCATTTTCTAACCAAAATTGGCATGTAATTTAGATATTGTATCTTGGCACCTAGCCTAGCTGTGCTGACATGGCAAAAATTGGCCAATCCATGCTTGACACCTATCTAAACCCTAATAAGCCTCAAAGAACTATAAAAAGACATAATTTACATTAGAAAAGGGAGCTCCTTCTTAAGTTTTCAGTAGCCACCCTCACAAAGAGGTGAGATAGAGTTCTGTGCAGAATTTTCATGGTGATGATCCAATATGCTACAGATTTTGAAGAGGAATGAAGATCAAAGAAAGGATTTCTCATCATCCATGGATTGTTTGAGTTTCCTTTACCTTCTCTTGTATTCTTTATTTCAATTCTCTATTATGAACTAATTTGTTATTTATCTAGATAAAGATGAACCCTAGTTCTTAATTGTATGAACTGAATAATTTGTTTTGAATCAATTTATCTTTGAATTGTTTTATTTTCATGATTTATGATATTTATTCTGATTGGCAATTACCGGTTTGTTGATTAGATATTATTTTTATATTGGATGAGTAGAGATACCTTGATATAGATAGATCACTCATGGGAATTAAGGGTTGATTGGGGTGCTAGAGATAGAGTTATAAGACTTCTTTGGATGTTAATCTCTTGAATTTAATGCTGTTCCTATTTGATTATAGGTTGAGAATAGATTCCTTTATAATACTTAGGAAGTTAGGGATTTAATAACTTAAGAAAGGTTTTTATCTAATTTAGTGAGAGTCCAATTCAATTCATTGTTTGAATGATTCATAACATTATTCTTGACATGCATGAGAGGCTAAGGGAATTCAATATCTAGATGAGCTTCACTATTGATTTTCTGTCATCTATCCTTTATTGCATTCATAGATTAGTTTTAAATATTTTAGTTTAATTAATCTTGAAGTTGGTTTAACTAGACAATAGTTTAAGTTTGAACTAGTACTTGTATCGGTGTCTCTGTGGATCGACCTCGTTACTGCTATACTACCTAAATGATAGGTGCACTTGCTTAGAGCTAGGGTAGAATTAATCGTCAAGCTATTATAAATATAAAACTCTTGGTGTCACAAAATGCCATCAATCCTCCTCTGGATCAGTCTCCTCCAAGTCAGGATAAGTAACTAAGGTTGCATCAGATACATCCCTCTCTTCAACAGGATTACGAATCCTCGGCATCTACACATTACTAGTCACAAGCAACATTTCACAAATCAATAATATCATGTAACAACAACATATAAAATCCCACAAATATCACAGAATGATGATAACTTAATGTATAATGTTAACAAGATACTTTACTGACAATAATGAATCCTATCCTCTATGGTTTAACTTATAACGCGAAATAGGTATAAAGACTTAAATCTCTGCCATTGTCACGACCTAACTTTGAGCCATAACTATCCTAGGGCATAGGGAGACATAAGGTTACCTAAACTCGTAGAACCTGCTTATAACTTATTAAATGCTAAAAAATACCATGTTACCCTTATCCCAAGATCAAAACCAAAATTACTATTTTAAATCCATTTTCATGCTTATCGCTTTTGAACTCCATTTTCCAATATTTTAATCGCAACTCACCCATATATTACTTAAGTGCTTGGACTGTGATAATATAATACCAAACCACACACATACTAATAATATTCTAAATTATACCATCATTACATACTTTAACAATCCATAGAGCTCTAGAGTAAAATTCCCAAAATACAACATAATGTATATATCATGATACCAAAAGTAGTAATGCAATTTCCAAGCGAAGATATAAAACTTGGAATTTACTTTGCTGATTTATCAACTAGTCCTAAAAAATAAACAATAACTATGGGATGAGACAAAGCTTAGTGAGTACATAATAATATTATATAGGTTAAACAAATGATGTATGATCAATGGTGATTCCTCATAGCAATAAAGTAAAGTGGATCAGAAATTATTCTTATGAAATAATTTTTCCATATATATATATATGATAGATATTATATCTTTATCAAAAAATTTCATTTCTCAAAAATGGTGTGTTTCCCTCATAATCAATTGAGTGATGGCATACACCTTGCTCACTCCCACATACCTAGTCACACGTACAACTGATCAGGCCATACATACTAAGGATCTTAAACCCTTCCCAGCTAAGGTTCAAATAATCTCACCCTATTTGTGGGTCCCATTGCCATTATGCACAAGGTCTGATGTATTACCCCGTATCAGAGGAGTATTCTGCTTATCATGGTATCATTACATTTAAAGGTCAAAATGGTATAGGTGATGCGTATTCTGCAAGTGTACAGATCGCATAAGTAATATAATGATGAGTAGAGTTATAGTTTCACTGGGGATAAGTTCAAGTACTAGCTCAAACGTTGACTATTATCTAGTTAATCAAAAGTTTGAGTAATGTTTAAATTAAAATAACTAAACTAGATTAAAAACTTTAATTAAGATAATATAGATGAAATGCAAAAGAAGAATTGATGGTAAAAAGAAACTACCTAGGTATTTGAATCCTCCTAGACCCTATATGTACTTCATGAATGGACACTCAACTAAACCAAACAACGGATTGAATTGGCAGTCCATTAGGTTAGATTGAAACCTCTCTTGAGCAATTCAATCCCTAATTACTAAGTATTATAAAAGGAATCTCTTCTCAATTTATAATTAAATAGCAACAGCATTAAAACTAAGGAACAATAAACCAAAGAATCTTGTAGGTCTATCTCTAGCACCCCAATCAATTCTTAACGTTTATGAGTGATCAATCCTGGCTAAGCTTTCTCAAGTCAAATAGCCAAAAAACTAATTCTGATTATCAAGTATATAGTTGACAATTAGAAATATCAATTAAAAATCATAAAGATAAATTAGCCCAAATGAATGATTTGATTGATTAAAAACCCATTCAATCCATACAAAGAAATCTAGGATTCATCAAATACCTAAGTATGAGAAATTTAGTTCATAATGAAAAAGTGACAAGAATGAAAGATAAAAGATAGAAAAATTAAGCAGTCCACAATGGATGAATGATAATCCAAATTCAAATCTTTAATCCTTGACTTGAGACATGAAGGACTTCGATCTTCACCTTTAAATTTCCTTGCCAAATCCTGAATTTTCCTTAGAAAAATCACTTCCAAAAATATAGATTTTTTTTTTTTAGATCCCCAAATTACTGTGCAACAATTTCTTATATACCCTGAAAAAGTCGCTACCACGCCCACACCTACGCCCATGGCCTTAGGCGTGAGAACAGGGTTGAAAAGATTCTTAGTTTGGTGAAATCAGGCAAAAGGCTTTTCTTCTTATCCCACGGCCAAACCCACTCCCTTGGCTCTGGGCGTGTGGATGGAATGATGTCCCATGGGCACACCCACACCCATGGCTATAGGCATGGGAATAGGGCTATGTTGTGCAAATTAGCAGTAGCCTTTTTCCTTATCCCATAGGCATGCCCACGCCTATGGGATTGGGCCTAGTCCAAGCTACACGTAGCTTCTGCCTCTTCAAGATGCTCCATCTTTTAACCAAACTTTATCATTCTTTTGCAATATCATCTCATGGCATATTAAAGCACAAGGTTTCTAAAAAGGACTGAAAACAACACTAAAACAAACAAATCAAACTCAATTTTAAGTATAAATCATGACAATTGAGGGGATAAAATGTAGGCATTCATGTACTTATCAATAGGCTCATTGGCCAAATGCCATAAAGAATTATTTTATTTAGTTTAGCTCAATAATTGGTAAAGCAAATAATGCTTGCCAAAGAATTGTAATGCATTTCAATTAGGAAATGATTTAACATTTATGCTCATATTCAAGGCACAAGTTTTATTATATTATTAAGTACTCACCTCTTACTCCTTAACTCCTATACCGATATACTCAACGTACATTATAGTAAGGCTCCTCGGTATCCCGAGCAATGCCTTTGCCTTTTAATTCTATAAATACACCCAAATAAGTGTACATCAATCACTATTCCTTTAACTTTCTAGCCAAACTCTAACTCAACTTACATCATCTTCCTACTATTAATCATCAAAACACAGTCCAACACATTAAACAACTACATATTCAAACACATTAACAATTTAACCAATTTATTCCAAAAATCCCATGTTGGCCGAACCCTTCCACCAAAACAAATAAATTCCTTTTCCTTTCTAACTTCTTAATTAAATCCTATATTCATCAATTAGAATCAATGCAATTAATTTTCTAGCATTTAATGGAATTAACATAATTCAATAATTAAAATCGCTAATTTGGTATGTTCCAATTAAATTTGGAAAAAATTATTTTCACCAACCAAATTTCAAATTAACCTTATAAACATCAAATTGAATCAATTACAAACTTAATTAACCAATCAATTTTAAAAATTCAACTTCAAATCTTGAAATTCCCAATTTGACCTAAAACCCTAAAATTTGAGGAAAATTATCAAATTCATTTTCAAACTTCAAATTGAACATGGATTTATCAAATTAACACTCAAACAATCAATATTTATCAACCAATTGAAATTAATTTCTTTCAATTCCCATAAACCCTAATTTTACCAAAATGAGGTGATTTTGGGAAAACCTAAAATTTCTTAATCAAATCTTAAATTGAACTTTCAATAATAAAATTGACATCATACAAAACCTATAACAATAATCAAATATCAAAAACACACATCAAATCATACACTTCCCTTATACTATGTATTATGCCTTCAAGGATTTCAATTTTTATATAAAATCTCCAAATTTAAATTTTACACTTTTAAACCACTTTTCAACATCCTAAATAACCTTTAATAGTATTAAAAAAAATTTAAAACACTTTCCCTAAAAATTCTATTTTGGCCGAATGTCACAACCTAACTTTAGAGACATGCCACTTATACTTATACAAATACTGTCTAGGATTGTACCAAAACCAACTTACATTAACTTAAATAAACCCTTCTTTTTAGAAAATCTTAAGTTGCGAAAGCATAGTTAAAATATACTTTAAACATAATCCATAAGAAAATAATGTTTAGAAACCAATTAAAACCTCAAAAGATAACATTTCAAAAAAAAATGCAAAAATAAATATTCTCGAAGCATCTAAGGATAACTCTTCATAACATATTAAACTAATTATCTTGGACAAGGAATTCCCCAAGTGAAGTAGGATGCTTGAGCCATCATCTTACCACCTCATATTACTCACCTAGAATCACACAAAGAAAAAGGGGTGAGATAAATGATCTTAATGAGTAAACAATATGACACATATGATAACATATATCCCTTTTTAAAAAGGAAACCCATAGCTTATAACACATAGTTCATGTTTCACAATTCATGAATCAAAGTTTACAATTTAACAAGGTTTGCAAAAAATCACACTTATTACTTGTGAGTAAAGACTCTTGCTCAATTCACTCTTGAGTGAAGACACTGCTCAATTCACTCGAATTTACATAAGTGGGTGAAGACACTTGCTCTATTTACTCGTGAGTGAAGACACTACTCAATTCACTCGAATTTACATAAGTGAGTGAAAACTCTTGCTCAATTCACTCGTGAGTGAAGACACTGCTCAGTTCACTTGAATTTACATAAGTGAGTGAAGACTCTTGCTCAATTCACTCGTCTTTATGGTAATTGCTTATAACAATAGCACTTAAAAAAGCAATAACATGTATCACAATAGCAATAGCATTTTAGCTTATTGAACAAAAGATAAATAACAGTGTGGTTCCAAAAGAAATATAAGTTAGGGCAATAATCATAAAGGTATTATCATTGGATAATCAAAAATGGTTATGGACCAATTGTCCTTTGGCAATCCAAGCTTACAAAGAAATCATTAAAATATAAAAGAACCTGGGTTTCAAGATATCAAAGGTTCACAAAACATGATAGCTTGCACTTGTAACTTGAAACATAATATTTACTCATACTTGCAACATGAATACAGTGTTTACTCACCTTGTGGTTCCTTTGCTCCTAATTCATGTAGCCCTTAGACTTCTAAGACTCCTTAAGCTCTATCATAATATTTAATTCAATACTTAGTATTTATTTAATCATGATGCTATCATATCCTATAACTGCCCCATGCACATATAACATTCACATACACTTAGAGTTGCACATATAAGTGCACTCATTACTTGCACATAATATTTTAACTTACAAGTCTCATACACTTAGCCTTTATAGGCCCATATGAAAACACATTATAATTCATGTCAATACCTTTTCAAGGTCAACACAATATCATTATCTTAATATCAATTTACTTTAACAATCAACTTAGTGCATTTAATTCTTCCATATATGCCAATTTATCATTAGCTTCTCAAGTGCCATGCTTAACTCTTATAATCCATTCATTCAATCAATCACTTCATCAATTCAAGACTATTTATTCACTATCAAGTCATCATAACATCTATTTCCATATTTCTCAATCATATTCACATTCTAATCATAATATAAGGTTAAGATACCTTAAGTATACCTTAAATATACCAAAGTGCCTCTAGGCTTGTCTAGGGTCATTCCTTCAAATAACATGTAAGTTTGTCATTTATTATATATACACACATGTCAATAATCATCAAAATTTATGCATAAAAATTATAGACATTGGGATAAAAATCCCATGGTAGGCCGAATACATCATCAAGGGAAAAACTGAATTTTTCTTACTTTTCGCACTTTCCATCTATTACAATAATATATAGAAACATGGTTTGAACTAAGATTTTTCATGTAAACACAAAAAAAAAATCATTTTATAACATTAATCTACATGAATCAGCAGCAATAGATGTGATATGTACATGAAAATTCCAATTTTAGGTTTTAGAATGCAAAACCGTGAGTTTTCTTATTTTTGGTATTTTTCGGTCATTATAGTAATATGTAAACAGGTGATTTAGACCATTATTTTTCATTCAATCATAGAAAATATCAATTTAGAACATCTTCATGTATGATTCAGCAGCCATAAATAATAATTATACAAAAAAATTCCAAGTTTTAAGGCTTAGGGTGAAAATCATAAGTTTTCACGCTTTCCACACTTTTCGTTCATTACAGTAATATGGAAACACATGATTTAATCATTGTTTTTCATCCAAACAAAACAAGTATTAGTTTAGAATCCACCCATAACAAATCAGCAGCCTTATGTTTAAGAAATCATAGAATTTCCAACTTCTAAGTTCTAACACAAAAACCTTGAATTCTTTTATTTCCTAAAACTTTTCGGTCATTACAATAATATGCAAAAATATAATTTAATCCAATATTTTTTTATCAAAACACATCAAAAATTAGTATAGAAATCAATGATGTAGAAATCACGCCCCCCTAGTGATGTTTATGTATAAAAATTTCAATTTTAAGTTATAAGATTCACCTTTAGAGAAATCGCATTGAAAGGTTGATGCTTTTGGTAGAAAAATTAATTTTTCTCTCAAGAAAACACCTAGGCCAAATTTTATCAGTAAAATCAATAAATAATTTGTTCAAAAAAATTTTCCCAAGATTAGTTTACGATTACAAAATCGCAAGTTTGAAAGGATTTTTATGAATTTCGATAGAGAGAAAAATTTTGAGAGAATTTTTTTGCCAAAATAATGAAATAACATAATAGTGGCTACTGGAATGAAGAGCTGGCTGAAATTTAGGTTAAATATTAGGATTTTGGGTGAAATTTCCAAGATTACCCTTAATAAGCTAGGTTAGGAGTGTTTTAGTGTAGTGGGTTTTGGGTATTTGGGCTGTTTAATTAATTTAGGGGCTAATTATAAATAATTAAAAATAAAATATTTTTCTTATTATTTTCATTAAAATTTCCCCAAAACATTTATTTAAAAATATTTTAAAAATACTCATAGAATTAATTTATGCTTAAAAATCGCCTTTTTGCATGAAAATTCATTTTATGAAAAATAAATTATTTCATGCTAATGCACTTCATTTGAATCATTTATTTCACAATAATAATTTATATTAGGCATATTAAAATTAATTTAATATGCCACATATCCATAAATCACATCACACATGAATTTTCATAAAGTCACACATTTTGTCACAATAACCCTAAATTCAAACAATTTGTCACGAAATCTCCTAGGGTAGATGTGGGTTGTTACACCAAACCAACCTTGGAATTCCCAACCATTGATTTTTCATACTTCCTTTGCTATTCCTCACACATTAAACCCTAATTCCTTAACTTCCATCCTCATATTTCATCAATTAACATGCAAAACTAATTCTTCCTTGAATCCCTCCAACAAAATCAAACCATTGAAATCAAAAGAAAAACATGTAATTGCTAGCAATCCATCACTCTTAGGCTAGAAACAAAGAAAGAATCACTTTAGCATAAAACCTTACCTTGAAATGCTTTAAATTTGGTTCTAAGTTGAAGAACAAGTTGAGAGGTTTTAGTTTTTTTTTTTTTTTTTTTTTAGTGAGAGTATGATCTTGGTGCCAGGTTACAAATGGAATGAATTAATATATTTTCACTTTATATACAAATGGAATCAATGGTGGTAATTTAATCTCATAAGATCAATGGTCACATTTTTGCCTAAGATAGATGGCTAAGATTGATCAAGATGGATGGTTTAGATTGCCCTTAGGTGTATGGTGACTTAGCATCAAAATGGTGAGTTCAATAATCAAAAAAATGTATATGGACAATGTGATGGAAAAGTGAATTAGCTTAGGTATTAAAGTTTGACAAAAGTCAACAAAGGTGGCTACCACCAAAAATGGTGACTAATCTAACATAACCTCACCCTAGCCCTTGGTTAATTTATTCTAACCTTAGTTTAGTCAAGCTCCACCAATTTATGGGCCTTAGTGGGCCAGCCATCCCATAGGCTTGGGCCTTGAGTCCAAAAGACCATTAACAAGCTCACCCATGTACGTTTTTCTAAACTCAAAAATTTTCCATAACTTTTTTCCTTCCCTTTCACTTGGCATTTTAAATCCTACCTTCTCATATCATAATAAACTCAAAACAAAGTCACATTGCCTTAAATTAATTCAATAAAATATATATAAATATTCATACTTTATAAAAATACATAATCATACACTTAGCATCAAAAAGGGCTCCTTTTATCCCATTACTATATCATTGATACAATATTCATAAAATTTATATTATGTGGTATTATTATAATTCTAATGAGCTATGGAAACCTTAGGTATTACACCTTGCACCTTTAATAATCCTTAAGCTCTAACATAATATTATAATTCAATACTTAGCATTTGCTTAACATCATGCTATCCTATCCCATAACTACCCCATGCATATATATCATTCACATATACTTGGAGTTGCACTTAGAAGTACACTCATCACTTGCACATAATATGTTGACTTTTAAGTCTTACACACTTTGCCTTCTTAGACTCACATGAAATCATATAATAACTCATACCAAGACTTTTCTAAAGCCAAACACAATAAATCATGATCTTAATATCAATTCAATTTAACTTCCGACTTGGTACACTTAATACTTTCCATATATACCAACTTAACAAGTAAATCTTAAAAGAGTCTTACTCGTCTCCTTCGACAAATCATACAATCAATCTCATAGTCAATTTAAGGTCATTAATTCTCAATTAACACATCATAAAACGTAATTTACATGTCACTTAATCAAGTACACATATTAATCAATCATAACAATTAGGGTTTTGGAAACTGTAAGTAGGCCAAAACACTCTAGGTGTTTCCTTAAACTACTCCTTCAACCAACATGCAATTAAATCATGTATCATTCATATACACATGCCAACAATCATTAAAGTGTATCATATAAAAATTATAGGCCTTGGGATCAAAACCCTAAGGTAGACCAAAACCACATATTATGGAAAAATCATGGATTTTCTTGCTTTTCACACATTTTGATTATTACAGTTATATGTAAACGCATGATTGAAACCAATTTTTTTTTATGAAAACATAACAAGAATCAGTTTAGGACACAAAATCACATAAATCGCCCCCTATTCATATGCATAAAAATTTCAACTTTTAGGTTTTCGAATTCACCTTTGATGGATTTACGAAGAAAGAGTTGTGTTTACGATTAGAAATCAATTTCTCCTTCAAAAAAATAACCTAGGCTAAATTTAACAAGAAGAAAAATAGTAAATATACAGCCCCATATGAATTACTTATGATTAGTTTCATGAAAATCAAATAGTTGCTTGGAAGAGGAGAAAAACTTACGAAGACGATCACAAAATCGCAAGGTCTGGAGGTACCTTATGAATTTCAGTTGAAAAAGAATTTTTGAGAGAATTTTCTATAAAAATCTGATGGCAAAATAGAATAGAGGCTGCCTAAACTCTTGGGGCCAAAATTTAGGTTAAAATTAGGGTTATGGTGCAAAAATTATAAGTTTGTCATTAATGAGCTAGGTTGGGAGTATTTTGATGTAATGGGCTTTTGGTGAGTTAGGCATTTAATATAATTTATAGGCTATTTATAAATAATTAAAAATAAAATATTTTGGTTCTTATTTTGATTAAAATTCCCCCCATAATATTCAATTTAAAATATTTTAGAAATGTTCATAAAAATTATTTTATGCTTAAAAATCATTTTATGCATGAAAATTCACTTTGTATGAAATAAATCATTTTATGCTTTGTACTTCACATAAATCATTTATTTCATATGCATAATTCATATTATGCATATTAGAAATAATCTAACATGCCATTGATCTAGAAGTCTCAAAAACTGACCAGAAAGAAAATAAATTTTTAGACGGCACGCCCACCTAGGCACTAGGCGGCGCCGACAACCCTCTAAGCAGTGCTGCTGGGGCCTCTGGTGGCACGGGCCCCACTGCCTGCCTGCAGTCCTCAAAATACCCCCAATCTAATTTTTCAACTTTTTTCTAGCTCTACCATTTTGGTCTTTTCACTTTTCCACTTCTCAAACTACCCTCACTCACTTTTCCTATAAATACCCCCCTCCATCTTTCATTCCAACACACCTCTTGAATTAGTATTGATAGTTATCTACTAATTCCTCCCTTCTTCTCCCTCCAACCACTCTCTAATCAATTAATTAATCTTTTTAATTAATTAATTATCTTACCTAACCAAGTTAATCAATTTTTCTAATTAACTAAAACTTTTTTAAAATTAAAATTAATCACTCAATTAATTAATTAATTAATCACTTTTTTTCCAAAATCAAATTAATTCTTTTTCTCAATCCACTTTTTATCTAAATTAATTAATTAATCTTTTTAATTAATTAATTTATCTATCTTTTTTATCATATTAATTAGTTAATTAATTATTTTAATTAATTAATTAATCTCCCAATCAATCCAATCATCTAATCATGATAAAACGGAACTTCGGTTCGGTAAAACCTATGCCCATCAAAAGCAAAGGTATCAGCCTTTTCCCTCACTCTTAAAACACCCAAACCAAAATCAATCTTATCAACTCCTAAACCCCTCCACTTAATCATGGAAGGAACTACGTGGGCTTTGATCCCTATTCAACGGGGTACGTAGGCACATTTGGAATATAAATCCAAATCTCAATCAATCTCCTTTTCCCTTTTTAATTAATGTAATTTGTGGATGTTTCTTTTTTATTTTCTCATTACACTCATACCATGCCCATGCATTATAATTGTCATATAATATTTGTCATCCATAAAATTAATTTTGAAGTCAAATTAAACTTAAAAGCCAAATTTATATTATTTAAAACCAAAAACCTAGTCCCTAAATTCAACCTAGTTCAAGGCTAGTGATTTTATCCTTGGGCAAATTAATTGAAAATTAATGAATTGGAGTCAACCCAGTTTTTCCTTAATTTTTCCATTTAAAAATAAATTAGGATGGCAACTCCCAAAAATTATTTTCAAAATCCACCAAATCTAAACCCGAGGGTTCTGTCATGAGTCTAAACCTAAATAAGCATCTCGATTCCCTCTAGTACATCAGGCTAGTGCTCGAGCAAGGCCTCACAGCTAGCGACTCCATTGAGGACTAGTTGCCGCCTTTTTAAAAAAAATAAAAAGAAAAATAAGAAGATTACTATTTGGTTAAGGAAAAATTTTTCCAAAATAATCTCTATTTGGCTCATTAAATATAATTTGACTTTCATGCATCACTTTGCATAATAAAGGCTCCTTGCCTAAACCTTAGCTTTAGGAAAACTTTTGAATGGTGAGTAGCATTGGCTTAACAACTCTCTTTGAGTATATTGGGAGATAGCAAAAGCAATCCACCCTGTGACGAATCCCTAATCATTTTGGTAGTGTAATAAGCAATCAGCACTGTTGGACCCACGTGAGGCTCCTTACCTCACATGTGGTTAGGTATATCGATGCTCTAGTAGGACGGGGACCCTTAATCAAACCAACCTTCACCCTTATGCATATAGTCACCCTAGCGCTAACCTTAGGCTCCATAAACCATAATGCTTACGTGTATATTCATGAAATCTTTTTGACATGCATCATGACATGACCATGCATACATGTTATAAGACCAAGAACCTTAAGTCCATGTTATGCCTTGAACCGAGTCAAGCATCAACCTTCAATCTTCAAAACACTTTTGGCCTAAGAGTTTTGGCTCATTACCTCCCTCAAGACTATTGGCACCACCATTACCTCAAACCCAAAACCTTGAAATCCAGACACCAATACCCTTGCCCAAACACTCCAAGATATCAAACCCTCATTAAGCCCAAAACCTTTTGG
Organism: Reutealis trisperma; assembly: GCA_947687605.1. NCBI lineage: Eukaryota > Viridiplantae > Streptophyta > Magnoliopsida > Malpighiales > Euphorbiaceae > Reutealis > Reutealis trisperma. Next base: position 37,809 of record CANTUT010000816.1, on the reverse strand, counting down.
TCCCAACCTAAGCCCAAAACCTTTTGGCCCTAACCTAAGTCCTAATCCTTAAGCCCAAAACCTTTTGACTCCCAACCTAAGACCTAATCCTCAAAAGCCTAAATACCTTTAACCTAATGAACAATCATTACCCCAAACACCTTAAGCCTAAAATGTTTGGCCCAAAATGCCTTAGGAAGTCCTTTTTTTTTTCCTCAAAATTTGCATCCTTTCATCATTTTTTCATGCCTTTACAGTTACCCTTCTTTTTCTTTTTTTGCCTTGAAGGTACGAATGGCTTACTCTTTTGACTGAGACCTCATAAACGCATTTCTCACTAGCATCCTTAAGAGGCAAGAGGAAAATTTCCAAGCCATACTCACCTCTGCCCTTGATGCTCAACAAGCTAATTTCAATAATGCTTTAGCCACCCAGCTAACTAAATTTAACAAAGCCTTGACTACTTAACAAGCCAGTTTCAACAAAGAATTGGCTCAGCTCACCAAAGCCCTATGTTCCCAAAAGCAATCTATGCATTCAAATCCTTCGACCATGTCTCATGATTCTCATGTTAGTGTGCCCAACATCATATCTCCCTATTTTGCTAACCAATCTAAGCCAAATCCAATTGACTCAATTTCTAGTGCACTCCATCTTGATTTAGCTAACATTGTAGCTCCTCCTATGGTCAATCAACTCGACACATCTCTCTTTTCAACCAACACCAGCTTTTGTCCTATTGCAGCAACCATACCAACTCCTATTGTTGGCCTTGCCCATGATAAAGAAGTGTGCAAAAATACCACGCATCCAACCTCAAACACTCTTGCCAACCCAATTCCTATTATTGATCTGACCAAAAATCTCACGCCACCGAACACCAAAGTCAACTTTCGTCCTTCCTTGAATCCTTTTTGGGGAATGGAAACTTCTACCCAACCAAACATTAAAGGACCCATCAAACTACCATTAAAGCACAACACCACAGTTCAGCAAGCTCACACAATTGAGAAAAGATGCAAGAATAGTAATCCTTATGCTATCACTCCAATTATCTCATCCAAGCAAAAAGGAAAAGTGGTAGCTACCTTCACCAACCACCAATCCCATAAACCAGAGAGAAGAAAGTTCATTGATTTGGGAATTTCCTTAAGCGCGGTTTACAAGATGGCCTTTGAAGCTGACTTGGTTAAGCCTCTAGAGCTGAAAGCACCCTCCATCCAAAAACTATAGACCTGATCAGTACTGTGAGTACCACCAAGGAGCTGAGCATGAAACTGAGATGTGAAAAAAATCTAAGGCATCGAATCCAAGACCTTATTGACAATGGAGATATCCCCCCTCTATAACCCGTACCTAATGTACCCATCGACCTTAGGGACATCATCAATCTCAAGCAGGAACACACTTTGTCTGATTCATCTAACCTATTCAGTGACTAGCACTTTGAGGAAAGCATTAGCCTAGCTGACGTGCCCTTTTTTTGAGTCCTACAATCAAGTTGAGTCCAGTCAATCCTGAGTCAGAGTCATCTTAGGTCGAAATTTGAGTCTTTTGAGTTTGTTCAATTTTTCTCTTAATTTGAGTCTATTCAATTTTCTTTTAATTTGAGTCTTATGCTTGTTTCTTTCCTTTTCGTCCTCAATTGTCTAAGGTAAAGTTAGAGCTTGCCCTGTATTTCTATCCTTTCAAGTCTGTAATGACTTTTTTTTGTCATAATAAAAATTTAGATTTTTTATATTATATCTCATGTTCTTTTTTGAATCTAGCTTGAATGATACAACATAAAAAAATAAAAAATAAAAAATAAAAAAAAGAAGAAGAAGGATAAATAAAATAATAATAATAATAATAAATTTTTGCTTACATTACATGATAACATCATGCCAAGACTGAAGGTGGAACAGCTTTTAGAACTCAGCTACAAAGTTATTATGCGCATTAAGGCTATCCTTCCTTAGGACGAGCCCGACTAGCTATTTATTTAGGGCAATCAAATCCTAAATCCATGATCAAGTATGAGAACATCTTAATGACTGAAGATCACTTCACAAAGAGAATTGAAGAAAAGCAATGTCAAGTTTTGAAGTAGTCAATTTGCTGAAATGGAGAAAGGCCCGATGAGAAGTTGCAAAATAGATCAAAAGGCTAACAAGATTGTCATGCCTAACTTTTTCCCACATTGTTAAAAAAAAAAAAAAAAAAAAAAAAAAAAAAAAAAGACGGTGTGTCATTCAAATTGGATTCTATTTTGAGTCATGTCAAAGTCCATCCGAATCTATCGAGTCGATCTAAATAAACTATCCTCATGAGTAATTAAATAATTTTATTCTCCTCAAAGTTGTCCTTCTTTATGCCACCCTTTTTTTTCTTCCCTTAATCATTCGAAGGGTAAAGAAAGTTTTCAAGTCGAATATCAAGTCATCACAAATAAAGCTGCCCTTACCCATCATCAGGGGCATGTCATTTAAAGACATTCATATTCTTTTGAATAAGTCCACCACCTCTTGTCAAGGGCAAGATCTCTTAGTCATGTTTTCCTATCAAAATGTATGAGTCACTAAAAGACCCAAATTAGGTGTCTCTCTGTAATTTCCTAAAAGTTCATCTCGACCTTTATGCCAATCCAATTGAACCCAAAAAGCAATACATTCTTTTCTTTCCATGAAGCATTGAATTAAAAAAAAAAAAAAAAAAGGAACAACCGTAAAGCTAAAGCCCTTGGCAGAAATCAAAACTCTTAAAAATTTGCATCATCCAAGCCAAGCACTAAAAGCCCACAACCCAATTTCTTGACAAAATGAAAGTCATACGCACTTTCTAAAAGCCCCAACTTCAAATCCCCTGCCAATGGAGGAAGCCTACCTCATATTTCCAAAGCTTTAGCTCCTTGATGAAATCAAGCCACTTGAAGGATCCCGCTATGAACCCAAATCAAGGCATACCCCTCTCAACTACTCAAAGGAAACCCGATCTTGAAAATCCAAGTGAATTTTCCAAACTTAACCAAGCCATTTATCCTTGTAACCAAAACCCTATCATACCAAGACTAGAACCAAAGCCAAGATTAACTGAATCCTAATACCTACCAATCCATTTGTTCAAACCTTTTGACAAAACCAAAACCAAACCCTAAAAGAGGTCCAAACCCTAGACTCCCCAATTAACAGCCTAAGTGACCCAGCAAGGCCAAGAGCACAAAAGAAACCTCAGGCCACCAAATCCCAAAAATCAAGCTCTCAGAAAAATCTCAATCCCCTCGTAAGGCCACTATAATAACTATCCCATACCAATCCAACTTGAGTTTCTCAAACTTTGTAGAGTTTCTTAGTCCACAATTACATGGCTCCACAGATGCAAAAGTTACATGGAAAAATTGCATTCACAAAGCAAATGCATGAAACCACCCTTATGCATCCATGCAATTATCCATTACAGACATCATCACAAATCATGTATGGTATAGAAGTCAAATAAAAGGTCCATGAATTCTAAAACATGCATGCATCATCTATGCACTAGCATCTATACAATCATTTGGAATCATGCACCATCATGCTTAAGCTAAGCCAATAGCTTCACCGACATTTCCTAAAGCTGACTAGTGTCTCTTTGAGGCTAAATGATACCTTTCCAAATCAAATCAATGAAGTGTGACTTCTAGAGTCCCTTTACTCCCAACAAAGTTTCTTTGAGCCTTCTAAAAGGCCCAACCCCTCACATTCAGAAGCCTAAGTTTTTTTGGCGCAACTAAAATCTTATCAGAATCTCTTGAGCTGACTCACCATAGGCCGAGGCTCTCCCTTTACTAAAATCTTCTCAAGATTTCTCAAGCCAATTTGTCATTGGTTAAAGCCCTCCTTTCACTAAAATATCTTGTCTAAAATTCTCTTTCACCCATAAATGTATAGAAACGGTCACCTAGACATCCATGTAGTTCTTTTTTCCATCTTTTTTGTCCAAATCCATCAACTCTACTATAAATGTCTAGAAACAATCACCTAGACATCAATGTGGTTCCTTTTTCCATCTCTTTTGTCCAAATCCATCAATTTCACCCATAAATGTCTAGAAATGATCACCCAGACATCTATATGGTTCCACTTTTCACCTTTTTTTTACCCAAATCATCTTTACCTCTAGCATTAAGGCTAAACAAATAGCCTTAATTGGGATTTACCTAAATCTTCTTTACCTTCAGCATTAAGGCCAAATGGATAGCTTTGATTGAGATTTACTTAAATCTTCTTTACCTTCAGCATTAAGGCCAAATAGATAACCATGATTGAGATTTACCCCAGATCATCTTTACCTCCAATATTAAGGTCGGACAGATAGCCTTAATTGATATTTACCCAGATCTTCTTTAGCTCTAACATTAAGGCCAGACAAATAGCCTTGATTGAGATTTACCCCAGATCATCTTTATGTCTAACATTAAGGCTAGACATATAGCCTTGATTGAAATTCACCAAACCTTCTTTGTCCTCTAACATTAGGGTCGAATAGATGGCCTTAATTGAAATTCACTAAGATCATTCTTGCATCAAACATTAAGGCTGGACAGATAGCCATTGATAAAATCTCATTTATCCTAGAGGGTTTCCTCCCAAAGGACCTAACAAAAACACACAAGCCCATAATCTGACATGGCACTTCTTCCCAACGTTCACTATCATCAGAATCACCTTTTGTTCAAAGCCAATTCTGATGAGGGGGCAACTGTGAACCCTTAATTTTGCACCCTCATCATCTAGCCACACCTTAGCACCTACTAAGATTAGTGTGCTACACAGAGCCAGCACAGCAATCCCGCTAGCCGGTTAATGGGCAGGGGTAAAGGGGGCAGCACCCCCAGAGCTAAAAATGGACTTTTTGTCACATTAGTACAAAGATGTTTAATTTTCAAACACTGGCACTTTTTCTACCCTAATCAAACCTTTTATATCATACAGTATCTTTTCAAAACTGATCGAATCTTTTCTCATACTGATTGTTCAATTGTTCTAAAATTAATTTTGAGTATATCGACACTGACCGATTAAATTTCTAGGCTCTATAACTCTCAAAAACTGATCTGAAAGTCTCAAAACCTGACCAAAAAGAAAATAAATTTTCAAACGGCATGCCCACTAAGGCATTGGGCAGCACCAGTGTCCCTCTGGGCGATGCCGATACCCCTTTGGCAGGCGCTGGGTGCCTCCAGTGGCACGGGCCGCACTGCCCACATGTAGTCCCTAAAATACCCCCCCAATCTGATTTTTTAGCTTTTTTCTAGCTCTACCCTTTGGTCTTTTCACTTTTCCACTTCCCAAACTACCCTCACTCACTTTTCCTATAAATGCCCCCCTCCATCTTTCATTCCAACACACCTCTTGAATTAATATTGATGGTTATCTACTAATTCCTCTCTTCTTCTCCCTCCAACCACTCTTTAATTAATTAATTAATCATTTTAATTAACTAATTATCTTACCCTAACCAAGTTAATTGATCTTTCTAATTAACTAAAACTTTTTTAAAATTAAAATTAATCACTCAATTAATTAATTAATCTTTTTAATTAATTAATTAAGCACTTTTTTTTCCAAAATCAAATTAATCTTTTTTCTCAATCCACCTTTCATCCAAATTAATTAATTAATCTTTTTAATTAATTAATCCATCTATCATTTTCATCATATTAATTAGTTAATTAATCATTTTAATTAATTAATTAATCTTCCAATCACCCGGTCCTGATAAAATGAAACTTCGGTCTAGTAAAACCCTCCGCCTGTCAAAAGCAAAGGAATCAATCTTTTCCCTCACTCTCAAAACACCTAAACCAAAATCAATCTTATCAACTCCTAAACCCCTCCACTTAACCGTGGAACGGACTACATGGGTTTTGATATCTATTCAATGGAGTACATAGGCATATTTGGAATCTCAATCCAAACCTCAAATCCAAATCCCAATCAATCCCTTTTTCCCTTTTTAATTAATGTAATTTGTGGATGTTTCTTTTTGATTTTCTCATTACACTCATACTATGCTCATGCATTATAATTGTCATATAATATTTGTCATCTGTGAAATTAATTTTTAAGTCAAATTAAACTTAAAAGCCAAATTTAGATTATTTAAAACCAAAAACCTAGTCCCCGAACTCAAACTGGTTGGAGGCTAGTGATTTTATGAATTGGAGACAATTGGGTTTTTCCTTAATTTTCTCATTTAAAAATAAATTAGAGTGGCAACTCCCAAAAATCATTTTCAAAATCAACCAAATCCAAACCCAAGGGTTCTACTATGAGTCTAAACCCGAATTAACATCCTGATTCCCTCTAATGGATCAGGTCGGTGCTTGGGCGAGGCCTCACAGCCACATACTCATCAATCACATAGCACATAAATTTTTATAAAAGCACACACTTTGTCACAATAGCCCTAAAATCAAGCAATTTGTCATAAAACTCCTAGCCCAGGTATGGGTTGTTATAATGTTGGATAGGATTGGGATGACATAGTGCCACTTATTTTGAGTCACTACTGCAACCTGTGGTGTCACACTTCTAGTAGATCCCCGAGTCTCCTTTAAAGATTGACTCACTCCTCTATCTATGTTGCAATCCTCTTAGCACTAATGGTTTCTCTTATAGCCGATCCTTCCTCAATTGCATCACCCTCAGTAGGGCAACTTGGTGCTCTCTCTCAATTAGCCAAATTATCTTTATCAACCACCCATCATACCTCTCTATGGTCCCAAATGAATTCCCAAAGTAAACAGCATGATAACTCCTCAGCCAGCCACTACCTGATAGCTCTGGCAATGGGAGCTATGATATGCACAGACTCTAAGAAAGAAAAACTGGAGGCACATCCTAAGTCTACCTCATCTACCTCAAGACCCTCATCCCTTAGTGGAAAGTCATTCAAATTGTAACAACCCACACCCACCCTAAGAGTTTCCATGACAATTACTTGAATTTAGAGCTATTATGGCTAAGCGTGTGCTTTTATGAAAATTCATGTGTTATGTGATTGATGAGAATGTGGCATGTTCAATTATCTCTAATATGTATAATATGAATTATTATGGTGAATTAAGTGATTTATATGAAATGCATAAGTATAAAATAATTTATTTAACATAAATTGAATTTCCATGCACATAGCAATTTTTAAGCATAAAATAATTTTTATCAGCATTTTTAAAATATTTTTAAACAAATATTTTGGGGAGAATTTCAATGAAAATAATAAGAAAAATATTTTATTTTTAATAACCTATAATCAGCTCATAAATTAAATAAAAGGCTTAATTTTCCAAAAGCCCACTACACCAAAAACACTCCTAGCCTAACTCATTAAGGGTAAACTTAGAATTTAGCCAAAACCCTAAATATTTAAGCTAAAATTCCACCAATCATAAGGGAAACAGCCACCATTCTGTTATTCTTCATAATTTTGATAGAAAAATTTTCTCAAAAGTATTCTCTCAATCGAAATTCACAAGGTGTTTTCAAACCTTGTGATTTCGCAAACATTTTCGTAAGTTTTTCTCTTCTTTCAATTTATTATTTGATTTTTCTGAAACTAACCATGGGAAAAATATTTTGAGCTTTGTATTTACTGAATTTCTATTAATTAAATTCAGCCTAGGTAAACTTTTGAAAGAGAAATCGATTTTTCCACTGAAAACACAACCCTCTTTACGTGAATCCTCCAAAGGTGAACCCTAAAACTTAAAATTTAAGATTCCATGCATAAACACAAGGGGGGCTGCCAATTTATATATCATTGTGTTCTAAATTGATTTTTGTTGTATTTAGATGAAAAATACTAATTTAAAACATATTTTTGTATATTACTGTAATGATCAGAAAATACCAAAAAACAAAGGAACTCATGATTTTCACTCTAAAACCTAAAATTGGAATTTTCATGCATATGAATTACCAATGACTGCCAATTCCTACATGTTGATGTTCTAAAATAATTTTGGTCATGTTTACATGAAAAATATCAATTTAAATCATGTTTTTATATATTACTGTAATGACCAAAAAATACCAAAAACAAGAAAGATTCGTGGTTTTCATCATAAAACCTAAAGTTGGAAAATTTTCATGCATAAATATACATAGGGGTACCAATTGGTGCATTAGTATATTCTAAAATGATTTTTTTTATGTTTACATGAAAAATCTTGATTTAAACTATGCTCTTGCATATTACTGTAATGAACAGAAAATGCGAAAAGTATGAAAAATTCATGTTTTTCCTTGATAAGTGTATTCGACCTACATTAGGAATTTAATCCAACGTCTATAATTTTAATGTGATATATTTTAATGATTATTAACATGTACATATGAATGATAGATGATTAAATTGTATATTTGTTGAAGGAATAACTATAGATAAGACTATATACAATAGGGCATATACCTAGGGTTTCCAAACCCTATATTGTGATCAATCTATGAATATGATTTAAGTAATATGGGAAATAGGTTTATGATGAATTAATAATGAATTAATGATCTTGAATTGACTATGAGATTGATCATATGAATTGGTCATAAGAGATAAGCATGACTCTTGAAAGGTTACTTGTTAAGTTGACATATATGGAAAGTGTTAAGTGCACTAAGTTGAATGTTAAATTGAATTGATATTAAGACCATGATATATTGTGTTTGACTTTAGAAAATTCATAGTATGAGTTATAATATGATTTCACATGAGCCTATAAAGGCTAAGTGTGCAAGACTTTGAAAGTCAACATGTTATATGCAAGTGATGAGTACACTTCTATGTGCAACTCCAAGTGTATATGAATGTTATATGTACATGGGGTAGTTATGGGATAGGATAGCATGATGATTAAGCAAATGCTAAGTATTGAATTAAATATTATGTTAGAGCTTGAGGAGTAGTAGAAGTTTAAATGGCTACAAGTTCTAGGAGTAAAGGAACCACAAAGTGAGTAAACATTATGTTCAAGTTACAAATACAAGTTATCGAGTTATGTGAACCTTTGAAAATCTTGAAACCTAAGTTCTTTTCTATTTTTAATTATGACTATATGATTTCTTTGTTAATGTTGGGTTGCCAAAGGACAATTGGTCCAAAATCATTTTTTAATTATTCGACCATGATAAAGAACCTTTGTGAATTGTTGCCTTACCTTACTTTCTTTTTGGAACCACACTATTATTATCTTTTGTTCAACAAGTTAAACTGTTATTGCTATTATGTTATATGTGATTGCATTCTTTAATACTATTGTTATAAGTGATTGCCATTAGCTCTAGCTATGGTACCCATGAACCCTTTATGCAGAAATCCTAGTGCCGATACGGGTAATTATCGGTACCTATGCACACGGTCTTAACTCAATAGATAGGGGTTGTGTATCCACCTCAACTATAAGGAACGATTCTAGCCGTGGAGCTTAGTTTCATGACTCTTTACAAGTTACAAGTTGGGAGTTTGAATTTGGTATACTGCCACCTCTCCCCTGAGTGAATGAGCTAATAAGCCATCACACTTTATAAGTTTATAAGTTACAAATTGATTTCTATGAACCTTGTTCTTTTCCAAACCATGATTTATGAATCTTGAACCCTTATAAAGGGATATGTGTTATTTTACAAGTTTTATTGTTTGCTCATTGAGATCATCCATCTCATCCTTTTTCCTTTTGTGGTTTCACGTGAGCATTATGAAGAGGTATGGTGATCACTCAAGCAACCTACTCTGCTCGGGAAATTTCCTTGTCAAAGGTTATTACTATGATATGTTATGATGAGTCTCTAGACACTCCAAGAGTTCTTATTTTGGAGTGTTAAAAATGTTTATTTATTTTTGAATTGTGTTTAAAGTATATTTAACTATTCTTCTGCAACTTATGATTTTCCTTTATAAAAGGTTTTATCAAGTTAATGCATGAGGTTCAGTATGATCCTAAGCAAAGTCATTATATGCATAAGTGGGTTCTACAGGTGTGGGTGACCTTATGTCTCCCCATATTCTAGGACCGTTATATCTCTAAAGTTGGGATGTGACACAAACCAAGCCCAATAGGCAAACCACTCCACACCGATGGCCCCTAGTCATAAGAGATCTAATCCCTTACCATTGGCAATGCTAAAAATGTATTCTCCAAGGGCAAGCTACAAGTAACCATCTTATCTAATATCTGACTGAGTCTCAATAAAGCATATGCAGATTGAAAAGCAAGGGCCACCACCCAAAAATGATCCATCGGCCACACTTCCAAGATAACCCAAAACCTAAAACAGACACCCACAAAGCACCCCCAATAGAAAGGATAAAGAATAGACAAAATTTTCTTACTTGGTGAATAACTGGCAAGACAGTTCATCTCTCTAATTCCTAAACAAAATAGTTAAGGCTCATCAATGTCATTGCCAGCACAACTCTAACCACAAAATGCCTCTGTTCCATTTGCCACTCTAATATTACCCTAATCAGCAAACCTATATCTGACTCTCAAACAGAAAACCAAAGCCCTCATCTTAAGTCTGTGTCCCCTTTTATCACACTAGTTACCAAGATCATGAAACTTCTCAAATCACAACAGTGTAATGCACTTGACCATCACCAACCACCATCTGGCCTGCAATATCCTAATGCAAGTCTAAAAAAAAACTCTTAAAAAATACAAAAAATGCCAAACTCCTTGAGAATAGACATAGCTCCTCAACGGCACCAAAATAGAAACCCCAGGCCACCGAATCCCAAAAATTAAGCCCTCAAAAAAACCTCAATCTCCTAGTAATGCCACCATGACTACTATTCCATACCAACCCAAGTAGAGTTCCTCAACCTTGTCGAGTTTTTTCAGTCCACAAATACATGTCTCTGCAGGACACAAAAGTCACATGAAAATTTGCATTCACAAAGAAAATGCTTAAATCCACCCTTATGCATCCATACAATCATTTAGTACAGGCATCATCACAAATCATGCATAGCATAAAAGTCAAGCAAAAGGTCCATAAATTCTGAAATATGCTTATATAAATATGCATCATCTATGCAACAGCATCTATGCAATCATCTGCAATCATGCACCATCATGCATAAGCTAAGCCAATATTCTCACCGACATCTCCTAAAGCTGACTAGTACTTCCTCAAAGCTTACCAATACCTCCTAAAGCTGACCAATGTCACTTTGAAGCTAAATGATTCCTTTCTAGATCTAATCAACGAAGTGTGACTTCCAGATCAGCAAAGTTCCTTTGAGCCTTTTGAAAAGCCCAACCCTTTATCTTTAGAAGCCCAAATTTCTTTGGCACAACCAAAATCTTGTCAAAATCTCTTAAGCTGACTCACCATAAGCCAAGGCTCTTATTTTACTGAAATCTTTTCAGAATCTGTCAAGCTGACTAGCCATATGTAATACCCAAGGTTTCCATAGCTTATTAGAGTTATAATAATACCATAAAGTAAATTTTTATGAGTATAGTACCAATGATATAGTGATGGGATGAAGAAACCCTTTTTAATACTAAGTACATGATTGTGTATTTTTATAAAGTGTGAATGTTTATGTGCATTTTATTGAGTTAAGTTAAGGTAACGTGTCTTATTTTGAGTTTATTATGATATAGGAAGGTAGGATTTGAAATGCCAACTGAAAAGGAAAGGAAAAAGCTATGAAAAATTTTTAGGCTCGAAAAACGTGTTCAGATAGGCTTGTTAATGGGCCTTAGACTCAAGGCCCAAGCCCATAGATTGGCCAGCCTACTAAGGTCCCAATTTGGTGGGACTTAACTTAACTAAGGTTAGAATAAGTTAACTAAGGGTTAGGGTGAGGTTAGGTTAGGTTAGCCACCATTTGGATGATAGTCATCTTTGTTGACTTTTGTCAACTTTGACACCTAAGCTAAACCACTTTCCCATCACCTTGTCCACATGCATTTTGGTGATTATGAAAATCATCATTATGGTGCCAATTCACCATATAGCCAAGGGCAATCTTAACCATCCACCTTGATCAATCTTAACTATCCATATTAGGCAAAAATGTGACCATTAATCTTGTGAAATTAAATCACCACCATTGATTTCATTTACATATAAAGTGAAAATATGCACAAAATTACACCCTCACCAAAAGCTAAAATCTATCAACTTGTTCTTCATCATAGGATCAAATTTAAATCATTTCAATGTAAGATTTCATGTTTAAGTGTTTCTCTCCTTATTCCTAACCTAAGAATGATAAGTTATTAGCAAGTATATACTTTTCTTTTGATTTCTATGGTTGATTGTGATGGAGGGATTTAAGGGAGGACTTAGTTTGCATGTTAGATGAGGGAATATGAAAATGGGTGAAATTTGGGGTTTAATAAGTAAGAGGTAACAAAGAAAGCATGAGAAGATCAAGGGGAGTTGGGCAGACACGGGTGGCCCCACCACTGGGGTTCCAGCCGTATGATAAAGGAAGTTTAGAAATTCATCCAGAAGCCTCCTACGGGTGGAGGCATGGCTGAGGTTTCACCCATGGGCAGTTATGTTTTTTGGCCATATTGAAATAGTTTGTTCTAGTGTTCATGACTTACTACTAGATGATTTCATTAACATTTTTATGAACTTCCTCACTCATGATCCTATAATAAAAGTGTTAAGAATGCAATTAGATGTTGATGTTGCACATGTTACATTAATTGTGTTATAGGAGATATTGAAAGATAATGAGTTAGCTCATGATATAGGTAAGCAAGGTGTAGATGATATGTTTATATGGAATAGATAGAGTTTGGTTAGAAAGTTAGAGGAATAGAAATTGATGTGCATTGTTTGGATGTATTTGTAGAATCGAAAGGCAAGGGTATTGCTCGGGATACCAAGGAGCCTCACTATAATCTGTGTTAAGTTGTCAATATAGGAGCTAAGAAGTAGGAGCTTTAAATATAAGCTTAAATGTTAATTCATTTCCAATTTGGAATGCATTGCAATTCTTTGGCAAGCACTATTTACTTTCTTGATTATTAAGCCAAAGTAAATCAAACATTTCTTTATGGCACTTGGCCAAATGAGCCTATATTGTTTTGATCTTATAATGTGATCAATAATGAGAACCTAATTTTATTGATATCTTATCCATTGAATTACTTCATGGATAGAAAGGAAAAATGTTATAATGATACTATGATAAGTAGAATACCCCTTTGATGTAGGGCAATACATCAGACATTGTGCACAATGGTAATGGACCCGCGGATAGGGTAAAAAATATCTGAACCCTAGCTGGGAAGGGTTTAATGTCTCCAGTACATATGGCCTTATCAGTTGTACGTGTGATGAGGTATATGGGAGTGAGCAAGGCATATGCTGCCACTCGATTGATTATGGGGGAAACACACCATTTCTAAGAAAGGAATTATTCTGCTAAAGATATAATAATTGATACATACCTATGGGAAAATTGTTTTATAAGAATAATTTCTGATCCACTTTACTTTATTGCTATAAAGAATCACTTTTGAGCATATACCATTGTTTAACCTTTTGATATTATTCTATACTCACTGAGTTTTGTCTTACCCCATAGTTGTTTATTTTTAGGACTAGCTGACAAATCAGCAAGGTAAATTCTAAGTTTTGCATCTCCACTTGGAAATTGCATTGCTATTTTAGGGTTATGTTGTATATACTATGTTGTATTTTTGAAAGTTTCACTCTAAAGCTCCATGGATTGCTAAGGTCTGTAATAATGATGTAATTTAGAATATTCATAGTATGTGTATGGGTTGGTATTATTTTATTTTAGTCTAAGCACTTGAGCCATATATGAATGGGTTGTAACTAAAATAATGGTAAATGTTATCTAATAGATGAATGATATGGTAATCAATGATAAGGAATGATTGTCTTGGTTCCGATCTTGGGATAAGGGTAGCGTGGTTGTTCTTCAAAACTTAATAATTTATAAGAGGGTTCGACAAGTTTAGCTGACCTTAAGTCTCCCTATGCCCTAGGATAGTCATGGCTCAAAGATGGGTTGTGACACCATAGGCCGAGTCTCTCCTCCTATCAAAATCTTTTCATAATCTCTTGAGCCGACTTGCCATAAACCGAGGTTCTCCTTTATCAAAACATTTTCAGAATCTATCGAGTCGACTCGCCATAGGTCGAGGCTCTCCCATTACCAAAATCTTGTCATAATCTCTTGAGCCGACTCGCCATAGATCAAGACTCTCCTTTCACTAAATTATCTTGTCCAAAAGTCTTTTCTACCCATAAATGTCTAGAAACGATCACCTAGACATCCATATGGTTCTTTTTTTGCATCTCTTTTATCCAAATCCATCAACTGCACCCATAAATATTTAGAAATGATCACCTAGACATCTACATGGTTTCACTTTCTACATCTTTTATCCAAATCCATCAATTCACCCAAAAATATCTAGCCACTAGCTTAGATATCCCTTTGGTCCATTTTCTCACTTACATTCATTAGTTGCACTTTCCCCCCATAAATATTTAAGAACGATTGCTTAAACATCTCTATGACTCTTTTTACCATCTTCCTTTTTCAGCCATGTCTCCTACCTAAATTCGTCCAAGCACTGACATAAACATCACTTTGGTTCCTTATACCATCCCCTTTCTTAGATTCACTATCATCAAAATTGAGATTTACCCAAATCATCTTTACCTCCAAAATTAAAGCCAGACAAATAGTGTTGATTGAGATTTACCCCAGATCATCTTTACCTCCACCAAGACCATTCTCGCATCCAACGACAAGGCCGAACCGATAGCCATTGATAAAATCTCATTTATCCTAGAGAACCTCCTCCCAAAGGACTTGATAAGAACATACAATTCCAGAGTCTGACATGGCACCTCTTCCTGACATTCACTATTATCAAAATCATCTTTTGTTCAAAACTAATTCTAATAAGGGAGCAATTGTAAACCCTTATTTCAGCACCTCCAAAATTAATTCTAAATTCTTCAAAACTGACGGAAGTATTCTTGGCACAATCTGATGCCTTTCCTACCTTGATCAGACCTTCTATATCAAATAGAATTTTTTTGAAACCGACCAGATTTTCTCTCAGATTGAATACTCAAATGTCTTAAAATTAATTTCAAGCCTAATGACACTGACTGGTAATTTTTTTGAGCTCTATAACTCCCTAAAACTTACCCAAAAGCCTCAAACACGGACCAAAGAAGAGCCTGGAAAAGCGAGCCGAACCACGTTAGGCCTGTCGCGGCTCTATAGCGCAGATCCGCTCTATTGAGGAGTGGCGGCCTCGTCTCTTTAATGCAGTAGTAGCACCTCGACGGCTCGAATCCGTGCAGAGGCGACACGATGTTAGGCCTGCCAGGTCAAATTGACCAAAATGCCTTTTTTCTGATTTTTTTTTTAGTATTTTTTAGCCTTAGCCTTTTCGTCTTTTCACATTTTCACTTCCCAAATCACCCTCATCTCATTTTCCTATAAATAGCCCTTTCATTTCTTCATTTCAAACACACTTTGAGTTAGAGTTGATAGTTATCCTATAATTCATCTCTTCTTCTCCCTCCAACCACTCTCTAATTAATTAATTAATTTTTTTAATTAATTAATTATCTCACCCTAACCAAGTTAATTAATCTTTTTAATTAACTAAAACTCTCTTTTTTTAATTAAAATTAATCACTCAATTAATTAATTAATTAATCTTTTTAATTAATTAATTAATCACTTTTCAAAATCAAATTAACCATTTTTCTTAATTCACCCTTCACCCAAATTAATTAATTAATATTTTTAATTAATTAATCCATCTATCCTTTTCATCATACTAATTAGTTAATTAATCATTTTAATTAACTAACTAATCTCCCAATCAATCCAATCACTCAATCCCAATAAAACGGAACTTTGGTCCGGTAAAACCCTTTGCCCTCCAAAAACATAGGTATTAGCGTTTTCTCTCACCCACAAACCCAAATCAAATCAATCAATCTGATCAACTCCTAAACCCCTCCACTTAATTATGGAATAAACTATGTGAATTTTGATCCCCCATTCAATGGAGTATGTAGGCACGCTTGGAATCTAAATCTAAATCTCAAATCCAAATCCTGATCAATCTCCTTTTCCCTTTTTAATTAATGTAATTTGTGGATGTCTTATTTTAATTTTCTCCTTGCACTCATGCCATGCTCATGCATTAATCATGATATTATAATTGTTATTTTATATATGTCATCGATGAAATTAATTTTTTAAAGTCAAGTTAAACTTAAGAGCCAAATTTAGATTATTTAAAACTAAAAACGTAATCCCCGAACTCAACCTGATTTAAGGCTAGTGATTTTATCCATGGTTAAATTAATTGAAAATTAATGAATTGGAGTCAACTGGGTTTTTCCTTAATTTTTCCATTTAAAAATAAATTAGGGTGGTGACTTCCAAAATCATTTTCAAAATCAACCAATCCAAACCTGAGAGTTTCATCATGAGTCTAAACCTGAATAAGCATCCCGATTCTCTCTAGCGGATCGAGCCAGTGCTCGGGTGAGGCCTCATAGTATGAAAGCTGGAGGCTAGCTCCTCGCTTCATTGATACCAGTCGTGTTAGCACTGCTGGGACGGCTACAAGTCTTTATTTGATTAAGAGATAGCATTGGATCAAGAGAGACAGAATAAGGGGATCGACTCCCCATATTAAGGATTAGCGTGGTATTGTGGACTGTATTCTATCCTTATATAATTATGTGATTTGTGTATTTGCTTGGCATAGTGCATAAGCATTTATGACTTTCAGGTGGTATACTATTTTAAGAACTATATAACTCATTAAGTCGAACACTCATTCATATTCAATATTTTTTCCTCAAGTTACAGGAATGAGCTTATAAAAATATTTTAATTGAATTTTCCTGCCTCTCACTTTTCAGCACTGAGTTGTGATTTTATTGACTCAACTATGTATTTAATTTTACATTGTTATGTATTATAAATCTCTAGATCTCCACATGGTTATTTCCTCTTTATCTATAATTCTATCTTATTTATTCAATTGTTTTTTTTTTCTTTGAGTTTAATGGGATGTTCTCTTAAGCAAGAACCTTATGATAAAGATGATGAGATGATTGATTTGATATGATAGTCCTGTATGGCACTATTTTTTAATTTGATGTTTGTTTAGGTTTTGCTTAGCATATGGGCCAATAGCCCTATTTTATGATAGTTCTAGCTGTAATATTGATAGTTTTGTCATTTAACGAGTTATCAAGCTTACTACAAACATTTGTAGCCTCGTGCATCATCTATGGCTTAGTGTCTATCATGTGTCCTCTAATTCGGATCATGAAGAGAGAGAAAAGTTGTTCATCACTAGACTAATTAGCCTGATAGGTATAGTAGTGGCAATGGACATCAAAAGGCAATGAATATTTTTTATGTAGAAGAAATAGGTAGAAAGCACATCAACTTACTAAGCCATTAAAGGTAATAGGTCAATTCAATGGGAGATCAGTTTAGGGGCGAGAACCTTCTTGTTCTGTATCAGAGAAGGTCCACTTCCTTCTCTTCAGGAAGTGAAAGATGACTTGACCTTTAGACTTTATCAGAGGAAGGAAAACTCTAAACCCTTTATATGTATAAAAAAATAAAAAAATAAAAAAGTTCTTCTAATTCACTTAAATCCATGCTACCACTCTGTGGGGATGGAGGCACCAATGAGGCTAACTAAGTCTCTTCCATAATCAACTCAACTAAGGCAGCATCAACTTTGGAACACAAATAAGAAGAAGAAGCATTGAGCAATGTACTTACATCTTGAGCGAGAGTTCCTTGAATTGTCCTTCAATAGTAAGAAAGGTAAGTCGGTCAAGTCAAAAGCACACAATTGAAAAGAGAACAAGATAAGGTCTGAGTATATCAATTTGTTCTTTCTAAATCTTCTTCTTGCTCTATATGTGTATGTGATATTTGAATTATTTTTATTGTGAACTTGAACCTAATTAAAGATTAAATTTTAAATTTTTATACATTATATTATACTGTCTAAAAGCATATAAATTTAAAGTGAGATAAGAAAAAAAAATTAAGTGGGGAATGGGAATCCTTGTAAGGATGGAATCCCCATAGAGATGGGGATGGAGACTAAATTATCCCTATATGTGAAGCAGGGATGGGGATGTAGATTCCCTGTTAAGACAGGATTACCATTCCTAAAAGAGAGAGAAAGAGAAAACCATCCCCATCGGGCTAGCAGTGATTTACACCGCTACCACCACCAGATGGCCCAGCCACTGGCGACCTCAATGACATTAGTAATAGCCAGATTCTGATAACTAGAAGTGGCGCACTTGCTAGAAAAGTGTTGCCCGTGATACCAACTTCTGACGCTAATTTGGGAGATTCCGATATCCTTTCCCAGAGATTCCAATGGCTATGGAACCCTCTTATCACAAGCTTCATTTTGATATCTACTTTGCCATCTAAAGATGATTGGAAGTGTAGATTGAAAAATGAACAGGTAGCATGTAAAGAAACTAAAATTTAATGATTGGTATATTACATAACCTGTCACTTCAATCAATGGTTAAGATTTAAAATTGATAATCTGGTGGTTATAAATCTCTAAGATATTTATGCACCAGGTGGACTATAGAAGCCTTTTTTAAATTGATCTAAGACTCCAATGGTTTGTCGAATTCACTATTAACAGATAATTCTATAAATAATCAATTTTCAGCTGAATATATTGATATGTGAAATCCTCATATTCATTTAAAAAGTATGAAATCATCAAATTTCGTTTATAAGTTTCTTACGTAGCTTTTTGAGGTGGACAGATTATAGTAACATCTGGATGTAAACCTCATAGCCTTAAAAGCCAATCAGGATTCATATTCCTTTTAAGATTTTTTTTTTTTTTGGCCAAATTTCTTTTTAAGAACTTGGGGACTTGACGTCGAATCATTCAATAGCCTTAATTATGAGGACGCTACAAAATTGTCAATTTATTATTTGATAATTCTTTTGTAGCTCACAATACCTGTTGATATGCCGGCTGTGAATTTGGAAAATATTAAATATTTTAATGGCTAGCCTGCCGATAGAGTGATAATACGAGATTATTTCCTTGTAAGGCTATGTTTACAAGAGATTATTTTCTTGTAAGACTACGTTTCACTTACGAAATGGTCAAAAAAATAAAATTACTATCTTATGTCATAATTATTTCAAGCTTTGATGGAAAGCTTTGATTTAAATTTATTGCGTTAAATTATTATCCTTCAATTTTGTAAAATACATATTGCATATTAAATTAAAAAAAATATTTCACAATTTAAGAATAACTATCTTAAATTTACTTGATAACATTTTCAACACTACCTCATTATGTTAATAATGTGCTATTTAATTATAATTTTATTTAGTAATAGTTAATTCAAATTCATAAATAAAAGTGGAATAAAAATTATATAAAAATAACTATTTTATTCCTACTTATTCTATTCCATATCTATTTTACTCCATAAATCATACAGCCTAAAGTGTTTTTTCTTCTCATATTTTTATATTTTTAGTTTCCCCTAGTGCCCATTAGAGTGACGACCCTCATAAAAATCAAATTAGTAAAAGATATAAAAACACAATTAAATTAACTGGGAAAAGAAAAAATTCGCTAAAAACCAGCAGCACAAAAAGATTAAATGAAATTTTTAAAAAATTCACATAAAAGTTGACGATTTACTGGGCTATTAGATAAGCTTACAAATTGATATTAATTTCAGAAAAATGCCAACGCGTTACATTTGCATTCATCAAACGCATTCCACCACCAAAGCTTTTCAATCTTCAAGTAGGTATCTGTTTCTTCTTGCACCAAATGCTATTCTCTGCAATGAAGGATTAAAAATAGAAAAGCAGGGAATCTAATAAAACTCCAATGCATGGTGCTGGTGATCATAATATATTTGATGCTGCATTTTTTTTTTTTTATTAAAAAAAAAAAAATCAAAACTACGACTGATTTTTCACTTAACTGAGAATATCTGTGAATAGGCTTTTATGCCAGTAAGAAAACGAATATAAGTGGGCTTTGTCGATCCATTGGCAGGGATAGATCTAATATTTCGAACAAGGTATTCTGCAACCTGCAATAATATAACCCCGAAAAACAATGTTACTCGGTGACAAACAAATGTTCAGGTATGTCATACGGCCAATGGTGCATCAAAGAACTTTTGTCAGTGAGAGCAAATTATACACAAATATATAAAAAGACAAATTATACTAATATGTAAAAGTAAAGATTTTACTAATATGCAAAAGTGAAGGTGAAGTTAAATATTAACACCATTATTTTCATATTAAAAATATGACATTTTTTCTCTATGCTAAAACAAAGAATGGTGTAAAATATTAATTAAGATAAAAGTACATTATATATATATATATATATTCAAATTTAAAAAATAAACCAAATAAACCCAATTTTGCATCTAATCCAATTATAATTAACTAATTTTTAAATATTAATTATTTAGTGGGAGCAAGTCAAATATAGGTAACTAAAACTACATATGAACAATTTAATGGGGCAAAGCCATATAAATATAAAATTCTCAAGGGAGTTTAGGTGCCCCACTGTGGATCCATCACTGCATATGACCAAAGTCCACATGCATTCATACTTGCATTGACATGAAAACAATCATATATCAGTCCAGAAGTTAAAAAACATATGTTACCTTTCTATGTCTAACAAAATGTATCAACTTTATCGATATAAATTATAAAGTTATGGCTTGACATATTGCTAACCATCAAATCACTGTAGAACAGATGAATCATCTGATAGTTGAACATGGGCTACCAAGAAGAAGCATGTACATCACTTGTTCAGAACAAAATCTTACCACTTCAGCTGGTTCTGCCAAAACATTGATGAAAAATTTGGCCTGCAACCAACATAATTTTTTTAAAAATTTTCAATCATAAAGTCAAAAAAGAATAGACTCCAACATGTAGATGATTTTGCATGTGACCTGCTTGGTAGTAGCTCCAGACATGAGAAGATCAGTTGTGACCATTCCAGGCTATAGAGTGAGCAAAGGGAAGAGAGAGAGGAACAAGAATTTTAAAAAAAGTTCTTCAGAAATAATAAAAGAAAAAGCATATACCACAATGACATTGGATACAGAAGTTAGAATTAAACATATTCCATGTACTTGCAACTTAAGAAGAAAAAAGTGGAGCCAATGGTACTTCCCATTAAGGAAAGGTAACTACAATGTAACAGAAATCACTGATTAGACTCATATGTGGACATCACATTTGAATTTGAATGCTCTAGATGTGAGAAAGGGTAATCCATCATGTAATGAACTTTTCAAATTATCACACGTATTTACTTTGGATAATTCAATTATTTGTAAGGTACACAAAAGCACACAGAACAAGCAAGTTCTTCAATCTTATCGAGCTTAAGAAAAAACAACAGAATTGTTGATTTGATTTCATACCACCGATCCACCTAGTATAAAAGGAGTCCACATTGGCATAAATTAGAGAAATGGAAAATTTTAACCTCAGTTTAATTGTTTAACAACAAAGAAACCACTCACTATTTGAGGAAACTATTCATCAACAAAGATCCTGGATCACATGTAAAAATTAAACAAGCCCTCTTGCCCTTTTCCTTTTATGCTATACATCCAAATAAGCATGCTATCAATCTCCAACATCATTGAAATGACCTATCTAAAAGGCATTCATCAGTGGAACTCTTAATCCAATTGCTTGTGCTGCAAACAGTATATAATGATGGCACTACCTACCATGGTAGTGTTGCATCATAGCAGATGTTAGGAGGAAAAAGGTTCATATGAGCATTCCTGAACATAGAAAACATGTTTTGAGTAACAGGTACATATTGGATATAAAGAAATAATTACTCGAATAAATCAAGCATACCGACAAATTATGCACCACCACATTTTGGACATCTTGCATCTGCAACTCTGCCTGTGCAAGGATAAAAAAGAACAGAAAACTGTGTTATCAGCAACTCTTCACAGGAACCTCCTTTTGCTAATATATTTACCAGTTAAAAAATATATATATATATCTACACAAAACTATTGTAAATAGGACAAGTGCTAAGATACTACAAAAGATAATTTGCAACGTTCATGTGCTTTAAGATCGGTAATTTATTCTAAACAAAAGCTAATTGTCCTTGAGCAAACCCAACTTTCTAAAGAAACCCCATCCATCTCTAACCCAAAATAAACCCAAAGAATTTTGTACATTGATTTCTTGTATGCCAAATGATTGACATACAGACATAAATAGTAAAAATTCAGATGCCCTCCAATTTTTGGGCTACAGAGGTAAGTCAATCTACCACATGCAAATCCACTATCTTCATGGACAAGATATAACCTTTTTGTTGGGTTTCAAAAAAATCATCCTAGTAAGTTGGCTGTTCCTTTTCTGCTGGTAGATGCAGCCTATCTAGAAGGTGAACTGGGTAAATGCTTTTATTGTGGCGTATCCACCTATTTTTCAGTGTTCTCCAATCCTGTTATTCATGTCCATCATACACGCCTCCATAGTGAAAACACCATACTTGGTCCAGTAATCTCTAGATATCTCATTACAGAAAAATATTTTTGTTTTGATTTTATCCAACTTCAGTAGGAAAAAATGCCTTCATTCAGACATAATGAACTGGTAATAGAAATGGACACTAACAAAATTATGTTTCAAGTAGAAAAAAGAGAGAGAGAGAGAGAGAGAGAGAGAGAAGTACATGTTTATTTCAAGGTTCTAATAAAATTTTGGCATAAATTGGAATGCTTGTGCTAACTTTAAAAAACCCAGTCTGTCAGGGAGCACAGGGAAAACTTCAATTCTATAGTATGCTCTGGTACACCATCATTAAAAGCAAAAGAAAAGGGAATGACTTCAAGTTCTAGAAATGCAATTTTAGGACTCCTACTCCTGACACCTTATCATTGCAAATTGCAATGGAACATTAAGGTTATCGTATAACATTGTGGATTAATGATTTACATGTGACAATGTATGTGAATAAACATAGTGATATGAACAAACATAGTGATACTAATGACATTTTGAGTACCTTAAGTTTTTTGAGATCTCTGATCTGAATGTTTTGAGTTTTGAATGGAGTAAAAATTTGGAATCAAGTGTCCTTGCACTTTTCTAGTCGCTAAAGTGTCAAGATGGATTAAAATGATATAAAATTTGAGTTTATTTGCAACATCAGCAAACCAGTGAACTATTATAATTAGAAACAATCATATGCCCTCATATGACACCTTCGCTTCTCCCCAATCTCTCCTTTTTTTCTTTCATTAAATTCTATTTTTCTATTCAGTCATAATTTCTTTGTATGATTTAAGATGGTAAAATTATTTCCTCTAGAAATAATCAACCAAAAAAAAAAAAATTATTTCGATTAAAAAAATAAAAAATTTAGGGGGTCGAGAAAGAGAGATGGCAAAATTTTCCTTGTCCCGCTGGGATCCAGGCCTACCCAATGATAATAGGCCAGAAATGGGTTTAGGTACCCCCACCCCAACTTCAACTTGACTCTATATATATATATATATATATATATATATATATATATATATATATATATATATATATACACACATAAAAATGTAATATTATTACCCAGCACTAAAACTTTTTCACAAATATCGATGAAACAGTACTGAAAATATGTGATATATGCATATATATTTAATGAAAAAATATATAATCATGCTGATATTTAATGGTCAAAATATAAACAAATAATTTTTTTTTTTTTTACTAATATAAAATAATCAAATATTAAAGTAGGGATACCTGTCCCAATCCTGATTGCTAATGGGGCAGGGATGCGAATTGCAAAACCTGCCCCATTGCCGTTCCTACTAGAGAGAGAAGGAAAGATTGAGAACAGGATATGAGAAAGGGTGGGGACATCATTTGAGGACACTTTTTTTTTTTTTTTTTTTTAATTAAGATGAAGACTGCTTTTCAAATTGATATGAAGGGCAAATACAATTTTAATCCATGTTAGCACTTTGTATCATTGGAAAAGTGCAAAAACACCTTATTGCAAATTTTTGCGACATTCAAGCACTAAACCACACAAAAATAAAAAGTCCAGGCAGTAAAATAGAAAACATCAAAGTCAAATCATTGAAAATGCAATTTACCTTATAAACATAAAAAGAATCACAATAAACAATAATTTGCAGGCACTACTTTAAAGCCGACACTTACCCTGAAAATTATTCCTAATACAAACCAGCTAGAAACAAGCACATCCATATAATAATATTATCTGAAATCTTTTTGGACAAATTGCTGCAAGTTCCTTTGCTTTGTTCCATAATTTTTTAAAATGTGGAAAATTGACGCAGCAGGAAAGGTTTAGGGCAATTAGATCTCAACAATTAGGGCTAGATTAGATAGTGATTGTGGTTGGAACAAGATATTTAGGGTTTAAAGAAAACCTCTATTAAAATTCTGAAATAATAATAATGAATAATACAATATTGTATGATAACAGCCCTACTTATACTACTTAGGATAGAATCCTAATCCTAAACTGAAAAGAAGTAATCCTAACCAAAATAAAAGACTTATTAAGAATCCTAAATAAAGATGGAAAAGAAAACTAAACAAACTGAAATACTAAAACAAAAATGAAATAATAAAACTAAACAAATAAGGAAAACTTAATTCAAAACCAAATTAAACTAGGAAAAACTTAATTCCGTTCTCTGTTTTCTGGATTCTCCTGCATCATTCTTCCCGGGTCAGAAAAAGAACTCGGCTCCGATGAGTAGACCTTGACATATTCCTCATAGATGGTAGGATCCACTCGTTTTAATTCTTCTTCATCAATCCAAGTGCTTTCACTTGCAGGTTTGCCAAGCCACTTTACCAAGAATCGTCTATACGGGTTGCCTCGCCTAGACTTAACTTCTTTAATGTCTAACACATCTTCAATAACATCAGCGTTTGCAACTGGCAGCTACTGAATTTGAGCTTGGATGGTGGATGGAGCACCATCAAAGCCATCAAAAGGATACAGATCTGAAACATTAAATATTGGACTAATTTGTAACTCAGGTGGTAGATCAATCAAGTAAGCATTTGAACTAACTTTTCTCAACACCTTACAAGGTCCAAATTTCTTAGATTTGAGCTTATGATAAGTACCCTTTGGAAATCGCTCACGTCTTAAATGCACAAGCACTTGATCACCCTCCTCAAATTCCTGCCTACGGCGGTGTTGATTAGCAGCAAAAGAATATGCTGAATTGCTGTCTTTTAGAGCAGCCTTTACCTCTTCATGAATCTTCCTTATGTGATCAGCAAATGCTTCCCCTTCATCACTCACTCTAGCTTCTTGTGGTAAAGGTACCAAGTCAAGCACATGTTGAGGTTTCAACCCATAAGCAGCCTCAAAAGGTGTCTTCCTTGTACTTCGATTGACAGAATTGTTATAAGCAAACTCAGCTTGGGGTATGACTAAATCCCAAGTCTTTGTGTTGTTTCCAACAAGACACCTTAGTAAGTTACCCAAACTGCGATTCACAACTTCTGTCTGACCATCCGTTTGTGGATGGCAGGTACTTGAATATTTCAATTCTGTCCCAAATTTTCTCCATAAAGTTCTCCAAAAATGCCCCATAAATTTCACATCTCTATCAGAAACTATTGAAGTCGGAACTCCATGCAATCTCACAATCTCACGAAAGAATAAGTCAGCAATATGAGTTGCATTGGAAGTTTTAAAACATGGAATGAAATGCGCCATTTTTGAAAAACGATCTACAACAAAAATAGAATCAAATCCTTTTGTTGTTTTGGGAAGTCCTAACACAAAATCCATGCTCAAGTGAATCCATGGTGCAACTGGTTCTGGTAAAGGAGTATACAGACCTGTATTTTGAACACTTCCTTTGCCAAATGAACAAGCTGGACACCTTTTCACCAACTTATCCACATCTCGGTGCATTTTTGGCCAATAGTAACGATCAACCACCATTGCTAAAGTCTTGTCCCTGCCAAAATGTCCTCCCAAGCCATTCCCATGAAGTTCTCTAATAATTTGCTCCCTTAAAGACCCCTTCAGGAATGCATAACTGATTACCTTTGAACAAATAATCTTCATGCAACCTATACGGCAGATTTTTAGCTTGTGTAGAACCTTGTAAATCAGCTATTATCTTGCCAAAATAAGGATCATACCCATACTGATTTTTTAATTCTTCAAAACCTGTGACCTGACTGCTCATAACTGACAAAAGTAAAGATCACGTACTTAAAGCATCAGCCACTATGTTGGACTGTCCAGACTTATATTCAGCAAGAAATTAAATTCTTCAAGGTAGGAACTCCATTTTGCATGTCGATCATTAAGCTTCTTGTGAGAGTGCAAATACCTTAAAGCTTGGTGATCATAATAAACCACAAACTCCCTGTAAGCCAAATAGTGTTCCCAATGACGGATTGCTCTTACCAAGGCATAGAACTCTAGATCATAAGTTGAATAGCGTTGCTTAGAAGCAGATAATTTTTCACTAAAAAACTCTACAGGCCTTCCATTTTGGCTAAGAACTGCTCCAATTCCTATGTGGGAAGCATCACACTCAACAACAAACAACTTCTCAAAATCTGGTAGTATCAGAACTGGGGCTTCAGTCATCAAAGTTTTCACTCGTTCAAAGGCTCTTTGTGCTAATTGTGTCCATTCAAATTCACTCCTTTTTAAAGATTCAGTTATAGGAGTCATGATAGAACTGAAATTTCGAATGAATCTTCTATAGAAAGATGTCAAACCATGAAAACTTCGAATTTCTTTGATGGATTCAGGTGCTGGCCATTCGGTAATGGCACGAACTTTTTCCAGATCTGGTTTCAAACCTTCTGCTGACGCAATGAATCCAAGAAACACCACTGCTGATTTTAGATTTATATGGAGCTGCTCCATTTGGAGTACCTCTAAAACTTGCGGCAAATGTCTTAAGTGCTCTTCCTTAGTGCGGCTATAGATTAAAATATCATCAAAATAAACCACAACAGATGAATTTAAGAAAGGCTTAAGCACATCTGTCATTACTCTCATGAATGTGCTTGGTGCATTAGAAAGTCCAAATGGCATTACTAACCATTCAAATAACCCATCTGGTGTTTTGAAGGCTGTTTTCCATTCATCTCCACTCCGCATTCTGATTTGATGATAGCCACTCTTCAGATCAATCTTGAAGAATACCTTGGAACCAGCTAATTGATCAAGCATATCTTCTAATCGAGGGATAGGAAAACGATACTTGACTGTAATCTTGTTTATGGCACGGCTGTCCACACACATTCTCCACGAACCATCTTTCTTTGGAGTTAACAAAGCTGGACAAGCACAAGGACTTCTACTTTTACGCACCAAACCTTTTTCTAACAATTCCTTTACTTGTCTTTGTATCTCAGTCCGCTGTACAGGGGGCATTCTATATGCCGGCAGATTTGGTAAAGATGCTCCAGGCACCAAATCGATAGCATGTTGAATGCTCCGCAAAGGTGGTAAACCTTTTGGAACATCCTCATTAACTAACTCTTTGAATTCCTCCAGTAATTGCTGAATTTCAGTTGGATATTGAGTTAATTTCACAATTTGATCACTGTCTACTGGTTTGTTTATTAATGCATATACGACCCCCATTTCGCTACTCTCAGCTTCAAACATTTCAGCAGATAAAAACCCACTAATTTTGCTGGGTTTGTCGCTTGTAGAATCCCTACTTGTCAATTGCCTTGTCTCTTCCTTAAGAGGATACAAAGTGTACTTCTTGTTGTCCTTATAAAAAGAATAAGTATTGGGTTTAGCCTTATGATCCATATCATGGTCATACAACCAAGGCCTTCCAACAAGAATATGTCCTACATCCATTGGCACAATATCACATAATGCTTCATCTTCCAAGTTACCTCCCATAGTGAATTTCACCAAACATTGAGAAGTTACTGGTATTTCATGCCCTTTCTTTAACCACCCTACTTTGTAGGGATGAGGATGTTTTGTTGTAGGAAGCTTCAATTTATCCACTGCATCCTTTGCTATGATATTCTCCATGCTTCCCCCATCGATAACAAAATCACATACTTTACCACCACAAACAACACGTGTACGGAAAATACTACGTCACTGCCAATCTTCCTCTTCCTTAATTGTTGTTGTCATAACTCTTCGAACCACCAAGGAATCACCATGTACTGGATGAACTTCAACTTCCTCCATTTCATTATAATCATCAAAAATTGGTTCCAATTCTTCCTCAAACTCTGCTAAGTTCACTCTTCGTTGCGGACAAGCAAATGAAATATGTCCCTTGTCTCCACAAGTAAAGCACCGACCCTGTGAGCTGCTGCCCCCTTTATTTGCGTTTGAACCATAATGGTTTTGACCACCATAAGACACTACATTCTTCCCTTTTTCACTCATTTCAACATTTGGTGCATTTGTGTTGGGTTTGTTAGTTGCGGCAGCCCTTGGATAATTTCATTGGGTGGTTTGATAACCACGCACAGCACTAGAATTGCTCTGCCAATTGGTGCCAGATAAGGGTTTTCTAGCAC
Organism: Reutealis trisperma; assembly: GCA_947687605.1. Taxonomy (NCBI): domain Eukaryota; kingdom Viridiplantae; phylum Streptophyta; class Magnoliopsida; order Malpighiales; family Euphorbiaceae; genus Reutealis; species Reutealis trisperma. Next base: position 9,168 of record CANTUT010000816.1, on the reverse strand, counting down.
CATAGCGTGATACTCGTTTTTCTGCTGCTAAAGCATATCGTCGAGCATCCTCAATGCTGTATAGACGAACTACTCCCATCTTGTCTCTAATAGAATGATTCAAACCAGCAAGGTAGCAAGAAGCAATTTGTACATTAGTCTCAGATAAACCAACCCGAATTGATAGATTATTGAATTCTGCAGTATACTCCTCAACAGATTGGTTGTTTTGCTTTAAACAATGGAATTTCTCATATAATTCCATTGTATAATCAGCAGGTAGAAATTCCTTCCACAGCTTGGTTTTCTTATGCGCCCAGGGGTTGATCTTAGGCTTGCCTTGTCGTTCACGTTGCACTTCAATTCTCTTCCACCATTGAAGCACAGTGCCCTTCAATTTAAGCTTTACAAATAACACTTTTCTATTTTCTGCCATAGGTTTCCATTCAAAGTAATTCTCCAAACTGATTTCCCAATCTAAATAATCATCTGCATGCAATTTTCCATGAAAATCAGCTACTTCAATTTTGATTCCTCCACTATTCAAATCAAGAGCATGTAGTAACTGGTCTTCCAATCCACCTCGTGCCGCTCGGTTTGCAGGTCCAGCTTCATGGAAAGGGTTCACATCCTCAACTTCTTCTTCATCCTCAAGATCTTCTGGAATCTCGAGTTGTTCGTGGTCACCTTCCGGAATCTCCATTTGCGCTTCCACAGGTTCCTGACGCTGCAAGGCTTGTACAGCCCAGGTCAAATCCTCAATCATTCTTCGCATCTCTGCCAATTCTGTTTGTTGGGGCTGATTGCCTCTACCTCGTCCTCTACCCCGGCCAACCATTGAAAAATTTTCAGGTTTGAAAAAAAAATTTCAGGTTTGAAAAAAAATTCCAGGTTTCAAGCTCTGATACCACTTGACACAGCAGGAAAGGTTTAGGGCAATTAGATCTCAACAATTAGGGCTAGATTAGATAGTGATTGTGGTTGGAACAAGATATTTAGGGTTTAAAGAAAACCTCTATTAAAATTCTGAAATAATAATAATGAATAATACAATATTGTATGATAACAGCCCTACTTATACTACTTAGGATAGAATCCTAATCCTAAACTGAAAAGAAGTAATCCTAACCAAAATAAAAGACTTATTAAGAATCTTAAATAAAGATGGAAAAGAAAACTAAACAAACTGAAATACTAAAACAAAACTGAAATAATAAAACTAAACAAATAAGGAAAACTTAATTCAAAACCAAATTGAACTAGGAAAAACTTAATTCCGTTCTCTGTTTTTTGGATGCTCCTGCATCAAAAATTCTATTAACTTAATAGTTTTTGTGGGACTCACAAGTGGATCACATCATATACTTGGTACTGGTGCCCTAATGAGTATGGAGAGGATCCAAACTTAGATGCAGGTATCAACATCTAGACAACTAATGATGGAGAATAGGAAGACAAGAAACTTCAAATTCAAGGATTCAAGCTTAGAATTATGTGTTAGATTTAATATGGGATTTATTGGAGAAATTATAAAGTAATTTCAGCCTTTTTAGAGTTATAATGGGTATATTTATATAATACAGCTGCTGGTTCATTACTTTAGGTATTAAGGGCAGTTCTGTAATTTCTAGCATTGCTGGAAATCGTTATTCAATTTTTATTTTAGTAGTTTTTTATTATTCGGTCTTTATTTAGGAGTTTTAGTAGGTTTAGTATTTCCTAGTTAGTATTAATTTGTTTTCCTTGTTGGAGAATTAATGTATGATTCCTAATCCAAACATGATTTGGATTAGTTTCAACTCTATAAATACTTAGACTTGTAACCATTATTATACAACTTTCAGATTCAATAAAATAAATCCTGCATTATTGCTAAGAATTGTGTGACTCAATTCAACCCTAGGTATGACTCCTAGACCTTCTAAGTGTGACTCTTAGAAGTTTTTTTCCCCCTTTCCTTTTCTTAATCCTTGTCCAGATCTGATTTTTATAAAATCAGCCCTAGAATTTTCAATTTTAACCATTTAATTTCTGAAAAATTCAAAGTAGAACAGATTATCTAAATCTGTCCTACATCAACTAACAACATATAATGAGCATTCTCTTCACACAGGAATTAGATGCATGGACTAACTGGAAAACAAGCAATAGTTCTGAACATTCTTTCTAATTGCAATTTAATAACATCACAACTTTGCAACAAGCTCAGAAGGTACCTGCAATGATTTTGTTAAATGCACAACACTGCGCTTAGTTGCTCCATATGCAGCAAATCTATGAAAAAAGGGAAAAAAATAATTAAAATTGACTCTAGATCGCTCATGTGAAGAAGTGGTGAAAATATCCATGACACCTAGAAAGTATGCAAGGGGGTAATTTGATTTGCACTTTTCTATTAAATCTTTGTAAGGGGTAATATTCAGCCAAACATTTTAGGACTAGTTGATCTCTGTATTTTGTTTCCTCTATCATATTTAAGATTTTATTTAGTTGCACTTAAGTACTGATCCAAAATGATGCATTTTGCTCAAATTGGCTCCACTATCAGAAGTATAGTTCAGTTTTAAGAGTAAGTAATTTGATTTTCAGTTTTCTATTTTATTTATTGATCCAATATGTGGGCTGCTAAGAAGGTAGAGGCAGCATTGTGGAAGGAGAGGAAATGCTCAAGCATATGTGGTGCAACTTGCAAATGACCACCCATGAAAATCTATTAAACAAAAGATAAATATATCACAATACATTATCATAGCTGATAGATGACAATTTTTCCCTGCTCTGTTCAGCAAGCTAATATATATATATATATATATATATATATATATATATATATATATATATATATATATATATATATATATAAATGACATACATAATCATAGCTGATGGATGACAATTTTTCCAAGCCCTGTTCAATGCCCCCACCTTATGGTATTAAATAAATTTGTGTACACACACACACAGGGGCACACACACACACACATATATATATATAATATGTGTGTGTGTGTGTGTGTGTCTACACACACATGTATATGTACACATATACATGTGTATATAAATATATATATGTATATATGTACGCACACATATATACACATATATACATATATATAGATATACATGTGTGTGTGTGTGTGTGTGTGTACACATATACACACACACACACATATATATATATGTGTGTGTGCATGTGTGTGTGTGTGTGTGTGTGTGTGTGTGTGTGTGTGTGTCTATATATGTGTATATGTGTATATACACACATACACACACACACACATATGTGTGTATCTATATATATGTATATATGTGTATATATGTATGTACGTACATATATACATATATATGTATATGTATATGTATACATATATACATATATATATATATATATATATACATATATGTGTGTGTGTATATATATATATGTATATATGTATACATATACATATACATATATGTGTATGTATATATGTATATATATATATATATATATATATATATGTGTGTGTGTGTGTGTGTGTGTGTGTGTGTGTACATATATGCATAAATTATGTGCAAATATATGGTCCAAAAGCATGATATGTATATCTATCTATACATATATGTATATCTATACATATATGTATGCATATATATTTATGTATCTATATATATATAGATATCTATGTATATACGTATATATATATACACGTACAGATATACATATACATCTATACATATATGTATACATACATATATATGTGTGTGTGTGTGTGTGTGTGTGTGTGTGTGTGTGTTAAGGTATTAAATAAATTTTTTAAATATTCTTATTACCTTTCTGGGATAGAATATGCGCTATTCCTACTTCTATGCATAAATTATTTGCAAATATATGGTCCAAAACCATGATATGTATATCTATCTATTTTTTACTTTTAAAATCATGGATAAAACCCACCCCAACTGATCTGTCTGAACTTCGCTGCCCCACCTCGAAGTAAGATGGGGCAGGTACAGGTGTACAGCTATTATCAAACCCCACCCTATACCCAAACTGTTACCATCCCTACAATTCTGCATAGTACTCTTAGCATCACCTATAGATAATGTCACTAGGGAAAGGGATGCCTAGATTGCAAGATATTTCCATGAAAACACCATATATTACATGCTAGGATCCCAAATACTACGTGCAATCAATTTCCACCAAGCCCACAAGTCTTGTTTTTGCAATCTGCCCAAGAAGATGACACCACCTAGAAAATAATAGTGAAGAGATAGCACGATACATGTAAAAGGAACCAACAATTTTACTGAATCTAATAAGGTATAACTGAAGAATTAGAAAACTGATAAGTAGTACCTCGGGGTCGGACGTCCATCAGAACCAGCTCCATCAATGTTGAATATATGGCCCCCTCGAGGTTGGTTCAACATCATTTTAATTGCCTTGAAAATGATTATGCATGAGAAAAAGGCCAGATATTGCCACTCAAGAACAAAGAAAACCCATTTACCTCTCGGCAACATATCATTAACCCAAGGGTGTTTGTAGTGACAACTTCACTGCATAAAAGTTCAGAAACATTCAGCACTATAAGAATGGGTGACAAAAATAAATAGAATAAAAATGAAACCACGTAAATGCTCACATAAGATCTTCATCCGATGCTTCTGCCAAAGGCTTATAGCTATAAGCATTGGATCCTGCATTATTAATCTGCATCATTCAGAACATGAGGTAAGAGAGTAAAAGCAGAATTAAGCCTGGTTTTTAACCAGATCAAATCATCAATTAAAAGAAGAAGAAGAACTATTTAAGAATTTGATTAAATTTATGCACCATTTCAGTTGTGCATGGGAAGGACCTATGTGATAAGCAATTGTTTATATCAAATATCAATCCCAACTGGATATTTTTGTCTCTCAACAATTAGAAAGCACCGAATAACTGAAAATGAAGTCAAGAAACATCTAACATATATACCCATAGATCAATATATTTGAGGTGTTCTTGTGCAAATGCAACTAAATCCTTCACATCCTGTCCTTCTCTTACGTCACACTTTGTACCCTGTATAAGAGGAATCAATTCATAGCCAGTCATTTGAAGCATAGGAAATAATATAAGGAAAACGAATTGAAGATAATAGCTGTATTGGAGCAAAAAATAAAATATAAGAAACAGAGAAAAAAAAAAGAAGAGAAAAAAAAAAAGTCATGGAGGAGATACCCACACATGCTGCTCTCCAAATTCTTCTTTCAGGCTCTGAACTGCAGATTCCACCCTCTCAGCTGTCAAAAATTCCAGCAAACATCAGCCATTTGGTACATTGCAAGCTTAAAGTACTTCTCAATACTACATTCATATTGTCCAGTTCAACTATTCCAGGCCTTTGTGTCAAAAGGGGCTCGTGGACTTACAGAATCCAGACAGACTAAATTCCGAATCTCCACAAAAGTAGAACCAATGATGAGCATAGGATCCAATCCTCAAGTATAATCCATGCTAAGATTCCAAAACTTATTCATGAATTTCATTGCCCTAAGATCTCAAATCTGAGAGAACAAACCTAATAAATTCAAATTTATTAGACCTTTAATCCTCATAGTATCCAAATTTCATCAAGTGAACTTGTTAACCAAAAGCAGTATAGTATTCAACTATACATGCATCCCTAAACCTAGAGGCTCATAAACAAGAGAAACCACAGAATCCATACTAGCTTAATCATTCCCAGCCCTAGTATTTGACTTTAAGAACAAGAATCATACCAATGGTTGAACTAATTCAGAATTCAAATCAACAAATCACACATGCCTAAGAGTCCACGGATTGCCCTACATTGACAAAAAAAAAAAAAAAAAAAAAAAAAGAGGTTGCAGTATCGTCAAGGGCCGATAAAACAAAAGTAGAGAACCAAGAATCTTCATCCAATATTTCATGGGCCTGTAGATCCCCCTAATCAGGTGTACGCTGAAAAATGAAGTGATTTAATACAACATCCTTACAGCTATAGGTTCCAAATCCATAAGCTAAAAGGGTCCATGCACAAGCATGCTCCTCGTGCTTGAGCCATTGATTTGGTTATCAAAAATTCGAAGTCTAGAAGAACCAAGATTATAGGAACTAAATCATCTCAAAATAGATAATAGGAAATAAGTAGAGGGTTTTGGGCCCAAGTCACACATGTCAAGTGACACAGAAAAACTCATGGATTCATATCTCAGGGTTTATCTCGTGGGTATAGAACAGAAAAGCCAATGATCCTTGGGTGATAGACTAGTATCCAAAGTTCCAGTGAATCAGAAACCCAGAAGCAAATATATCCAGTAATGTAATGTAACTAATGTAAATCCCAAATCCAACTATTGTAAGATATCAACCAAGGTAATTGATTTTTGGTGGTTAAATTAATAATTAGAGGTAGGGTTGATATTCAAGACATTGGAGAGATGCCTAGTGACTGAAGTTGGAAGGAATTAAGTATGAATATCAGAATTTAATGTCCCAAATTACCAATCTAATTTGAGATAGAAGAACAAAAAATTATATTCCCAAAATATCAAGCACAGAGAAGAAACAAACAGAAAGAAAGAATGTGAAAAGAATGGAGAAGTATAGAAAATTAAGTAAAGGAAAAAAGCATCTTCAAACTGCAATTGTCAAATAGCTCCATTCCAACAAAAAGAGAACAATACAACCCTAAAACCCTTTATTGGAAACATCAAACCTGGCTCCAAAAAGCCTTTATTGAAAATATTAATAATAGAGTTTCAAAACAACAGAGCACCCAAACTTGTCGACTAAGATAGCAACATTGACAATACCCTTGTGAACCTCAATGATAGAACATTACCACAGTAACTTAACTGTTTTGGAGGTCATTTTTTCAATTTAATCTATTTCGTACACTATCCTTTCTTAACTAGATATATATTAGTTTTAACACTTAACTTCCCCTATTTCAACAAATTCCACCAAACACTATCATCATATCCCACATTAACCAAAGTTGAAAGAAAGAACTCAAAAAAAGCCCCAAGGCACTAAATTTCCATTAACGAGGAAGTCATCATTAACCAGGTATGCTCTGTTAGTAGCCAAACAACAATGGAAATTGTGTTTTAAGCGGGGATAACCGATGACGACATTAATGGTAATTAAAGTAAATGTGAGAGCCTTTGCCTGCGTCGAGACAGAATGAATTATTCCCATTCAAATCAAAGATGGTGGAATTACATTTAGAAAATTATAAATCAAGTTTAAGACCGGAAGGTATCAACTAAAAGCAAGACCTCACCTGATCTTGAGGAAATTATGACATTGTCACCCGCCTTTAGAAACTCCTTAGCTAGTGCGTATCCAATTCCTGAATTATGAATTAGGACATTGGCATCATAAAAAGTTAACAAATACTTAGCTATACCTATACCCTGCTTGTCCTTGTGCAATTCCAAAGAAATAATTTAAAGAACATTCAAACCATGGTCTCAAAATGGAAACTTTCAGAGACAATGCAATTACTCGATATGAACCAAAATTGGAAAAACAATGAAACCCCACAAACAAAGAAAAAGAAGAAAAGAAGAGTAACGAACCCTTTGTTGAACCAGTGATAAGGACATTGTAAGGAGGCAGCATGGGCTCTCTGTTGGCAAAACTTGCCATGGGAGATTTAAAATTTGCAACAACCGCATAGTTAACGGGTTGCTTTGGATTATTGATGAAGTTTTGAGGGGAAGCAACGGAAATGAAAGCGTAGCGATGGAATCGAGGAGGAAGGAAGCGTTTGTGAGAAAGGGGGAAAGCAAAGTGGACACAACTTCTTGAACAAATGGACATTGCTATTTCCATCCACACCTTCTTCCGGAAAATAATGGATATAGCATCACTTTTTGTCCATTAAAAAAAATTCCCTAGAATCCCCACTACCTACTACTACAATCTTTTTATTTTCTTGTTTTGCATTAGAAATTAGATTTTCTTTAATTTTATTATTTTATTATCTATAATAATTTCTCATTGGACTAACTGGTGCTTGGTTTTATATATATATATATATAAAACCAAGCACCAGTTAGTCCAATGAGAAAGGTGTTAGATCACTTAAGTAAGGTATTGGGTTTGAATCTTGTGAATGTAAAAAATTGGCTTGAGAGAGGTCCTCACTCTGTAGCTAACAGTAACTTAAAGGATTAGTTTTGGACTCAACTTGGGGATACCTTGACAAACCAAAATATATATATATATATATATATATATATATATATATATATATATATATATATATATATATATATATATAACAGACTTAGAATGTCTTAACTTTTTTCATGTAGCATATATTTGTTATGTGTTAGTATTCTATTAGTCCACATGTTATTTAACTTATAATGTCTCAGTTTTTGCCATGTAGCATATATTTACTATATTTGCATTCTATTGGATGCCATGTGGCATATATTCGCCATATATTTGCATTCTATTAGTTCACATGTTATTAATTTTCCTTTTACTTCAATCTATGTGATTGGTTCTCATGTTATTTATTTCCCTTAATTTTGGCCTATACGTATATATTATATATATATATATATATATATATATATATATATATATATGTATATATATATATATATATATATACATATATATATATATATACATATATGTATATATATGTAGATATATACATATATATACATATATATACATATATGTGTATATATATACATATATGTATATATATACACATATATGTATATATATACACATATATGTATATATATGTATATATATACATATATGTATATATATATATATATATATATGTATATATCTACATATATATACATATATATATATATATATATATATATATATATATATATATATATATATATATATATATATATATATATATATATATATATATATATATGTATATATATGTAGATATATACATATATATACATATATATACATATATGTGTATATATATACATATATGTGTATATATATACATATATGTATATATATATACATATATATGTATATATATACGTATATATGTATATATATACATATATATATATATATATATATATATATTATATATATATATATATATATATTTATATGTATATATCTAGATATATATGTAGATATATACATATAAATAATCTAGTATAATATATACATATAAA
>CANTUT010000815.1:2500-167500 GCA_947687605.1 Reutealis trisperma | reverse complement strand
CTGGCACCTATATCAAAAGCTTTTTCAAAATTAGTATACTGTATAGTACATGGAATAGAAAAACTCCTTAGATCCTTGAGCTTTGGGGGCAATTGATTTTGCAAAATTGCACAATGCTTCTCATTCAATTCAACATTTCATAATCCTCCTACTTCCCTTTGTTTGAGATCACTTCTTTTAAGAACTTGGCATAACTTGGCATCTATGCAACAACATTTTGAAAAGGAATATTGTAATGTACTTTTTTGTATACCTCTAAAAATTTTGCAAATTGTTTTTCCAAGTTGGCTTTTAAAAATTTTTAGGGAATGAGAGTGGAGGTTTATGAGAGTCAATATTTAAAAGAGCACTTCCTTATTGTTCTTGTTGAGGTTTATCTCTTCCTCACTCTTTCTCAAGCTGTTGTTCTTCATCACTTCGCTCTTTCATTTTAGTCTTCTCCTCTATCTCAATTTTCCTTTCATTCCTCAAATTGATTGCTTTTATATGCTCTCTCGGGTTTTTCTCAATATTGCTTGGAAAATGACCTTCCTTTCTTTCTAACATCATGTTAATTAGCTTTCCTGCTTAGACTTCTAAATTTCTATTTGATTCCTCTTGATTTTGAAACTTAACTTCAACACTATTAATAATCATCACTATTAATGACTTAGTGATTAAGTCCTCTAAGTTCCCCTTCTTTTCTTATGGTGGTTGTTATTATACTAAAATCCTAATAGTACCTTTTGTTGGTTGTTACTCGAAGAAAAATTTGGATGACTCCTCCTCCTTAGATTATAGGTATTCGAATGTGGATTGAAATTTAGCCTACCACCATGAGAAACAAAATTAGCATTTTCAATGGAAGAAAAAGGGTTTCCAACCTAACAATTGGAACTTATATGCCTTATTTGCTGCAAAACTAAGATTGTCTAATTTTTATTATCAAAGCAACAATCTAAGTAGACAAAGCAGTAAAGGAATTAATATTATGCACTCCAAATCCCCTTCGATTAGTCTTATCATTATTCCATTAGTAGCTATTTGATGCCATATCTTCCATTAGATGATAAGCTTCCTCTAGAGATTTTCTCATGATTATGGCACCTGCTGTTGCATCAGTGATTAAACAATTAGATGGTTATATACCATTATAAAAAGTTTAAACCTGAGACCAAATTCGTATTCCATTGTGAGGATGCTTCCTAAGCATCTCCTAAAATCATTCCCATGCCTTGTACAATGATTCCCTTTCTAATTACATAAAATTTGTGATGTCATTCCTCATCTTTACTATTTTATGGGGAGGGAAAAACTTAGCCAAAAATATTTTAATCAAATAAACCTATGTAGTAATATTGCCTGTAGGAAGTGATTTAAGCTAATTCTTAGCTTTATCATGTAGTGAAAATGAAAAAGGTCTAAGCCTAATAGCATCATCATTAACTCTATTATGCTTGAATGTATCGCATATTTCTAGGAAGTTAATAATGTGTGCATTAAGGTCATCACTTGGTAGGCCATTAAATTAGACACCTATTTAAATCATTTGGATGATTATAGGCTTGATCTTGAAATTGTTGACTTGAATCATAAGCCTGGTAATGCTAGAATATTACCCTTTTTACCTTTTTTTTCTTTTTATCTTTTCCTTGGCAATAACGACAAAAACTTTATTGCTAATATTATAGCCCCAGCAAGTGCACTAGCTATCAAGTAGTACAAAGATATCATTCCCATAAGGATTTAACAAAAAAAATACTAAAGCTATAATTAATCTTGAATTATTTGGAAATTGAATTTCAAATAATGAAAATAATGAGAATTAAAAATATAAAAGAAAACAAGAGCAAAATAAAATTAGTAAGCAACAAAACTTCTCAACAATCAAATTAAAAAGGCTAAGACTATTGGTTCACTTAATCATTTTAGTGGATATCAGTTTACTAGACTCACCGTGATAATTTATTATTTTCATATGCTGAAGCTTTTCCTAACTTGCTTAATATTCTCTCTCAAGAGATATTAAATGTACTTCTGTTAAGTAACTTTTTGATCTCTCTAGTAGAGTTTCTGAGATAGAAAGTGCATTAAGTTTAATGAAAAATTTTTATAATCAATGAATCATGTAAATATATCTCTATATACCATTCAATTCACACCATGAATGATCTAATATATTATATAAAATCTCTTTTTAGTTCATTCATATAAATCAATTCAACTAAAAGGTGGCCAATCTCCTAATTACATTAAACACAATAATTCACAGACAATATGGAAATAAAAATATCTTGATTAAATAAAATAAAATCAATCCATTGTTGAGATTTCCATAGCCTTAGTTAAAAAGAAGTTAGTTCATAATAAAATAATTAAACTAAAGAGAAACAAGGAAGAACTCAAGATTTTGGCAATGAAATTTGGCAATGGCTTCTTATTCTTTCCTTGTGTTTGTCTAATCCTCAGCTTTTTCCATTTCCCCCTTTTCTAAAGAAAATTTTTCTATTTATATGTTTAGAGAAAGACTCTCAATCTAATCCCCATAAATTATCTCCTAAAAAATAGGGTTTTTATCTTTCTATTTAGATAAATTCCTATCTAAAATCACAAAATTGGAATTGAGATATAGTTCAAAAAGGACATATCTTCCTTCAAGAATAAAAGGGGCTTTTTAAAGTATATCAAACTTGATTCTCACTCTATTCTTGAAATAACTCATGAGGTACGATACTGGTAAGGCCTGCCCACATCTTAACTCTGCAAGTCTTCTGTTTATCAACTAGTTTTCTCTTCAATTTCTCCATAAATTGAAATTTTTGCTAGTTAATGTTTAACTCTTCTATTCCAAGCCCATCTTCCCTACAATATTAAATTTGCTTCCTTTAATATAAAAATTAAATCAAATTTATCAATTAAGCATAATTTTCATCAAAATCCAAGGGAATTAAGTATAACAAATGTATACACTTTGTACGCTATCCATAACCATTCTCTTCTTCTTTTAAATATATTTATATTCTTCTCCTTCACAATTTAATCTTTTAATCTTTAACAAAATTTCCATAATTTACTATTTTTCTCTTTATTTTCTTATAGTTTAGCAAAGGAGCACTAAGAGAGAGATAGAAAAAGAGACAAGCTTCTACTCAACAACTCTATTAGATGGATTTGCACTAGGTTTGGTTCTCACACCATAAAGAAAACTTTGCTTTTCATAGAGATGAACAATATTTTGTTAGATATTTGAATCAGGTCTGCTACAATGGGAAACTAACCTATGACCTTTCATGGATTACTGCCAAAAGGCAATTGTTGAGATAACTTCCCATCACTGGGAAGTTATTTACATGTGAAAAAGAAAATAACATGCATGTCTATGCAGAAGGAAATAATACATAAATAATAACACACAAAAAACAACCATATACAGAAAAAATACAATTTTTTTCTTTTTTTTCTTGCTTTTTTTTTCTTTTCTAAAGCTCATCCATGTTGGACTAAATGAGAAAGATAAGAAAATAAATGCACAAATGATGAAAAGAAAATATAGATGCATTACTATAAAGGAAACTTTATTACAAAATGACAAAAAGGGACTGATATGGTAGATATAAAATATAGGAAAAAGAAAATAAGATGATAGACTCTGACTCAAATTTAGACTCATACTCTGAGATTTGGACTCAAATTCGGATTTAAACTTGAGATTCAACCTCAAACAGGTCAAATTAACTAGGCTTGAACTCTTCTATGTCATGCTGCTTGGGGCTGAGATAAGGTGAGATTGGTTTAGGTTCCTCATCACTGTTGAAGTTGGAAGTGAGGAATTCAAGTTGAAATAATTCTCTTTGGATGCATTCTTCAACATTTGATGCAGTTGAAACCAATGCTTTGAAGTGGGTAGGAATTGGGTTAGCAAGTGAACTTGGTAGGTTGGAAGTAGATTCTTGACAATGATATCCACTTATTGTTGCTCGATTGGCCTATTTAGCAATTAAGCAGCTTTATCCCTTTGCCTTGTAAAGAACATGAAAGGATTCACTGGAAGTTGCTTGGTGGTTTCCAAGTCTCTTCTTATGATATCGACTTCAATGTTGTAGTGGTACTGCTTGATAAACACTTTGCCTAAGTTTGTTTTTAGGTGTCATCGAAGTTAATAAACCATCTCAAGGTAGCACCATTAAGGGTTTATTGAAAGAGTTGAGCAAGGAGCTCGTTATTAAGACCAAGTGGATGCATTGCCCCTGTCACAACGTTTTTTAGACGTCGCAACGTGAATGGTGAAAAAATATCAATTTATTTTTAAAATTAAAAATGGAGTCGCCACCTATCGAATTGTTTTAAAAGGATCAGTTGGAAACCTTTGAAAATTGGTCTATTGAACTAGATTTTGGGTTCAGGAGTCGTAGATGCATAGGGAAGGTGTTAGGCACCTTACACATGAATTTTCAAAATATTAAATTAGCCTTGAGATATTTATCTTTTATTATTTATTCAATGCATAACATAATATACTTAATGAAATATGATGATTGTTAACTTATTTATTTTGAGAAATTGAATCCTAAATGATTTTAATTTAAGAAAATGAAATTTTAATTTTAATTTGGGCTCAAAGTGATTATCAATTTATTGTATTAATAAGTTAAAATAAAATGCAAGATAATTGAAAAATAATATTAATTCTTATTTAATAACATTAATTGAATACAAAGTATTGAAAAATTTATTACATACTTGATAATTACAAAAGAGAATAAAATTTATTAATACATATAAAGATACAAAATTGATAATTACAAATTTATATTACAAATTTTGCAAAAGTGATCTTGAAACTTGTCTTCTCTTTATTGTCTTCAAATAGAAAATAAATCCTGCAATGACAAAACTACTAAAGAAATTTTCTAATACAAAATGTCGATTTTTAGAAAAAATGGATATTAAAAAAAATGAGATTTTTACATATATATTTTTAAAACAATGGGCTCATGTTATTAAAACTTTTAGAACTTTCCTAGGTAGAAACTTAAGTTTTGCATGCCAATATTAAAAGCTAAATAGGTCAATTTGAAATCTAAAATTAGCTATCACAATTATTTTAGACTTGAAAATAAAATTTTTTATCATGATAATTTTATATCAAAAATTGATTTTAAAAAAATATTTTATATTGATTTTAGAAAAATGATAGTAATCTAAGATCAAATTGGATCAAGCTATTCATTTTAACATTGGCACCCTAAAATTATGTTGTTTCCACTTAAGAATTTTGTTTGTACGGATCTGGTCTTCATCATTGCCCAAAACATAGAAAAGAAAATTTAAGAAAAATTCAACTAAAATAATCAATTGAAAATAAGAAAAAACTATTGTTATTATTATTTTTATAATGAAGGCTCAGGATATTGTTTTTTCTCAAAAATTATTAAGGAGCAACTTTTCATTGTGGCAATATGATCATTAAATTAATATTTCAAAATTGCAATTATCAATTAGCTACAACTTACCAATTTTACTTTGTAAAAATCAATCAAAATAAAATAACTAACTAAATTGCTCTTTTTTTCTTCAAGGATATATTTTTATTTTTATTCATTATTTGATTAAAAGTCAAATTAATTCATTAAGCTTATCTTATTATTTTCAAAAAAAATTGCCACAATTTAAATCACTTCGACTTAGAAAATTCTATATTTAATATATCAATCATCATAGCCTTTTTTATTTAAAATATCACTTTTATTTTATTATATTTTATTTTGTATTTATTTATTCATTTATTTAAAAAAAAAAAAAAAGGAATGAAATATGGTGGTTTAATTTTTAGCCCAAATCAAAAAGAAAATTTCAATTTACTAAATTAAACATCAAATTGAATTCAATTTCATTTTAGAAAAATAATTTTAATAAGTCATTCCCCTTTTTGCATGGCACTTCATTCCAAAGAGGGGAAATTTGTTCTGTTAAGAGAAATCCATGATAGGACATGGCACTCCATTCCCCTACTGTTCAACGGACTCCACCAAAAAAAAAATACCCGATATATATATATATGACTAAAAATCCGTTAATTTTTATTTCTTTTCACAATGTCTAATCCATCATGTAATTACGTATTTGAAGGAAAAGTAAATTCAACATTAAATTATAAAACAAGAAACTAAACTAATTTAAAATTATTAAAATTGAATAACATTGACTAAAATTATCAAAATGCAAATAAAATAAATAAAAGTGATATCAAGCCATTCATCTTCAAGATTTTTCAGGATTTTAAAGGAAACAAAACCACCAAATACATGCATGTCAGTAACCAAAGCTAGCAATATTAACAATTTCAGAAAAACATCAAGACAACTCTATACCCGATTAAATCATATCAAAAACTCAGTCGAACCATTTCATAAACTTAAACTACAAATCTAAAAAATCAACAAACATAACTATTTTGCAAATCCAAGTCGCATGAACATATGAATATCAGAATCATCAACAAGTGATATAAGCTTTAAAAATTTTTAAAATCCAAAACCATTTTAGATATTCTAGCAATAAAGAAACCCATAAATCCCTAAATGAAATCAACTGAAGCACTTCAGGAAGCAAGATGAAATGACAATATTATTTTAGATTACAACCAGACCCATTAACCAAAATAAAAATCAAACTACCTTCTAGATTCAAATAACCTATTACAATAATGATAATCAAACCTTCATTCTCATTTTATCAAATCCAATCTCAAACTGAAAATCAACAAGGGACCAAACTTAAACGATAATAGACCCATAATCCAAATAGTAGAAATAATGTGAAAGTTGGATTAAATCATATAGTAAAGAAAATCATATAGAAAACCTATTTTAGACCATCAAAAATTCAAGTTTAAATAGACCCAGACAACCAAGCAATCCTGTAAAACCCATGACTAAATCAAATGAATCAAAAGGAAAATAGGGAAAAGAATAAACTTACACAATGTTGTAAACAAACCCAGAATCAAGCACCAAAAGCCAAAAATTTCTTGGAATTGTTAGACACTAAAGAAACACAAGACCTGATTCTCATTTTATAAACCAAAGACCAAGCTCAAAAATGAGTATGTGAGTATATGAAATACAAAGAACCAATGAGGGTGAGGGTGAATGTGATGGTGGAATCGATGAAAGGAGATTAGGAAATCAGAGACGATAGTTCTGGTGAGAGTCAGCAATCTGTGGGAGTGAGGGCTGAGGGTGAGGCTAAGAGTCTGTGGGTTCAAAGTAATCGAGAGAGAGAGTTGAGTCTTTTGGGAGTCTATGAGGGAGAGGTCCGGTGAATGAAGGTGAGGGATTACTGAGATGGTTCTAGAGAGGAAATCAGAGAGGGAGTCTATTGGTCAAAGGTTCTGTGAGAGACCATTCTCTCTTGTTAAGGGAGAGAAACTTAAGTGTGTGTGGATAAAGAGTAAAGGATTGAGGAGATCTGTTGATGGAGAGAGTAGAGAGAGTAATCTGTTAAGAGGTTGGATGAGAGTAGAGGTGTGAGGGAATCTAAAGGACATAAGGTGTGTGTCTGTGCTCAACTGTGTGTGTGCATGCTGTTATGCTGAGCTGTTCTCTTTTTTTTTTTTTTTTTTGTATTTTTCTTCTTTTCAATTTTTTTCAAATTTTCAATTAATATATCAAGAAAATAAATAAATAAAGATTTCTTACTACATAAAAAGAAAAATTAACTTTTAAACTATATATTTTCAAAATCAAAATTTAACCCTTTTGGTTGATAAAAAAAATATAATCACTTTATAAAATTGGAAAAGTATGGAAATTTTATATTTTAAGATAAAAATTAAAGAAAAATTTAAAAATCGTATAAATTTATCAAAATTAAAATAATCACTTAATTTACCAAAAATTTTAACAATTTAAAAAAATTATTGGTCAAAATACTGTGTCTACAACCTCCACATACATTTTCAAATGGATCTTGGAGCAGGTGGTACAATCAAATTTGTCCAAATTCGGTATTTTAAACTTTAATGGCAACCAAGCATTAGGGAAGAGGCTTAATGAACTTGTATCAATCATGTCTTCCTTCTTCTTCAAACTTTTTACTATTTTCTTTATGGCTTACAATTTGGGCAGGAAGATCTCAAGCTTAGGGTTAGGTATGGTTTCCCTTAGAAAGGATCCATAAGGGACAAGATGATTTGTGGTGGTTTAGTAAGTGTTGGATGGGAAAGTATGTCGATTTTTAGGATATCTAATGAGGGAAGTGATGGCTGAGGTATGGTTTTAGAGGTTGATTTGGAGGAAGAAGCATGCTCCTAAACTGATGTCAAATTTTGGTCTAGGTTTAGTGGATTTTAGAGAATGGAATTTGAGGTTTAGTTTATGCCAATCCAGCTTAGCATGTCTTTGACATCATTTAGCATAGCCTCCCTTTAGGCTTGCAATTAGGCCTAAATTTGGGCTACTTGTCTCTTGATTATCTCTTCTTATTGCTTTAATAACTTGGCTAGAAGCTTATCTATGACATTTTTGTTGAATCATAGCAACCTTTGAAAGAGAAAAGGAACTAGGTCAATGTCAAGTTTTGAAAAATGGTTATCGTAGGGTATGGCAAACCAAAGACCTTAGGTTTAATAGTAACGGATGATGGTGTCTTGTGGTTAGGTTGACAAGGTATGTGCAAAATTGAGGGTGGAGGTGTATGATGTCAACCAAGTTGGAATTTAGCTAGGAGGGCTAGGTCAAGTTTTAGCTTTGGAAAATAGGTCGGGATTTAGCTTTAAGTGGCTAAAGTTTTGTTTGGAATGCGAGGTCAGAGTTTGGGCTCGAGTAATTAGGATAGCAATTTATCGATACTTTACTTTAGGCTTAAGGATAGAGGGACCATGGGTTTTGTTATTGGGTTATGAATGTACTATGAATTTGGATGTTGGGTGAACTATATGTTTGGTGACACCTAGATAAAGGGTTTGATTAGATTGGACCATAGGCTTAAATGGGCCATGGGTTTAGATAGTATTGTAAAAGATGAAGCCAAGTCAGCACTTAACTTGGGTAAGGATTATGGATAAGGGTGAAGCTAGATAGTGTTTAACTTTGGTAAGGAGTGTTTAGCTTGGGTAAGGATTGTTGAGGATGAAAACTAGGCCAATGTTTAGCTTGGGTAAGAATTGTAATGGACAAAAGCTAGGTTAGCATTTAGTATGGGAAAGGGTTTTGAGTGAGGATGAAGCTAGGTTAGTGTTTAGGTTGGGAAGGGATTGAGGATTAAGATAAAGCTAAGTCAGTGTTTAGCTTAGATAAGGATTATAGGGGTTAAAATTAAGGCAAGGTGTTTTTAGGTTAAAGATTAGGGTGATGACATTTTGGGTAAGGTTAAGGTATAAGTGTTTAAGGTTAGAGGTTTTTAAGGCCAAAGGCTAAGGTAATTAGGTTTAGGGCTGGGAAATTGGTGTTTAAGTTAAGGGTTAAGGTAATGGGGTAATGATGTTTAAGTAAAAGGTTTAGGGTGATGGTTTAAGGTTTGTGAGAGCTAAGGTGATTGGGATAAAGGTAAGGATGTTTAAGATTTAGAAGTGAAGATGTTTGGATAGAAGTGAGAATGTGATCCTTCTTTAGTTTAAGGTGCAGCCTAGATTTGAGATGAATGCATGTTTTGGACAATATGAATGCATGATATACATGAAGAAACATTTCATAAGAATTCAAAGATACAAGGTTTTGATTATTGTACATTCAACCTAAGATCAGGATCTAGGTTCATTACATGAAAAGGGTAAAAGTGGCTTGTACAGCGTACCAATCACACTAGAGCAATAATACACCTAACCAAATGTGAGTCAAGGAGCCTCATGTGGATCCAACAGTATGTACATGCTCATTACACCTTTAAAAGTATTAAATGATTCATCACGAGGTAGATCATTTCACTATTAGTGAGTAGACCCAAGAAGGGTTACCCACTCAATATTACTTTCTATCCATTATTTTCTTAGGAAATCTAGATTGAAAGGCAAGGAGCTTATGCAACTGATGCATAAAACTATTTATGTATTAAAAGTGCCAAACTTTAGTTTCAACTAATTATTAGTCCATTTTTCTTTTAAAAAAAGAGTCTCCAGTAGAGTCGTTAGTTGTGAGGCCTTGCCCGAGCACTGGTTCGATCCACTGAAAAGAATCAAAATGCTTATTTGTGTTTGTTCTCACAATGGAACCCTCGGTTCAAATTGATTGATTTTGAAAAGTCACCACCTTAATTTTATTTGGAAAAAATATTAAGAGAAAAACTCAAATTGACTCCAATTAATATCCTATAGGAAAAAGATCACTAGCCTCGAAATCAAATAGGATTCCGGGACTAGGTTTTTATTTTTTTTTTTAACAAAATTAGTTTGGCAAATTTAATACAAAATGACTTAAAATAAATTTCATGAACAAAAATAAAGATGGTGCTTGAACAATAATATTCATGCTATGCATGACAGTTATAAAGCAATAAGCAAAATAAAATCTACTTAAAAATTATTACAAACCAAAATGGTTTAAAAATAAATAAATAAGAGGATCCTTTCTCTAGCTCTTATGGGTACTAGGGAAAGCACACATTCCTTAACCAATTGCAAGAATTCACAAATCACAAACCTGATTGGGAGTGGACCCTATTTATAGGAAAAATAGAGAGTAAAATAGGAAAGAAGGAAGGCCGGCATGGCACCACAGTGGGGTAGCACTATATAGGTGCGTGACCATACTCGATTCAACCTGCTTTCATCTATTTTGGCCGTTTTAACCTATTTCTGATATGATTTAAGTGAATTCTAGTTGCATTGTGATTGTTATTCAATCATGGATGATTTGAGGATGGTTCAGAGGTCAAAGGGACATATTTTGATTCCCAGGGCTCCATTTCCTAGTTTGTTGATTTTGGCAATTTTAGCTTTCGGATGTCTATTTACTAAGCCTAGGTGCTTCTAAGCTTCAAATACAAACTAGAGGGTGAAAAATTAAGGAAATCCATTTTTTCGATGGGGAATTACCCTCTTGACCCCTGGTAGCGGGATTGCCATACTATCACTGCTTAGCACACTAATCTTAGCAGGTATCAAATTGTAGCCGGATCATAAGGGTGCACAATTAAGGATTCACAGCAGTGCATGTAACCTTTCCCTTGTGCAAATATTGGATTCAGAAAAGATAATGCATAATGAAAGTAAAGAGTATGAAGGAATTCAAACTTTATTAATAAAAAAATGCCATCATCCATGATTACATAAAAATATACCAAAAAAGGTGACTACAAACTCAAAAATAAAAACATGACCTTAACGGACAAACCCTAATCTCTGGACTTGGACTTTTACTCTAACATACTCTAACTCTAAGATTGTGTCCTCCTCACTCTACTGACTCACTTGGTGGATCTTAGGTATAATAGAATAAGGTAGGGTTTTACTCCACATCTAATCATGAGGACTTGCTTAAAGAGAGTAGTCTCTAAGGTTTTTCAAATTTGGAGCTGAGGAAGTTAATGGTGGCTCGGAGGTTAATTGGGGTATAAGGTCCATGAAAGATGAGGTTTCCCTTGTCAATAAGGTTTTGGATTATGTGCCTTAGACTCTTACACTTATATGTCTTATGACTAGCCCCTTGATAGTATTCATAAAGTTCACTAGCATTATAATTCTTGGACAAAGGAGTTGATGGTGCCTTTGGTTCTAAGGGTGTTACCATATCGAGCTCGAGGGCCTTTTTGTAAGCATTGCTTAAAGGCATACCCAAATTAATGAATTCCCTTCTATCATTTTTAACTCTCAATGACCTTTGTTTAGTGATGGCAGCTGCCTTAGTACTCTTCCATTCAGCATCAATCATAGGAGTGTAGGTGTCATCCTTTTTACAACTTTTCTTTACCATGTGAATTTGCTCAAGCTCATGCATCTTGTGCTTTGAGGTAACTAAAGGGATAGACTTCTTCCTAATTTGAAATGGATTCAAAGAGGAGGAAGGATTTATGCTTAGGACTGGAGCGACATTGGTATTTTGGGTAACAGGAGTGGGATCAGTTGGGTTGACCATAGGAGCTAGAGTGGAAATGGTTTTTGAGGTTGGTGACATGGTGCTTTTGGGCTTTTTCTGGTCATCATCCCCAATCAATAATAAAAGCCAAGATAGCTTTAGTGCTTAGAGTCAAAGATGTGGAGCTTTTGAGTATTATTCTAGAACTAGCACCATCGAATTTAGCCTATTTTAATAGCCCTTTTACCTCTTTTCATAATGAGATAGTAATGGAATTTCAAAGCTTCTTACAGATGATGTCTACAGTATCTATGTTGATCATCTTGGCCAATATTTTACCTCGAGGCAATATCAGAGAAGCAAAGTAAGTACTTAGGAAGAGAAAAGAAATGATAGTATAGGCATAGACATGTTGATTTTGAGGGAAAAGGATTCCCGTAGAATAGTGGGCTGACTATTTTTAGGCTTAAGGTATAATGGGCCAAGGATTTTAGGCTGAGAACTCTAAAGGTTTAGATATATTGGGCCAAAGATATTGTGTTTTAGGGTAATGGATTAGCTTTGATGGTTTTGATTTAAGGGTGTTAGGTTGGTTTTTGGACAAAGAGTAGGATCATGGTAATGGTCTTGCTATTGGGGACCTAAAGTGTCTAAGTTCTTGGATGAAAATGAATGTTGAGATTTTGTGGTTAGTGGTAGGGTTTGCATAAAGTGACTTGAGTTTTCAAGATTAGGTAGGGGATATTGTAATTTAGGGTTATGGGCTTAAAATTTGAGATGTAAGGTTTTGGTGTTTAGTGTTTAGGTTAAAAGTTAAGATACTATTGCTTAAGGTTAAAGACTAAGGTTATAGTGTTTAGGGTTAAAGACTAAGGTAAAGTTAGAAGTTAAGGTAAGATGCTTAAAATTTATAGGGTAAAGGTGTTTGGATGGAGGTGAGAGAGTTTAGGACTGAAGATGAGAGTGTTTATATAAAAGTAAGAGACTTTATGGGTAAGGTTTTTGGAAGGAGGTGAAAGTGTTTGACTGTTTCTTTAGCTCAAGGTTTGACCTAGACTTGAAATGAATGCATGTTTTTTTTTTTTTTTTTTTTTTTTTTGTAAACAATGGATAGATGATATGCATGGAAAAAAATTTTCATGAAGATGCATTTACACAAGGCTTTGATTATGGTACATACAACCTACGATCAGGATTTAGGTTCGTTACATAAGAGGGTAAAGGTGGCTTAAACAAGGTACCCATCACACTAGACATATAAGTCAAGAACCCTCACGTGGGTCCAACAATTCATATTGCTTGTTACACCTTTGAAAGGAGTAAAGGATTCATTGCGGGGTGGATGATTTCACTATAAACAAATAGACCCAATGAGGGCTATCCACTCAATGCTACTCATTATTCATTATTTTCCTAGAACTAGATTTAGAGGCAAAGAGCCATGCAAGGGATACATGAAAGTCACAACTATGTCAAAGGACAAACTTTTAACTAATTATTAATCCTTTTATTTTTTCCTTTTAAAAAAGGAAGTTTGTCCCCAGCAGAGTTGCCAACTGTGAGGCCTTGCCCGAGCATTAGTTTGATTCGTTAAAAGGAAATTGAAATGCTCATTAGGATTTAAACTCATATTGGCGCCCTTGAACTCGGATACATTGATTTTGAAAAGTGATTTTAGGAGTCGTCATCTTAATTTTATTTATTAGAGAAAAGTAAGGAAAAATCCATTTTGATGCCAATCATTATCAAAAAGGAAAAGATCACTAACTTTGAAATCAAAGAGGATTTGGAGACTATGTTTTTTGTTTATTTTACCAAAAATAGTTTGACAATAAATTTAATTGTGACTTAAAAAATAATTTCATTATTAATGATGTATAATTTATTATGATGCATGACAATCCATTCATAAGATAAATATAATAGAGAAGAAAATGAGAACGGAAAAGTTAATATTACAACAAAAATCCAAAATTAGGGGGATACTTCCTCTAACCCTTATGGGTTTTAGGTAAGTCACATATTCCTCAAATTAATCCTAAAGAAAATGAACAATTAAAAGGAAATCCTAACAAAGTGAAGAAGGTGATGAGGGAGAAGTTGGCTCATTAATTGGATTCGATACTTGATAAATCAAGCATGCCTATGTATCCCTTTGAATGAAAATTAGAATTCATGCAGTTCTCCCCTCTTGTGAAGGAGGTCTATTTAGTCTAGCCTTTTATCATATTTTGATTAATTGATTGAGAGTTGAATTGATTAATTGATTGATTTTAATTAACTACCAAGTTAAATTATTTAATTCAGATTCTAATTAATTAACATAAGTGAATTAGTTAAGAGCATAGAAGAAAAGAATTAGGTAAGGAGCCCAAAGGGAGAGAAGAGAATCCTAAAGAGGGAAAATTAAAATAAATGAAAGGAAAGTAGAAAGAAAAAGAGACTTACCTTGAGATGGAGGAGACTTGTCTCCTTCGGCAGCATACTTGACTCAGATAGCAGAGAACTTGCCTCCATCGAGACTGAGGGAAGTTATCTCAAACGATGGTGGAAAGCCTTAAAATTATCACTTTGCAGAGTAAGGAGCAAAAGCAATGTGAAAATAAAAAAAAATAAAAAAAAAAAGGTAAAACTTTAAACTAAAGAGCTCATTCTAAAAATGTTACTTGCTTTGGGATTAAGGTTAATCAAGCATGTCTGAGTGTCAAGAGGTGTAGAAAACTAAAAAGAGAAGGTCCCTATATGCAAGAAAAAGTTTGGAGGATGGAACATTGAAGTTTTGATGTGGGATAGCTGAAAAACACTGAAAACTCATAATTTTGGACCTGGAACCGCATGGGAGGACCCTAGAACTATACACGGGCTGTGTGGTTTTGTACACACTGGCTTGTTGATTTCTCTATTTTAGCTTGTTCTGGCCCATTTCTCATCATTTTTCGTGGTTCCAATTGTGTTGTAATCATTATTCAATACTAGATGATATGAGGGTAGTTCAAATGTCAAAGGGATAGGATTTGATTCCCAAAGCTCCATTTCCTAGGCTTCCCCATTTTGGCAATTTTTGGCAATTTCAACTTCCAAATGCTTGTTTACTGAGTCTAAGTGCTTCTAAGGTTTAAATGCATACTAAATGATGCAAAATTAAGAGTTCACACTAACATTACTAGGTTGACCAAATATCCAAGAAAGGAATAGGAAGAGGAATTTCCAACAACTAAAAGAAGGGGCATAGAATCATACTTAAATCAACAAAAGAAAGAAAGTTTGTATAGAGTTTACCTGAGAATGGTTTCTCTCCTTAAAATGGAGTTATGGTCGAGTGGGAGAAGAGAAGAAAAAGAAAAATGTGCTCTTCTTTTGTATGTGGTGAAATGAGGAAAACAGATGATATTGATAGCTTTTACTAAAGATCTTAATTTGATCTTGTGATGGTAAATGAATAAGAGAATTTATGGAGAAAATGAATAGCTTCTCAAGGAAGCTTTAGTTAATGGGAGAAGATATTTTGTTGGCAAAAAAGCTGTAATAAATAATCAATTGATGTTGAGTAGAGTACTTTACATTATTCTAGAAAATGCTTTAGGTTAGTGAAAGTGGAGGCCAAAGTCCACTTTCCACATTTCAAAATATATTAAAAGAGTCATTCAAATTAAAGTAAAATATTTTAAGGCTCCAAATATGCCATGGCTGGCCACATAGGGTGTGGGATGGGACGCACACTCACATGCATGTTTCCTTTCCATTTTTCAATTTGATAATTTGCCAATTTTATTATTTTAGGCACATATTAATACACTTAATCATATTGATTAATGCAAATATTCAATATATTAACGCTAATCATATGTCAATCAAGCATATTCACATATTATGCACAATAAGAGAAATTTTAAATCGTAGTAATCACATTAAGTGTTCGTATATGCAATTTCGGCTACTCTTGTTTAATAGGTCTTTAGTTTCCTTTGTTTCCTATTCAAAGCTTCTCATACATACAGTATCTAGGTTAAAAGGGTTTAGGGTATTACATTGAGAAACCTATATCCTGTAGGATAAAGATTATCTTTATCAATAAGTCAAGATATGGTTTGTGAAATTCTGGATAGTCAATTTGTTTAAAGCTAGGACATATAACTCTTGTACTACATCACAAACTGTTTTAAGGTATATTCTAGATGCAAATGAAGGTCTGTTATGTCTAGGAAATAATGTTACTCTTGGCTCAGATTCATGGTTGTGGTTCAGATTAAGAGCTGAAGGAGCACTTGAATTTCCCTCAACTGCATAAGCTAAAGGATGTGTTTATGCATTAGTAATCCCATAGAACTATTGATGAGCATTAGTTGGCCTTCCGTTGTGGTGGCATCCATTAAGAGGAGCTCTTGAGTTAAGATTAGTAGCAGCTTCCCTCTTATAAAGAGGGTTGTAGCATTCCTCAGTTTGGATGCATACAGGTTCCACATTTCTTTATTGAACTTGTTGTGGTTGCCCCAAGTGTAATAGATGGAGGTTACTTGTCGCTACCTTGGTCTTTGGAAATTGAGAAAGGAATATGGTTAATTTGGAACTCATTTGCTTGAGTGAGTCATTGATATTCTGTTCAATCTTGTTTGCAATTTAGTCTATCAAAGCCTAAAACATTTGAACATATTGAGAAATAAGAATGTTAGTAGGTTGCATCTTTATGGGATGCCCACCTTGATTTCCAACATTTGGACCTATTGGAGGGTCTTGATCAATGTCATGAGCAGTTGAGTCTTAAGGAAGCTAGCCCCTTTCAATTTGTTCCACTATGTTGGGAACGTTGATTCCAAGCCCTAATGTTGTAGCGGCTTCATCCTGGTCCTAAAATTCGATAGCAATGTGTTTTTCTAAAAAAATTCTTGTTTTCAAAGGCATGTTGATATTAGCTCCTTGATTGCAGATGAGATTGTTGTGGTATTGGACCATTGGAAGTGAATTGAAAATTGTAAACTTGAGTGAAAATATTGTAGTCCCATTTGGCATGCCAAAAATATTATATTTTGAAATATAATTTTGTAGCATCGTGGGCAAAAATTGTAATTTGACAATAGCAAAATTTTGAGATGAGTCCCATTGAGTATGCCAAAAATATTATATTTGTTATAATTTTTGGCCCTTTAAATATGTGACGATTTGTGGGCTTGCTGTATGTGTGAGATACTTAAACCAATTAAATTAATATGCTATTGACTTATAATCAAATGACTACGCAGGGTCTTAATAGACCTAAACTTAACTCTTGGATCTACTAATTCCGTCCAAAAATTTTGTTAGATTTGACGGTAAGATGTTTATAAATAAATAAATAAAAGACTTAATTGCTGTAAAAATTGTAGTGATTACAAGAGGAATTGAAATGATTGTTGTTTGTAAGTATGTAAAGGTGAGGCAGCCTTTGAATTTGTAATCGAATACTTGTAAGAAAAAAATCGCCTTTAAAAAATTAATTACTTATAAGAGGAATTTATAATTACTTTAAGAGGAGTTGAATGCTTATAATTGCTCGTAGGAGAAATTAATGATCACTTTAAGAGAATTTGATTACTTGTAAGAGAAATTGATTTATAGAATGAATTTGCTCGCTTGACGGCTTGATCTAATTGATTGATTTATTTAATTTGTTAGTTTGATTAGGATGGTTGTTGGAGTTGGCGTTGTACTCCTTTTATAGCCTCTTAGTGGATTTGGAGCTTTATTTCCTCTATATTCCTCTTCAAACACATACTCACCTCTGTATCAGACTTTTTAATTAGCTTGCGACTTTTTATTAAACATGAGTTAGATCATTAAATTAATTAAATTCAATAACAAATAAATTAATTGGACCAAACCACCCCAATATGAGTTTTAACATAAATAGGCCTCTAAAATTACTTTCAGGCCAGCCCACTATTTATTTTTTTTTTTAGTGTAAACTCATAATATAACATCATTATAAAGATCTTATAACACATTAAACATACTTTTTATCATACTTACCATTAGATGCATAAATTTCAATAATCTGATATTTGATTGATAACATGCATGAAAAATAGTAGTGAGAGATTTTTATTCCATATTGCTTATAAAAAGGAGTGAATATTTTTTCTCCATATAAAAGTAGGAGCACTCGAACCTATTCTCATCTAAACATTTAAGTTATCCAAACTGGGCTGCCCTCTTTTTTACACTCATAAGTAGGCTCCTTAGTGTCCTTAATTACTTTAAAACATATATATATTTTAAAACTACATATACACGCACATGTTTCAAGTCCCCACAAGGATGGGGATCTCGCAGGGCAGACAAGCGGAGAATCTATGCCTCGGATGGAACTTTTTCTTCGTAATCCTCCAAAACCAAACAAAAAGCCTTAATAGAAAAAACCACCGAACGCACACGCCAGTTAACCATGGTTCAAGCAATGAAAATGTCACATCCATCAGACATACATTTAACAGTTCCAAACACTAGCAGAAAGCTCCTCTTTTTTTTTTTTTTTTTTTTTTTTATTCATTTCTCATTTTTTCAATTTACAAGGGAGAAAAAAATCAACTTGATTCAGCAGGAGGCTTTTCTTTTGGATGTTTGGAGACATAGTGATCACCAAGCTGATTATGATTTGCTAGCTGTGCCTGAAAATCAGAATTTGCAGTTTTAGTATACTTCAAAATATAGGGAAAAAAATTGCCACTACAGGCTTGTCCTATTGGTAAAACTACTTGCACCATCATGCATTAGTAGGGAGGCCTTGATCGATGGGATTAGTTCCTCCATTTGGCAGTGCAGATACCCCCTCCCAAAGTACAATTAACTATTCTTCAATGAATAAAAATTGTCCAAAAAATATGGGGAAAAATATTGAATGACACCTATAAACCAAAAGCAAGGATAAAGGAAAAAAAAAATGTGTAAAAGCAAATATGAGAAGAATACAACATATAGAATAAATACGTCCATGAACTGCTGAAAATAAAATACAAATGTTTCTCAGATCTGTCTGAAAAGTCCCCAACTGACCACAATGATAATCTACTCCAAAAAGATGCATTGTCTGGTCTGGAGGTTTGTGGCACTTGTATTTACCAGTCTACTTGCTATTAAAAGACATGACCTAATAGTGTTTGCTATCATCCCTCATATACTCAATGTTAGAAATTATAAACAGGCCAATAAGAATGTTATCCATTGACACGGATTTTGAAGCAGATCCAATCAATTCTTCTGTAATAACATTTGCTAAAAGTCGCATGATAAATTATTTTCTCTAAGCAAAAAAAACAGATGCACTCTAAATTGTTAAATTAGTTTCTAAGTCCATGATCCTTCTCATAATTACAGACACTTGCACTACTATGATACATGTTATTGGATACCATAAAAAGGGGAAATGTGTAAGATGCAAAGGACTAACTAAGTCATTCCCAATGTGAGTAAAGGAAATTTAAGAAATGCATCACCAATTAAAAATCAAGAAAATTGAATCAATAAAGTGATTAATTGAAACATTTCGTTTGATATGCAGGTTTTATTTTATGAAACCAATGATTAATTGAAGTGAACCAACACATACAAAAATATATACTACAATTTTTTAAGATATAAATACTCTTAATGAACAAGAAATTTTTAACATTTTTTTTATTTTCAATTACAATTGTCCTTTATAATAATAATTTTTTTTTGTCAAATCTTTTATAACAATAATTATGAATATTAATTATAGAAGACGGTCTTGAGGATGTTGATTTGCAACCTATATATATATATGTTCTACATGCAGTTTAGGAATATTTACTTGTACTGCTAAAATTCATAATATAAATATTCACAAAATTCACATTGATATGCCTTTCAAAACATATAAATATGGAATAATATTGATCAAGATTCATATAATACTAAAACTATTAATGGAAAGATTAAATTATCTAATTAAAGTTGAGTTATTATCAAAGAAGTAAAATAAATCTAAGAAAATACAAAATAAATTTTAGTATTTGCAATAGTATTTATAACTTCCTTTAATAATAATTCCTCAAAGTAGAAAACTTCTATATTAAGAATTTATTATGAATAAACATACATATAAAAAAATTAAGAATTTATGATCATATTTAAATATTCTTAACACAACTTATTTTTTTTCAACTATGCTTCAATGTTTGTATAATATTGAAAATCCATATGCTATACTATTTATAGGGATCCAATAAAAATCAGTTTCAAACAAGGAGTCCAAATTAAAAAAGCAATTCACTTATATTACTATTTTTTGTTTCATAAATATATAATATAACCGAGGACGTTTTTATCTGCTTATATGTTTTCCACCATTCATATGTTTATATATATTAGTAATAATTAGTAATAGTGATTTCAGATAACATATTTAAACCAAAAGCCTTTCAAGGTCGAGAAACAATTATATGCTTATACATTGGTGAATTGAACACTTGAATGTTTAATGGAAGCCCGCAGTTTCCACAAAAGAAAAAGAAAAATCTGAACCAATACAGTTCTCACAAATGGCCCCCACAGTTATAGGTTATAAACAATATTGAGCCAATAGACAACCTATTTAAAGAATGAACTAAGTTGAAAATAAAAAAATATTCCCTTCTAGTCTTAGGGTCAACCAAGTTTTTCTTTGAGAAAGTGCAACTTAATTCATTGTAAACTTGAGAACTAAATCTTGAACAACAAACCTTTCAAGGGTACATAATTAGGCATTTCACCCAAGTGTATGTCAAATTCAAAATTTGATACATTTTTTCCAAAATTGATTACATTTTTTAAGTTAGACTAGGGAATCAAAAGATTGATTAATCATGGGATACATATCTATCTAAGATGAATTATGGGATACACATCTATCTATATCTAAACTCTATATAGAAATACAGATGGGAGGTAAAACTTTAGAAAGGACAAAAAAGTACCCTCAAATATTAAATGAGTGACAGAAGGGGACCATGTATTAAATGACTAGTTCTAAACTGAACATAATGCCTTGTATTCTTAAACTCATGTGGATCTATTCGCAGATGAAGTTCTAAATCTATTGATATAAATGTATTTAGAAATTTAAGTTTCCTTAGATTGTTTCCTGCTTTCTTTGCTTTGTGGTGCATGTAAAAGCAAAGTTCAAGTCTATTTATCAGCATAATTGATATGCTAGGTTCCTCATCAAAATGTCTTCTTAGTTAAATAAAACATCATGTACAATTTTGAAAATTCATTAAAAAATGCTTCTGAAACTCAAAAATAAGTATTTTGCACTTGTCACAAAATTCATGGTGCTATCAACTTTGGCACATGCATACATGTAACAAGAAAAAGAAAAGAAAAAATACTGTCAGTATGCTATCAGTAGAATGAGCTGCATTTTTTTTTTTTTTCTCTCTCTTGCAAAATCATTTTCCATATAGTGTCAAACTGTCAATTAAACTTTTACCCCCTGTATCTCTCTCACAAGTCTGCATTATATTTTCTAGTATTTTATTTTCCTTTAGTTGAATTTGTCAAGGTCATTGCAGTAGTGGACATAAGTTTAGCTAGAATGTGTGTATCTGTAGTTGCTATTTTTTCAGCTTAAGTTATTATTTTACTTAGAACGTGTTTCAGCTGTGAGTCTATAAATTACTCAGGTCACTATCAATAAAGCATATGAGAAAAATTCCAAAATACTCTTAAATTGTTTCTGTCAATATTTCTGTCTGTATTTCTCCTTTTCTGCTAACCTTTGATCACAGCAACATAGCCCGAGGGCGTGGAAGAGGTAGGGGCTGAGGCTGAGGCTGGGGCTGAGGCCGGGGCAGGGGTCACTGGCATAACAATCTCACTCCCTTGCTTTACCAAAGATGCATATCATTTATAATATTGAACTTTCTAGCCAAACATGATTATCATTTAAAAAAGTTTTGATATGTGTGAATAGCTGCAGATTTGAAATAAAAAATAAATTGGATAGGGTGTTAGTTTTGGTTTTCACAACACATTGATTTTCTTTAGTTGGGTATATTCACTATATTGATATTCGGTTGAAGGATGTGAAAATAGAATGAAATTGTGGTACATTCAGCTTGTTCTTCCTTTTCAAGTCCTAATATAGCAGGAACTCTGTTAATGATCCAGCACCACAAATTTGGAAGGTCATAAAAAGCTGTTCAGAAAATTCCCAAATGTGCCAAAAGAATAAAGTGAGGTGGAGGCCTAATTAAAGAAAATTTGAATTGCTGCTCACAAATTAACCTACACTACCCTTCCTTCACCCAACTGCGCACACATTGTGCTATGGTAACCCTAGTAACATATACTGTTGCTAAAAGTGCTCCCAGAGGCTCAAAGACAAGACAAGGCCAAGCACTTCAGGCAATAACCTCTTTAATAGTTAGTTTGTTTTACTGAATTTACTGTTTTTCCAAATGGAATATATGGCTATGCTAAGGCAATAAAATACTAAATAAATAATGAAAAAAGCTGAGATTTCACTAAACGCCTTTTAACAGTTAAAAACTCTAGAAAGACTATAGTATCACTCCACTTCCCTTGAGAAAAAATGCAAAAGAAAATTAAGAACCCATATTTTATGCTTTCTTTTACTCTCTCCCTGCTTGATCTATTTCCTTTGAGATCCTTCTTAATTACCAAACAACCATATATAATCATCTAAGAGTCCATTTGTACAGCTAGTTATTTGAAATTATTGAGCATTTAAAATTTATCATCATGCCTATTTTTTATGGTTTTATATGTGAAACTCAAATCCAAATTCATAATAATTTCAAATAATCACCTATTCAAAAAAACCAACAGAGGAACAAACTTTTTGATTGATTATCAGTTTTGAATTAATGAAAGTTAGTGCCAAATTATACGCCAAAGAATAAAAATAATCAAAACCCCTAAAATTTTGATAAATTCCAACACCAAAAAAAAAGAAAAAAAAAAAAACCTTGCAGATGGGGCAGCTAACTTTGAGCGCGACGGCTCTCGCCTCAAGCTGAGAGCCCTTTGGCTTCTGATTCCTCTCTGCATTTCTTCTTTGAGCTTCAATCTTCTGTTTCCCTCTCGTCATTCTCTCTCTTCAGGATCTATCTGCACCGCACTGACGACTCATATATGGGGTGGAGGATTACTATTTATTACTTATTATTAATTAATTAATAGAATAAAATAAAGGCGATGATTCCATACGCACGTACTCAATATATGCACGAATTGTTCGCCGTCGAATGACTCGCAATCGTTCAATCCGACGGTTGCTGGACTTATATGCGTGTCAAAAACTCATCCACGTATCCAATCTTCCTAATATATATTATTATAACTAGAAATCTCATAAGTTATTAATAATTTCATACTACATATTTTTATGGTCGATTATTACAATAGCCAAATTTTTCTTAAAATAACCTTGTCATTAATTATCATATTACATTAATTAAACTTTTCAATTTTTTAAGATATTATTTTTATAATTACATTTTAATTTATATTCTTAAAATAAAAATATTAAATCCTTATAAAAAAACTTCTATAATACTACATTAACTATACAATTTAAAAAATTAAATATATAATAGCATATATTATATATTAAAGTATAAAAAAGTAAATATATAAATGCTATGGCATTAAACAAATTTTAGAGATGGCCAATAACAAATTTTGACAATTTTGAAAAAAATCTTTTTTTTTTCTTATTTGATTCTTTCTTCTACTAAATCATGCTTGGTAAAATGAGAAATTTGATTTTAATTATTAAAATTTTATTTCATACAAGATAAAAAAAAGCCACTTTGATTTTTAAGATAATTTATTTTTGTTTATATTGGAAACTTCGGACCATTTTATTTTTTATTTTTTGGTAATTGTTGACAGATTAATTTTTCTTATAATCTGTAATTTTGTAATAAATTAAAAACTATATTTGAATCTTAATGCAAAAAAATTACATGGAAACTAACTTAAAAAAGAAGTAAATTAATGAGAAGTAATGAGAATATTTTAATATTATACAAGAAAGTTTAATTAAAATATATGATTCAGCTAAGATCAAACAAATTGTACAATGCTAGATCTTTCACATTTGACTTAAAAAATGGAATGGGTATGCAAGATAAACAAATGGGATCAAAGGGTCAAGCAAGTTCTCTAACGCCTAAGTCAGTTCTAAGGTGAAATTGTGACAAAAAATGGGCAGATTTTTCTTAATTAGCCAGAATATGTTTTAAGTGAAAAGAAATAAGATGAGAAAGTGTAGAGTCTCAATCTATTTGATGTTGTGTTCCTTCAACTATTTATACAGGTCACTAAGAGAGTGTTGGGCTCTTGTTGCGAGAGTGAATGAATTATGGTCTAAGTTGATGCGATAGTTAACAGTGCCTTAGCTAGTGCATGGGCGGTTGATGTGTGTAAATTTTGTATAGTTTTAGGGTAGATTTAATAAGAAGTTGCGATGTTTACTGTCTTATTTTGTTTTTTTTTTTTATTATTATTATGTATTTGTTTGATTTAAGGAAGGTTGTTTAGATATTTTGCAGGATTTTAACTAATTTGGAAGTTAGAAAAGAAAAAGGAAAGAGACATTTTAATTTGGGAAGGACATGACACATTAAGGCGATTGGAATTTGAAAACTGAAAATCAGCACGTCTGCGCTGGTGGCATGGCCACGGCGATTTGGTTAAAGTTGTGTCCAAGTTTTGATTTTGATTTTGGACTAATTCGGTTAGATAAAAGAAAGAGGTGACAAACCCTTAAAAAGAGAGCTGGAGAAAAAAGAAAAAAGGATATAGAGAAAAAACCCTAGAAGAGGATTGGAGCCATCAATGCAAGATTGAAGAGCTGGAATACAAGATTGAAAGATTTGAAGTTCTAATTTCTTCTTCTTGTTCATGATTTCTTCATCTTCTCTTTCATACTTTTGTTTTAATATGTCTAACTAAAAACCTTTAGTTAGGGATTAATGTTTTGAAGCACAATAACTTTCAATCATCTATTTAATTCAATTCCATATGATATGTGGTATTTATAGTGATTCATGCTTGATTCTATTTAGCCATTAGTTTCATGATTTGTGTTGTATTATTCATTAAGAGATGGTAATATAGTAGACCTATAAACATCAATTTAATTATTGATTAATAAGAGATTATAATTGATGATTGAATATCCTTAGGGTTTGCTTAAAAATCCATTTTTGGTAGTCTAGGAATAATTCAATTAGATGAGAGTTAATTGGATTGATTTTTAGATTGTTAAAGTTGTATTTATTTGGTTAAATGTTCGAGAGAATCTGTAATAGCTCATGTCTATCTTAGGAATTTTAGTGATAAATTATTTGAATTTATGGTTATTATGACAAGTTGTGTGACTATGTGATAATTTGTATGTGACGCGATTTATGGGTTTGGAGCATGTTAAATTAATTGTAACATGCCTAATATGAATTTTTTTTCATGAAATAAATGGTTTAAATAAAATGCATTAGCATAAAATAATTTTTTTTTGTAAAATGAATTTTCATATAAAAAGGTGATTTTTA
Source organism: Reutealis trisperma (assembly GCA_947687605.1). Taxonomy (NCBI): domain Eukaryota; kingdom Viridiplantae; phylum Streptophyta; class Magnoliopsida; order Malpighiales; family Euphorbiaceae; genus Reutealis; species Reutealis trisperma. Next base: position 141,954 of record CANTUT010000815.1, on the reverse strand, counting down.
AGCATAAAATTATTTTATGAGTATTTTTAAATTACTTTTAAATAAATATTTTGGGAGGGATTTTTATGAAAATAATAAGAAAAATATTTTATTTTTACTTACCTATAATCAACCCCAAAATTAAATAAAAATCCTAAATACTTAAAAGCCCACTACACCAAAACACTTCTAACCTAGCTCATTAAGGGTAAACTTAGAATTTGCACCCCAAACCCTAATATATAATGAGAATTTTGGCTAGCGCTTGATTTCTAGCAGCCACCATTCTGTTTTTCAGTATTTTGATAGAAAAATTCTCTCAAAATATTTCTCTTTACTAAAATTCTCAAAAACACTTTCAACTTTGCAATTTTGCGACCGTTTCGTAAGTTTTTCTTTCTTTTCAATTTTCTATCTGATTCCTATGAAAAAAATTATGAGAAAATTATTTTGAATTGATTATTTACTGATTTCTACATATTTAATTCAGTTTGGATGAGTTTTTGAAAGAGAAATTAATTTCTCCACCGAAAACATCAACTTTCCTATGGGTTGTGGCTACTCCATATTTAGATTCTAAACTAATTTTGGATGTATTTTGATGAAAAATATTGGATTAAATTATATTTCTGCATATTACTATAATGACCGAAAAGTTTCAGAAAATAAAGGAATTCAAGGTTTTTGTGTTGGAACTTAGAAGTTGGAAAATTCTATGATTTCTTGTACATATGGCTACCAATTTGTGTATGGAGGAATTATAATCTGATTTTTTTTTATTTGGATGAAAAATAATGATTTATACAATGTGTTTGCATATCGTTGTAATGAAAGGAAAGCGCAGAAAACTTAAAAATTCATGATTTTCTTCCTAAACCCTAAATTTGAAATTTTCATGTATGAAAAGCATTCTTGGCTGCCAATTTGTACCTATTGATGTTCTAAACTGATATTTGTTGTGATTGAATGAAAAATAATGGTTTAAAACACCTGTTTACATATTGCCGTAATCACCGGAAAATACCAAAAACAAGAAAACTCATAGTTTTTCATCCTAAAACTTAAAGTTGGAAATTTTCATGCATATGAATATATATGTGGGCCGATTCCTACATGTCTATATTCTAAAATGATTTTTTTTTATTACATGAAAAATCTTGGTTCAAACTATGCTTTTACATATTATTGTAATAGACGGAAAGGGTGAAAAATAAGAAAAATCAGGTTTTGCATTTGAATAGGGCATTCGGCCTACATTGATATTTTTATCCCAATGTCTATTATTTTTATGTGATGTATTTTGATGATTATTGACATATATGTATGTATGATAAATGGTTAAGTTGCATGTTGGTTGAAGGAATGACTATAGACTAGCCTAGAGACACTTTGGTATACTTAAGGTATACCTAAGATATATTAACCTTATGTTGTGATTAGAATGTGAATATGATAGAGAAATATAGAAATAGATTTTATGATGACTTGATAATGAATTAAGGATCTTGAATTAATGAAGAGATTGATTGAATGAATAGGTCATAAGTGTTAAGCATGACATTTGAAAGGTCATTTGTTAAGTTGACATATGTGATAGTGTTAAGTACACTAAGATGATTGTTAAAGTGAATTGATATTAAGATATTGATGTCGTGTTGACCTTAGAAAGGTATTGACATAAATTATAATGTGTTTTCATATAGGCCTATAAAGGCTAAGTGTGCAAGACTTTTAAAGTCAATATGTTATGTGCAAGTAATGGGTGCACTTTTATGTGCAACTTTAAGTATATGTGATTGTTATATGTGCATAGGGTAGTTATGAGATAAGATAGCATGATGACTAAATAAATACTAAGTATTGAATTAAATATTATGTTAGAACTTGAGGACTATTAAAAGTCAAGGGCTATAAGTATTAAGAGCAAAAGAACCATAAGGTGAGTAAACATTATGTTATTATTACAAGTTCAAGCTATCATGATTATGTTATGGGAACTTTTGAGATTCTTGAAACCCAAGTTCACTTCCATTTTAAATTTGACTATGTGATTTCTTTGTTAAGCTTGGGTTGCCAAAGGATATTTGGTCCGAAGCCATTTATGATTATCCAATGATAAATACTTTTTGTGATTATTACCCTAACTTATATTCTTTATGGAACTATACTATTCTTGTATCTTTTGTTCAAAAAAGTTAAACTGCTATTGCTATTGTGAAAACATGTTATTGTTGCCTTAAATGTTATTATTATATGTGATTACCATTAGCTCTAGCTATAGTACCTTTAACCCTTTATGCAGAATCCTTATGCTAATGCGGGTAATCATTGGAACCTGTGCACATGGTCTTAACTCGATGGATAGGGATAGTGTATCCACCTCAGCTAGAAAGGGGCAGTTCTAGTCATGGAGCTTGATCAGCTTCACACTTTATAAGTGATAGGAGTTAGAATTTGGTTCAGGGCCATCTCTCATCTAAGTGTTCAAGTGATAGAGCAACAGCCTTCACTCTCTAAGTGTTATAAGTGTGATTTCTGCAAACTTGTTAAATTGAACCCTTGCTAAAATGCAACTTGATACACAAATTGAAAGTTATGAACTATGTGTATAAGCTATGAGTTTCCTTCTTAAAGGAATTTGTGTTAATATATGTGCTTTATCATTTACTCATTTAGATAATCTATCTCACCCCTTTTCCTTTTTCCTTGTGTGGTTCCGGGTGAGCAAATGTGAGGAGGCAAGGTGATGGCCCAAGCATTCTACTTCGCTTGGGAATTCATTGTCCAAGTCTTTAATAATATTATGTTATAAAGGGTTGTCATTAGATGCTCTGGAAATATTTATTTTTGATGTTTATTTTGAGATGTTATTTATTAAGGTTTCAACTGGATTATGAATATTATTTTCCTTATGGATTATAGTGAGGTGTCTAATCACTGTCTTTCGCAATTAAAGATTTTTATATAATGTTATAAATGAGTTATTATATAAGGTTTAGTAAGATCCTAGGCATGATTTGAATATTTGTCAATGGGTTCTATGGGCGTGGGTGACCTTATGTCTCCCCATGTTCTAGGACCATCATATCTTAAAAGTTGGGATGTGACAAAGTTGGAATTAGAGCCAAAGTTTTTTTTTTTTTTTTTGGAAGTCTAGTTTAGACTTGTTTGTTTATTGGGTTGGTTAAGTATAATCCTGGAGCATAGCAATTCCTGTCATGTCATTTGCAGTCTATCACTAATATAGTTCTGCAAAACCCTAGTAGGTTTAGTAATCCTTGTTATTGTTTGCTTGCCTTATGATTCTTTTGTCAGATGACCAATAAGATTATCCTTGCTCGAGGACCATGACCTAGATCACTGCGTGTGGCCTGTAAAAGGACATCGAGAGAGATGTTTGAGAAGGTCATACCTGTAATCCATTTGAAGAGAGAAAAGACTTTTGATGAGGAGGACCCCATGGAGTGTCTAGGTTATAAATGGATTCAGAGTAAGATGCAGAGGTTTGAAAGAGACTGTTCAGAACTAATGGAAGAAAATCGATGTCTTAGGTCCTTAGTGCATGCTTTGAGAAAGGATGTGGAGAAGAGGCTTAAGGTTGAGAGAGCTAAGTGCACTGAATGTGAATAGAAGAGTAAGCATAAGAACAAGAGTCATAAAGGTCAACACAGAGAAGGAAGTGGAGAACCAGGAAAGGAATCATTGCTAACAACTGCAACACCTGGGAAGAGTAATGATCAATCAAAGCAGTTTCCTACTTATTGCCATTATGGTTGAAAACATTCTGGGGTTTGCCAAAAAGCCTCTAGCTCATGTTTGAGGTGTGGACAGATGAATCACTTCATCAAGGACTACCTTAAGATAAGGAACATGGGAAATGCGACCTTGATGCCTCTACCACCTGGACCATCACAACCTCAAGGGCATGGAGCCAAGAATAAAAAACATAATTAAGACTCTCGCTAGTAGATGGTAACAATTAGCTTAGGGGTATAGGACTTATACGATACGAATGATATTATTTGATTGCTTAGTGACTTAGTATGGATTGATTCTATGAAATGATTGACTTTAGATGATAGAAGAGCTCATTATGCTATAAGTTATGTGTTACATGATTAGGATACTTGATACATGTCATGATATATGATATATGCTAGGTGATATGTGTCGTATGATGTGATATTATATGATGGGTGCTAATGTTAAAGTCATGCCAAGTATGACATTTTGATATTGGAGTTAAATGGATTAGAAAGAGAAGTGGACTAGGTTTTGATCTAATTGGGTTTAATGATTGATAGGTATAATGTTATGAGGTATAAAATGCTTACATGCTACAATGGTTTGATATATGAATTATATGGAGTTATTAAATGATAATTGTGATTGATGCCATAGGAAGAGAAATAATAGTTAGTAATTATCAGTAGGAGAACGAAACAAATTAGTTACATTATATATATATATATATATATATATATATATATATATATATATATATATATATATATATATATATATATATATATATATATATATATATATATATATATATATATATATATATATATATATATATATATATATATATATATATATACGGTGGGAAGTAAGTGAAATATATTAAGGAATTTGTGGTATAGATGCTACTTTATAGGCTAGAACAATAAGAAAGCTAGAGATTTCTTTATCACTTATATAGATATCAAGTATAGTCAGAGGAAGAATATTTATCTAGTGTGAATTGAAATAAGAAGGTATCATTCCCATTTGAATTTTTAGTACAAGATGCTTGATTGATTCTGGTGCTATGCATTCATTTGTGTTTTGCGAAGAGTCTCAGTAGAGATAAGGAATTAATTAATGAACCCTTAGTAGTGTTGACTCCTTTGGGAGCAATGATGGAAGTAAGGTATTGTTTAAGGACTCTGAGGTAGACATTAATGGATGGAAACTTTGTATGGAGTTATTGGAACTTGATGTCCTAGAATTCGATGTGATCTTAGGAATGGATGGGCTATATAAGTGTGGAGCTTGTATTAACTGTAGAGAAAAGCAAGTAGAGTTTCGAATTAAGGATAAGGAGAAATTGTGTATCAAGGAGATATTTATAATTAAGGTTTATTGGCATGACAATAAAATAGATGAGTATACTTAGGAAGCCGAGGAAGGGATGCGGCACAAGCATCCCCAGTTTTTTTGAGAACATGTGAGTAAGTATTGAAATTCAAGGATGAATTTCCTTTAAGAGGGGGAGACATAAAAGGATAAGTATTCTTAGACTTGTAAGGATGACAAAAGGATAAGTATGATGCTAGTAGAGATTCTTTAGTGATGAGATTCCTTTAAGTATATAGGTTGCAATTAGAGTATAAGGATTTGAACTTTTGTAAAGTAATAGATGTTAAGGCCATATGAATTATAAATTTGAGGATTCATAAGGACTTGGTCTATGAGGGTACAAAATGATTTAATTCAAAATTTTAAATGATTTTAAGATACAATGCTTTATATTTGATTTAATTATGTACTTGTGTCCAGTGTGTCTGCTTATGGACATTGAGTTTTGCTTTACGAGATCATACATCATCAATCATACATCATGAACCGCATCAAGTATTGCATTAAGGTTGCATGTTACATGCAAGGATGAAAATGTTTTGATTCTTACAAATAATTATATGCAGTTTTGAAAATTTAATAGTTTTGAATATACCTGAAAGGGATTTGAGTCCTCTAGATGAGAAATGTTTTAAGGTGTTAGATACAATAAGATTGGGTAGAGATTATTGGAAAATTTGGTAGTGATCTTTAGTTCAAAAAGAATTTTTATTGAGATAACCTAAAATGGCATAGATTTGGAAAGATGTAATAGTTTTATAGAGATTTCATTGAATAGCAAGGGAATTAGAAGGTTTATTATTTTAATATGGATAAGTTAAATGATTTGGAATGTGAAGTTTAGCAAAATGTAAGTGGAAATCTAAAGTGAGATGATATTACAAGCTAAATGTATAAAATTTCGAGGCATTAGGTAATTAAGTCATGATAGTGATATATATATTATACAGAAAGAGAATAAGTCTGAAATGGTTATAACAAGTCTATTTGGGATTATAAATTAATAGAATGCAAGTTCGTTTGGGATATGATATATATAGGAATTTTTGCTAGTTTAAATATGTTTTAATTGATAAATGATGGCACTGTAGAAATTATAATGTTAGCAAGGTGATAAACACGAAAGTGTTTATTAAGGTCAAAATAGATTAAGTAATAATCATTAATATGGAAAGAGAATTATTGAATATCAATTGGAGTTATTAATTCAGAATTATCTATTGGATTCTTATATGATTAACATGATCAATAATGAATGGAAGTGGTGATTAAGGTGTTAGTATAGATGTTAATACTAATGGAGATATAAGAAAAAATAATGCTTGGGATTAAATTTGATTGAAGGCAAAATTAAATGTTCTATTACTTTTGTTTAAGGTTAAGAGACACAAAATTATTAAGAATTAGTTTAAGATTTGTTTGAACAAGATATTAACATAGGTGTAGCTTAAGCTAAAGGCTTATCAGGGTGATTTTTGATAGATTGTGACTATGCGTCTTACTGTATTTGACATGTTAAATGTAGTTAGATATTGTGTTTAAGTGGCGTAGCAGAAGCGCGGCAGAGAAGTTAAGTAGAGTGTGTTTTGCTGTTAGATTTGAAAATTTGAGGATTAATTTTTTTTAAGGGGAGAAGAATGTAATAGCCCATATTTACCCTAGGAGTTTTAGTGACAAATTATTTTAATTTAGGGTTATTGTGACAAATTGTGTGACTATATGAAAATTTGTGTGTGATGTGATTTATGGGTTTGGGGCATGTTAAATTAATTTTAATATGCCTAATATGAATTATTATTGTGAAATAAATGGTTTAAGTAAAATGCATTAGCATAAAATAATTTATTTTTGTAAAATGAATATTCATGTACAAAGGCAATTTTTAAGCATAAAATAATTTTATAAGTATTTTTAAATTATTTTTAAATAAATATTTTGGGGGGGATTTTAATGAAAATAATAGGAAAAATATTTTATTTTTAATTACCTATAATCAGCCCCAAATTAAATAAAAAGCCTAAATATCCAAAAACCCACTACACCAAAACACTCCTAACCTAGCTCATTAAGAGTAAACTTGGAATTTGCACCCCAAACCCTAATATATAATGAGAATTTCAGCCAGCCCTTGATTTTCAGCAGCCACCATTCTGTTTTTTAGTATTTTAACAGAAAAATTCTCTCAAAATATTTCTCTCTATCGAAATTCTCAAAAACACTTTCAACTTTGTAATTTTGCGACCATTTCGTATGTTTTTCTTGCTTTTCAATTTCCTATTTGATTTCTATGAAACAAATTATGAAAAAATTATTTTGAATTGGTATTTACTGATTTCTACATATGTAATTCAGTTTGGGTGAGTTTTTGAAAGAGAAATTAAATTCTCTACCGAAAACATCAACCTTCCTACGCGATTTCGCCAAAGGTAAATCCTATAACTCAAAAATTGAAATTTTCAAACATAATTTCATTAAGGGGGGCAGCTACTACATATTTAGATTCTAAACTAATTTTTAATGTGTTTTGATAAAAAATATTGGATTAAATTATATTTCTGCATATTACTGTAATGACCGAAAAGTTTCAGAAAATAAAAAAATTCAAGATTTTTGTGCTAGAACTTAGAAGTTGGAAAATTCTATGATTTCTTGTACATATGGCTGCTGATTTGTGTATGGAGGAATTATAATATGATATTTATTTTATTTGGATAAAAATAATGATTTATATCATGTGTTTGCATATCGTTGTAATGAACGGAAAGTGCGGAAAGGTTAAAAACTCATGATTTTCTTCCTAAACCCTAAATTTGGAATTTTCATATATGAAAAGCATTCTTGGCTATCGATTTGTACCTATTGATATTCTAAACTAATATTTGTTGTGATTGAATAAAAAATAATGGTTTAAAACACCTGTTTATATATTGCTATAATGATCAGAAAATACCAAAAACAAGAAAACTCATGGTTTTTCATCCTAAAACTTAAAGTTAGAAATTTTCTTGCATATGAATGTATATTTAGGCCACTTCCTACATGTATATATTATAAAATGATTTTATTTTGATTATATGAAAAATTTTGATTCAAACCATATCTTTACATATTACTATAATAGACGAAAAGAGCAAAAAATAAGAAAATTCAGGTTTTGCTTTTGAATCGGACATTCGGCCTACAATGATATTTTTATCCCAATGTCTATAATTTTTATGTGATATATTTTGTTGATTATTGACATGTATGTATGTATGATAAATGGTTAAATTGCATGTTGGTTGGAGGAATGACTATAGACTAGCCTAGAGGCACTTTGGTACACTTAAGGTATACCTAAGGCATATTAACCTTATATTGTGATTAGAATGTGAATGTGATAGGGAAATATAGAATAGATTTAATGATGACTTGATAATGAATTGAGGATCTTGAATTGATGAAGAGATTGATTGAATGAATAGGTCATAAGAGTTAAGCATGACATTTGAAAGGTCTTTTGTTAAGTTGACATGTGTGATAGTGTTAAGTGTATTAAGATGATTGTCAAAGTGAATCGATATTAAGATGTTGATGTTATGTTGACCTTAGAAAGGTATTGACATGAATTATAATGTGTTTTCATATGGGCCTATAAAGGTTAAATGTGCAAGACTTTTAAAGTCAACTTGTTATGTGCAAGTAATGGGTGCACTTCTATATGCAACTCTAAATGTTTGTGAATGTTATATGTGCATAGGGTAGTTATGAGATAAGATAGCATGATAATTAAATAAATACTAAGTATTGAATTAAATATTATGTTAGAACTTGAAGACTATTAGAAGTCAACAACTACAAGTACTAGGAGCAAAAGAACTACATGGTGAGTAAACATTATGCTATTGTTACAAGTTTAAGTTATCATTATTATGTTATGGGAACCTTTAAGATTCTTGAAACCCAAGTTCACTTCCATTTTAAATTTGACTATGTGATTTCTTTGATATAATTGGGTTGCCAAAGGACATTTGGTCCAAAGCCATTTGTGATTATCCAATGATAAATACTTTTTGTGATTATTACCCTAACTTATATTCTTTCTAGAACTACACTATTCTTGTATCTTTTGTTCAAAAAAGTTAAACTGCTATTGCTATTGTGAAACATGTTATTATTGTCTTAAATATTATTGTTATATGTGATTACCATTAGCTTTGGCTATGGTACATTTAACCCTATATGTAGAATCCTCGTGCCGATGCGAGTAATCATCGAAACATGTGCATATGGTCTTAACTCGATGGATAGGGGTAGTGTATCCACCTCAGCTAGAAAGAGGTAGTTCTAGCTGTGGGGCCTAATAAGCTTCACAACTTATAAGTGATAGGAGTTGGAATTTGGTATAAGGCCACCTCTCTTCTATGTGTTTGAATGATAGAGTAATAGCCTTCACTCTTTAAGTGTTATAAGTGTGATTTCTGCAAACTTGTTAAATTGAACCCTTGCTAAAATGCAACTTGATTCATAAATTGAAAGTCATGAACTATGTGTATAAGCTATGAGTTTTCTTCTTAAGGAATATGTGTTAATGTATGTGCTTTATCATTTACTCATTGAGATCATCTATCTCACCCCTTTTTCTTTTTCTTTGTGTGGTTCTAGGTGAGCAAATGTAAGGAGGCAAGGTGATGGCTCAAGCATTCTACTTCATTTGGGAATTCATTATCCAAGTCTTTAATAACATTATGGTATGAAGGGTTGTCATTAGATGTACCGGGAATATTTTTTTTTTATGTTTATTTTGAGATGTTATTTATTAAGGTTTCAATTGGATTATGAATATTATTTTCCTTATGGATTATATGTGAAGTGTCTAATCACTGTCTTCCGCAATTAAAGGTTTTTATATAATGTTATAAATGAATTATTGTATAAGGTTTGGTACGATCCTAGGCATGATTTGTATATGTGTTAATGGATTTTACAGGCGTGGGTGACCTTAGGTTTCCCCATGTTCTAGAACCGTCATATCTTAAAAGTTGGGATGTGACAGCATTTAATCAAAATTATTGGATAACTTGGATCGTATCATGAAATTGAATTTTGTAGGTTAGTTTAGTTTAATTTATTGATTTGCACTTTAAATAAAAGAATAAGAATTAAATTGGTGGATAAATGTAGTCGTCGTATGTATGATACTTTTCTCATCACTGTATTACTTGTCATTTTACTTAATAAGTTTTTGGCGCCGTTGTTAGGGACTATTGATTTCACACCATAATTTCATTGATTTCATTTGATTTGAAGCAAATTTTATTTATTTATTTATTTATTTTTAGTATTAATCTTGTGTTGATTTTTTGTTTTTGGGAATTATAGGTGTTGATTTTTATATATGCCCAATATTCAAAGATCAAAACCTGTACTCATTCCTTACATACCTGAGCTCATTAAATATGAAAGAGAGATCATAAAGGCAAAACAAAAAGAAGCTATTGAGATGGCAGATGAAATAGGATTAAGAGATGGGAATCAAGAATAGCAAGCAAACCAATGTGGGAATGAAAGAGGAAATCACAAAACCTTGTTGGAGTTCTCCATGTTGGGTTTGAATGGCACACAACAAGGTATTGCTAGACTAAGGGTCAATGCAAACAATTTGGAGATCAAGCCTACTCTCCTCTAAATGCTTCAATTAAGTATGCAATTCTATAGATTACCTAATGAGGACCTTAATGCTCATATAGCCAATTTCTTAGAAATTTGTAATACCTTCAAATATAATGGAGTTTTGGATGATGCAATGAGACTTAGATTATTCCCTTTCACCCTGAAGGATAGAGTAAAATCATGGTTGAATTCACTGCCATCAGGATCGATCACTACTTGGAAGCAACTTGTCCAAGCAATCCTTGTGAAGTAATTTCCTCTAGCAAAGACTATAAGGATCATTAAAGAGATCACAAACTTCCAACAACTTGAAAAGGAATCATTTCATGAAGCATGAGAGCGGTATAAGGAACTTAAAAGGAGCTTTCCACATTATCATCTTCCTAATCAATTATTGATCCAAACTTTCTATAATGGGTGCAATTCTCACATGAGGGGCACCATTGATGCAGCAGCTGGAGGATCATTGATAAAGAAGACAATGGAGGGGGCAATTGAGCTTTTAGAGGAGATGGCAACCAATAACTCTTCATAGCCTATTGAGCATCTTAAACAACCATAAATGAAAGATCAAAGAGGAGTTTTAGGTATGGATCAGTTGACATCCTTGCATGCACAAGTTTTTATTCTATCAAAGCAACTTAGTACTTTGAATGTCACTCCAAACTCTGTTGTAGTTATTTGAAGTGGTTGTGATTTTTGTGGTGAGATGGGACATGTTAGTAATGATTGTTACATGGTCAATCAAGTTGAATAGGTTAATTATGTGAGTAATTAGTTCTGAGGCAAGCCAAGCAATAATCTTTCTCAAATACATACAATCTAGGGTGGAGGAATCATCCTAACTTTTCTTAGGGTGGTAATAATGTGGGAACTTCGAATATCAATATGGCAAAGTAATAAGTGCCACCTGAATTTTAACAACAACCATTATAAAATAGACTAGCTAATTTTGAATCTAAGACGAACAAGTTCATGGAAGCTTTAAATAACAAAATGGCTAGTCAAGATGAGAGTCAGAGAAAGATGGAAGCAAAGTTCGACTAGATTGCAAAGAATCATGCATTTTCCATTCATAACTTAGAGATTCAGGTGGGACAACTTGGCAATGCAGTTTTAAGTAGAAATCAAGGAAATATTCCAAGTAACACCAAATCAAATCCAAAGGAGATGAAAGCTATCACTTTGCAAAATGGTAAGGAGTTGACACCATGATTAAAGAAGCAAAAAGACAAGAAAGAAAGTGAGGAGGTGAATGATAAAGTGCAGGATGTTTCACAAAAGGAAGTAGATCAAAAATACAAAACTTCTTCCCCTCCTCCTCCTCCATATGTTCCAAAGGTGCCATTCACTTAAAGGTTGAAGAAGCAAAGAGATGAGCAACAATTCTCCAAGTTCTTGGAGATATTTAAGAAATTGAAAATCAACATTCCACTAAAGGAATGGTGGACCCAAATGCAGTGAAGCAATGTGGTGGGGTGAAATTTCTTACATTTTAAAATTTCACTTCACCCAATTTTGGTCCAAACATTCATTCAGGCAATCAATTAATTTGTGTGTAAAATACATATGCATAGAAATAAGAAGGAAGAGTAATCATATTACCTCTTGTAGGTTCCTTCTTTCTTTATCAAAGACCTTCCCAAGTGTGAAGCCTTTAGATCATCCACACCTAGCTTACCTCCTAGTTTCTTTGGTGTTCTTGAATCCTTTTCTTGGTTGCTTAATTTGATTCAAGATTTTCCCTCAAAAAACTTTAGGAAGTTAAGGTTTCTCTTTGATTTTTTTTAGACTAAACTCATTTTCAAATTGCTAGCAATGTTGTTCTTTCACAGAGAACTAAGAAAAAGAATTGGAGATTAAAAGAAAGCTTGAAGAAACTATTTCTTCTTTTTCTCTCAACTTCTTTCTCTTCAAAATTGCTTCAACTCCAAAAATGATGTTCACTCATCTTTGGAACATAAAAACTCATAGCTTTTATATTATTTTCCAAGACTTAACCCTTAAGTCTTCACAAAGACTTAAATGCCCTTACATATTCTATTAGCTCACCATTTGGTAAAGGGGCAAAGTTAGACTTTGCTTCCTCAAATGGTAAAATGACCATTTTATCCTTTAGGGGTAAAGTGGACATTTCCATTAGTCAAAAGATATAATTACAATTTTAGCCTTAGTAGAAAATTCTCTAACCCCTAAACTCGTCATATGGGTTTATGAATAGTGAATTTTCTCTAACCCCTAAATTGCCTTTTTTCCATATCACGTATGGGCTTAGGCCATATCTCATGTGTTAAGGGTTTTCACTAAGCTTAAAATTAAGTCTTTGATTTATTCCAAATCAATTTTCAATTTAATCTTCCTCATTTGCATTATATACAAATTAAGATTTAATTAAATCGAAAGTTTTATAGATTAAACATCAGGACATGTTAGGGTCCTTATAAATTTAATTACATGTTTAATCATTTTACCACTAATCAATTAATTAAACACTTTAATTAATTATTATGGTAAACCTTTTACACTTGGAAGGTGATTATTATTGGGTGTGTGACTTTCTAGGTTCATGTCTAATTCACAATGAGAATGAGAAAATATTTTTCTGTATTAATATGAAATCCCCGCTTCACACTTAGTCCTATAAGTTGTGAGTGACAACTAGCATTCCATATCACGACTACCTAATTAGAAATGAATATTTATAGTTGATAACTTTAAACATCACATGGACCATTGATCATAAATCATCATGCACTAGAATCCCTTCATTAAAGATCCCAATCTCGGCTAGGATAATGGTTTATGTCAAATCCTAATATGCCTCGATTATATGTCCTTGGTTCTAATTCTTGATAAGATTAGATTCCTACTAGAAACTCTTTCTAGTGAATCTCACTCTCTTAGCCAAGAACTTAAGTTATAAAGAATAACTAGATAGCATAGGATCTTAACCTCGTTTACTCGAGGAAATGAATTCTATCTTAGCGATCACTTATCTCCATACATAACAAATTAGAACTATCACATGCCATATATCCGTACATGAATAGTACATCTATGTAAGTAGTAATAAATCCTAACCACCTATGTATGAGATATAGTATCTTTCAAGTCAAAGGATTATATGCACTATTATAACCTAGATGATAAATAATTGACAAGTAGTAAAACCCCATATTATTATCATCTAATGTCACAGTTCGACTATTCATCCTATTAATATCCACATGTTTGTATCGATATCACATGTCAAGCAGCATGAGACTTATTGCCTCTATAATTATCTATATCATATACTAATTATAGAAAATAAATAAAGGTAATGATCTTTTGGAATTAATGATGCCCAGTCATTAATCCTATGACCATGAACATATTTAAAATATTTGTACAAGAGCAATCTATCTCTCATATTCTCAACACTTGAGAATAGATCCTCTTACAACTACTTAAGAACTATATTCAATAATATGAAACCCTTTTCACATTATGAATATATTTATTATGCCATTGGAAATTAAAATCTACTATTACATAACTATTATATGGCTCCTAGGGCATATACTACGATCAATCTCCCACTTGCACTAGAGTCATTCTGCTTAGTATAAAAAACTCATCTTCTCAAGATGAAGTTTCACTATCACTAAATATTGACTTTAGTCAATGGATTAACCAAGTTAATGGTTAACACTATTTTCTGCAAAGCTAAAATGCCCTATTCCAACAATTGATTTGAAATTATCTTAATGCCTTTCAAAATATTTTTGGATTTCAGTGTGAGACTCGAGTTCCCTTACCATAAGCTAAGGATCCATTATTATCATAATAGAGAGATACTCGTGATGTACTAAAGAAACGTTTAAAATAGTTTATAACTGCTGAATCCAAAATAGTTTCTTATTTGTAACATCTTATGTAGAAAATTTAGCATCCATAATGAAGTTTGTAAGAACAATTTGCTTAAAACTTTTCTAGCAAATTATTTCTTCATTATAGATAACAACAATCCTAATGATAGACTTTCTATCATTTATGTAGTTGTGAACCCTTAATTTTACACCCTTATCATCCGACCGTAGCTTGACACCTACTAAGATTAGTGCATTAAGCAAAGCCAGTACGGTGGTTCTGCTAGCCGATTTGCAGGTAAGGGTCAAGGGGGTAGCACCCCTATGAGGCTTCGCCCGAGCACCGGTCCGATTTGCTAAAAGGAATCGAAATGCTCATTTAGGAAAGAACTCACAAGGAAGCCCTCGGGCTTATCTTTAATAGATTTGAAAATTGTTTTTAAAGTCGCCACCTTAATTTATTTTTATTTGGGAAAATATAAGGAAAAAACCCATTTGACTCCAATTATTACCCAAAGGAAAAAGATCACTAGCCTCGAAACCAAAGAGGATTTGGGGACTAGATTTTCGATTTATTTTAACAAAATAAGTTTGGCCAATGAATATAATAGTGACTTAAAATATATTTCATGAGTAAATTAAAATGCAGGAACAATTTATAATATGTATGATCATTCAATCCATAAAGTTTATACACAATTAGAATTCAAAATAAAAGAGAGTCAATATTACAATGAAATCCAAACTTAGGGGATACCTCCTTCAGCCCTTATGGGTTCTAGGGAAGTCGCACATTCCCTAAACTAAACTAATAACTAAGTAAAGGAAAGAAATAAAAGTAAGTGAAGAAGGTGATAAGGGGGAGAGTTAATTAGTTTTAGTTGGATTCGATGCCTGAATTAAGCATGCCTATATATCCCTTTGAATGGGAATTAGAACCTATGTAGTTCTCCCTTCTCGCGAAGGGGTTAGTTTAGCCTAGCCATTTTATCATGTTTTGATTGATTGATTAAAAGAGGGTTAAGTAAATTAATTAATTTAATTAATTACCGAGTTGATTAGCTAGCAACCTAAATGAATCAATTTAATTAACTAACTAAAAGAGATAAGGAAAATTAGACAATAGAAAATTAAAGGAAAAGAAGCTTACCTCAGATGGTGGGCGATGACTAGCTTTAGATATTAGTGATGGCTGGCTTAGTATGGCAAATGGCAAGTGACAATTGGCTTTGGACGGCCGGCGACAGCTGGCCTTGGACGGCAGGCAGCGACTAGCCTTAAATGGCAGGTGGTGGTTGACTTTGGATGGTGGGTGGTGGTTAGCCTTGGAAGGTAGGCGATGGCTAGCCTCCGACGGTAGGTGGTGGTTGGCTTTGGATAGTGGGCGGTAGCTAGCCTTGGATGGTGGGCAGCGGCTAGCCTTAGATGGTGGGCAATGGCTAACCTCAAATTGGAAAAACGAGCCTTAGGAAATAGACTTACCTCGAATAGGCTGTCAGAAAGCCTTTAACTAGTTAAGTAGGAATCAAAGAGAAACCCCCCAACTTACTTTGTGAAGCAAGGAGAAAATGCAAAGTGGTTTGCTTGAAGTTAATGCTTTTCAAACTCTAGAAATTGGTGTCTTGAAGTGTGGAGAGGTCCTCTATATATAGAGGGAGAAGTGAAGCATAGAAGTTGTTCATATTTGATGTGGGATTGCAAAAAATATATTTTTGCTGGAGTTGCTGCAGAGAGATTTGCGACACTGCAGAGCTCTTTGTGGCACTACTGCATAGGCCCTTGCAATTCCACAAAGGCCTTTGCAGCATGTCACAGCCCTGTGCGGCAACAGGCCTATTTTGGCCAGTTTTACCATTTTCTCATGTTCTTGCTCGTTTCTCGTCTGTTTTTCACGATTCCAGTTGTGTTGTACTCATTACTCAGTCCTGGATGATTTGAAAGGGTTCAAATGCCAAAAAGAAATATTTTAATTTTCCCATTTTGAGAGTTTTTGACTTCTAAAGGTTTATTTACCAAGTCTAAGTGCTTTTAAGGTTCAAACACATACTGGAAAGTGCAAAAATAAGGGTTCACAGCCCCCATAGCAAAAAATGGAATTTTAGTCACATTAGCAGGAGGATAGTTAATTTTTCAGACTCTGACACTTTTTCCACTCAAATCAGACTTTCTAAACTAGACAGTATTTTTTCAAAACTGACCAAATTTTCTCTTAGACTGACTGCTCAAATGTTCTAAAATTAATTTTGAACCTATTTATATTGACTGATAATTTTTCTGAGCTTGAAAACTCTGAAAAACTAACCCAAAAGCCTAAAAAATTGATTGAAAAAGTGCTTCAAAAAGTGTGCCAAGCTGCGTCAGGTTTGACACTACTCAGAGGCATGGATCCACGTGTGGTGCTGCAGATCCGCGCCATTGAAGAACAACCGTCAAGCCTGCCATTTTTGTCCAAGCTGAAATACCCAAAATGCCCCTATTTTGACTTTTTTTAGTATTTTTTAGCCCTTTCCTTTACGTCTTTTCACATTTTCACTTCCCAAATCATCCTCAACTCATTTTCCTATAAATAGCCCTTCCATTTCCTCTTTTCAAACACGCTTTGAGTTAGAGTTGATTGCTATCCTCTAATTCCTCTCTTCTTCTCCCTCTAACCACTCTCTAATTAATTAATTAATCTTTTTAATTAATTAATTATCTCATCCTAACAAAGTTAATTAATCTTTTTAATTAACTAAAACTCTTTTTTTTAATTAATCACTTAATTAATTAATTAATATTTTTAATTAATTAATCCATCTATCTTTTTCATCATATTAATTAGTTAATTAATCATTTTAATTAATTAATTAATCTCCCAATCAATCTAATCACTCGGTCCTGATAAAATGGAACTTCGGTCTGATAAAACTCTCCACCCACCACAAGCAAAGGTATCACCCTCTGCCCATCACAAGCAAAGGTATCATCCTTTTCTCCTCATTCTCAACACACCTAAGCCAAAATCAATCTGATAAACTCCTAAACTCCTCCACTTAATCATGGAACGAATTACATGGGTTTTGATCCTCATTCAATGAGATATGTAGGCATGTTTGGAATCTAAATCTAGACCTCAAATCCAAATCCCAATCAATCTCCTTTCACCCTTTTTAATTAATGTAATTTATGAAAGTTTTATTTCAATTTTCTCATTGCACTCATACTAAGCTCATGCATTAATCATGATATTATAATTGTCATATAACATTTGTCAATCATGAAATCAATTTTTCAAAGTCAAATTAAACTTAAGAGCCAAATAGTGATTATTTTACCAAAAACCTAGTCCCCGAGCTCAACCTAGTTTGAGTCTAGTGATTTTATCATTGGGTAAATTAATTAAAAATTAATGAATTAGAGTCAACTGGGTTTGTCCTTAATTTTCCCATTTAAAAATAAATTAGAGTGGCGACTCCTAAAAATCATTTTCAAAATCAACAAATCCAAACCCAAGGGTTCCAATGTGAGTCTAAACCCAAATGAGCATCCTAATTCCTCCTAGCGGATCAGGCCGGTGCTCAGGTGAGGCCTCGCAGCTGTCACTAACTATTGACTTTAGTCAATGGATCAACCAAGTTAATGGTTAACGCTATTTTTTGCAAGGATAGATGCCCTATTCCAATAATTAATTTGATAATATCTTAATGCCTTTCGAAATATTCTGGATTTTAGTATGAGACTCGAGTTCCCTTGCCATAAGCTAAGGATCCATTATTATCAGAGCAGAGAGATACTCATGATGTACTTTAGAAGCACTTAGGCTCAGTAAACAAACCTCTAAAAATTGAAAACTCTCAAAACAAAAAAATCAAAACATTTCTTTTTGACATTTGAACCCCTTTAAATCATCCAAGACTGAGTAACGAATGCAACGCAACTAGAATCATGAAAAACGGACGAGAAACAAGCAAGAACGGGTGAAAGGGCTAAAATAGGTTGTCACATCCCAACCTTAGAGATACGACGGTCCTAGAACATGGGGAGACATAAGGTCACCCACACCCGTAGAACCCACTTACATATATACATATCATGCCTAGGATCTTACCAAATCTCTTTCATTATCTCATTTAAAATATTTAGATGAATACCATAATTTACGGAAGACTTAAAATAAATCATTACATAAAAATATCCATAAGGAAAATAGTATATATCCATAGTATAAATCAACATTCCCGGAGCATCTAAAGACAAGACTTCATAAACATAGTATTATTGATAACTCGGACAAGAAATTCCCTAAGCGAAGTAGAATGCTTGAGCCATCACCTTGCCTCCTCACATTTGCTCACCTGAAACTACACAAGGAAAAATGGGTGAGATAGATGATCTTAATGAGTAAACGAAAAGGCACATACATTATCATAATATTCCTTTGAAAGGAAACACATAGCTTATACACATAGTTCATGTGTTATAGCTCATGAATCAGGTTGCAGTTTAGCAAGGGTTCAATTTTGCAAGTTTGTAGAAATCACGCTTATAACACATAGTGAGTGAAGGCTATTGCTTTATCACTCGAATACATAGAGGAGAGGTGGCCTTATACCAAATTCCAACTCCTATCACATAGAAAGTGTGAAGCTGATCAGGCCCCACGGCTAGAACCACCCCTTCTAGCTGAGGTGGATACACTACCCCTATCCATCGGGTTAAGACCGTGTGCACAGATTCTGATGATTACCCGCATCGGCACGAGGATTCTGCATAAAGGGTAAAGGTACCATAGCTAGGGCTATTGGTAAACATAATTAACAATATCACATAAGGAAACAATAACATGTATTTCAATAACAATAGTGATTTAGCTTTCAAACAATAATACAATGATAGTGTAGTTCCAGAAAGAATACAAGTTAGGGTGTTAATCACAAGAAGTTCTCAATGGGTCAACAAACTAGTTTTGGACTAAATGTCCTTTGGCAACCCTAGCTTGAAAAAGAAATCATATAATAAAATTAAAATGGAAAGAACTTGGGTTTCAAAGATCACAAAGGTTCACATATCAATATATCACATTCTTATAACAAAACATGATGTTGTTCACATTTGTAACAAGAACATTGTTTTTACTCACACTTGAAGAATGAATACGATGTTTACTCACCTTGGGGTTCCTTTGCTCCTAGTACACGTAGTCCCCTTTGCTCTTCTAAAGCTCCTCAACTCTAACATAATATTTGATTTAATACTTAGTATTTATTTACTCATGATGTTCCTATCCCATAACTACCCATGTACATATAGCATACACATACACTTAAAGTCCACACATAGGTGTACTCATCACTTGCACATAGCTCGTTGACTTAATGGTCTTGCATACTTAGGCTTTATAAGCTCATATGAAAACACATTGCAATGATATCAATACCTTTTTAAGGTCATCACAATATCATTACCTCAATATCAATTCACTTATCAATTATCTTAGTTCACTTTACACTTCCATACATGTCAACTTAACAATTAATCCTTCAAACATCATGCTTAACTCTTATGATCCCTTTCACTTCATTAACTCATAACCATATACTCATCATCAAGTCATCATGACATCTAGTTCCAAATGCCTTAATCACATTTGCATTCTAATCACAATACAAGGTTAAGATACCTTAAGTATACCTAAAGTATACCATAATACATTTAAGCTCATCTAGGACCATACCTTCAATTAACATGCAATTTTATCATTTATTATACATATATACATGTCAACAATCATCAAAACATATCACATAAAATTTATAAATATTTGGACAAAATTGTTCATGTAGACCGAATGCATCATTAAGGAAAAAAAAACAAATTCTTCTTATTTCCATGCTTTCCGTCTATTTTAGAAATATGTAAAAACATGGTTTGAACCAAGATTTTTCATGTAAACATAACAAAAATCATTTTAGAATATAAATTCATAGGAATCAGCCACTATTGGTGTTATTAATATATAAAAATTCAATCTTTTGCATTATAGAACACAAAACCATAAGTTTTCTTGTTTTTGGTATTTTCCGGTCATTTCAGAAATATGCAAACAAGTTATTTAAACCATTATTTTTCATTCAATCATTGAAAATATGAGTTTAGAACACATTCCTTCATAAATCAACAGCCATAGGTAGGGTTTATACAAAACAATTCCAAGTTTAAAGATTTAGGTGAAAAATCATGAGTTTCCGCACTTTCTGCGTATTTTGTTCATTTCAACGATAAACAGACACATGATTCAAATCATTATTTTTCATCTAAACAAAACAAATATCATATTAGAACACTTATTCACACAAATCAGCAGCCATATATTCATGAAAGAATAAAATTTTCCAACTTCCAAGTTCTAACATGAAAACCTTGAATTCCTTTGTTTTTCGAAACTTTTCGGTCATCACAGAAATATACAAAAATATTATTTAATCCAATATTTTTCATCAAAACAAATCAAAAATTAGTTTAGAATACAATCATGCACAAATTGCTTGCACCTCCCCCCCCCCCCCCCCCAATGATGTTTATGTAATAAAATTGTGATTTTAAGTTATAGAATTCACCTTTGGAGAAATCTTGTAGAAAGAATCGTGTTTTTGGTAGAAAATAAATTTTCTCTCCCAAAAATTCAGTCAAACAGAATTGAATTTATAGAAATCAGTAATCAAACAGTTCAAAATAATTTTCCCATAATTTATTTTATAGAAATCAGTTTAGAAATCGAAAAAGAATAAAAACTTACGATTACGGTCACGAAATCGCGAAACGATAAGGTGTTTTCAATATTTCGGTAGAGAGAAATATTTTGAGAGGATTTTCTGCTAGAATACAGAAAGAATAAGAGAATGGCTACTGGAAACCCTTGTTTGGCTAAAATTTAGAATAAATACTAGGGTTGGAGTGGAATTTCCACTAATACCCTTAATGAAATAGGTTATGAGGATTTTTGTGTAGTGGGCTTTTGGATATTTGGGCTTTTCCTTTAAAATTTTTGGCTAAATAGAATTAAAATAAAAAGAATGTTTTTCTTATTAATTCTAGAACATTTTCCTGAAAAATATTTATTTAAAAATATTTTAAAAATTCCCATAAAATTATTTTATGCTTAAAAATTATCTTGTGCATGAAAATTCATTTTATTTAAAATAAGTTCTTTTATGCAAATGCACTTCATTTAAATCATTTATTTCACAATAGCAACTCATATTATGTATATTAAAATTAATTTAATATGCCACATACTCATCAATCACTTAGATCACAAATTTTGACACAAGCACACACTTAACCTTATAGGTTCTAAATCAAGCAATTTATCACAAAAAATTCCTATGGTGGGTGTGGGTTGTTACATTCTCCCCCTTAAAGAAATTCATCCTTGAATTTAAACCCTTACCTAGTTTCTCTTGAAAAGCTGAGGGTGCTTCTATCGCATCTCCTCCTCTGCTTCCCAAGTGCACTCATCTATCCCATGATTTTGCCACTGAACCTTAATCATAGGTATCTTCTTATTTCTTAACTTCTTTACTTGTTGATGCACTATAGCTATCGGTGACCCCTCATAGGATAGTTGCTCATCTAACGTAATGTCTGGAGGTAAAAGGACGTATGATGGATCTGACACATATTTCCTTAACATTAAGATGTGGAACACTGGGTGCACATGCGCCAAAGTTTGAGGCAGGTTAAGTATATAAGACACTTCTTCAACCTTATCTAAGGTTTTGAAAGGACCAATGAAATCAGGTGATGATTTCTCTTTCTTGCCAAATCTCATAACTCCTTTCATTGGTGAGACCTTTAAGAATACGTGATCTCCCACGGCGAATTGGACTTCCTTTCACTTAGGGTCCGCGTAACTCTTTTGTCGATTGAATGCCGTCATCAGTTGATCTTGAATTAATGGTATTTTCTCGGTGTTCTCCTTAAGCAATTTGGGCATTTCTACATGCTTGTCTCCAGGTTCAATCCAACAAATTGGAGAATGACATCTTCCCCCATACAATGCGACAGAAGCACTTCTTTGCTAATGTCAACTACGTGGGCTAGATACACTTGGCATCCTTTCCTTAACATCCGCCTCGCTCCTACGGCCGATATCAAGTTCAGAGGATTCTCATTCCTATCTCCTTGGTGCACAAACTCCTTCCCATCTCTAGTTTGAAACTCAACAGGTTTCTTCCTACAGTCGATACGAGCTCCATGCTCATACTACCAGTCCATTCCTAATATCACATCGAATTCTAGCACGTCCAATTCTAGCAATACTACCAAAAGTGTTTGTCCATTAATGTCTACATCGCATCCCTTATACTCATACTTTAATTTCATCACTTCCCCTAAAGGAGTTGCTATTACTAACTGTTCACTCATCAATTCCTTATCTATACCCAAGTACTTAGCTAAACAAGGCGACATAAAAGAATGGGTAGCACCATAATCAATTAAACATTTTGCAATAGAACTTTGGATGGGGATGATACCTGTGATGGCGGTGTGCGAATTGTAAGCCTCTTGTGGATTTAATGCGAAGACTCGACCCTTTCCCTTATTCCCTGTTGTCGGTGCATTCCCAACCATTGACCCCTTGTCCTTGCCTCCTTGTCCTTGCATTTGGAATGGCCTAGATTGTGATCACACCGTGGTTCCATTCCCTTGACTCCTCATATGAGGGCAGTCCTTTATGAAGTGCCCCATTTGCCCACACCTAAGGCAAGCGCCAGTATCTTTCCAACAGACTCCAAAATGTTTCTTTCCACATTTGCCGCAAGTGGGGATTTCTTGCTTAGTTTGACCATTTCGTGGTCCAAATGATGAAAGCTCCTTCTTTTGCTCTCCTCCATTTCCATGTTGTCCTTTATGACCTTTGTTCTTATGCCTTCCCTTCTGTGAACCCTCAAATTTGCACCCCCCTAATTCGGCTACAGCTTGACACTTACTAAGAATAGGGTGCTATGCATACGGTGGTTCGGCTAGCCAGTTAGTGGGCAGGGGTCAAGGGGGCAGCGCCCCGTTGAAAAAATAAATTTCCTGAATCTTTCACCTCTAGTCGACTGCTTTTTGGTTACAAACCCATAGGATCAAACGGAGCATGAATCAGAACTGAAACAGGCCTAAAATGGATGGAAACAGGTCGAACCACACGAAGTGGCACGCTGTTGTCTAGGAGGCACACTTGCCATGCTGCCCAGAAGGAGGCACACACTTGGTGCCGCCGGCAGGGCGGCACTCCTGCAGTGCCGCCACAGGCGGCACCGAATTGGTGCTGGCAGACAAGCGGCACGCATGCCGTGCCGCTCAGAAGGCCGGCGCGTCTGCCGTACTGCCTATGCCGCCGACGCTGGATCCCCCTCTGGCAGCTCTATAAATAGAAGCCTCCTCCAGCCTTAATTGGCATGACTTCCAATGCATTCCAAGACATTTTCAAGCTCATTTGACGACTTCCAAAGCATTCCAAAGCAATTCAAGAGATTTCAAAGCAGTTGAGGCATATTTCAAAGCATAAATTCGTTCTTATTCTAACATACTTATTGTTTCTAGGTCTAGATTCCAAATTTCCTTCAAATTCAAGGTGGAGTTGAGATCTGGAGCAAAACTAGTTCCATTCGTTCGAAAGCCAAGAAAAGCAAAGGTATAATCCCTTTCCTATTTTAAAATTCTAAATTTAGATCCAGAATTCTCTTTAAGTCTAAAACTGAAAAGATCTAAAACTTATTAATTTAAGAATCAGAATTAAGTTAATAAGCAAACCAACATATTTTTAAAAACCCCTCCTTTGCAAGAAGGGAGAACTGCGTGGGGTTTGATTTCTATTCGATAGGATACGCAGGCTGCCATTTTGAAGGGCATCAACTCCAAAAATCTTTTTATCAATATTTAGTCCTTTTTATTTTAATTTATTTGTATTAATCTTTTCTTTATGATTTTTATTTTAGTTTATTTGGGGGAATGTGTGCTTTTCCTAGTACCCATAAGGGCTAGAGGAAAGATCCTCTTTATTTCATTTGTTTTAAAATTGTAATAATTAAGTAGGATTTATTTTGCCTATTTATTATTGTCATTCCATCACATCATATATAAACATATATATATTTGTTCATTCATCATTATATTCCTATTCATGCATACACAAAAACTCATTTTTCAAGAGTTCTTTTGCATTTTTAGCCAAACTAAAGAAAATTATATTTTTCTTAATTGTGTAATTGCCAAAACCTGATCCCCGAGCCCTCTTTGGTCACTTGTGGATTGGTGCATTTTCCATTGGGATAAATCAAATTTTGGAGTCAATCATGTTGGGTTTTCTTTAATTTTCCCAATTAAAATAAATAAATTAAAGTGGCGACTCACTTTTCAACTGTCAAATTACAAAAATCAATTTTCTGAACTCACAGCGAGTTCCAATCGTGGAGTTTCTCCTGAAGAGCATTTCGATCCCTCGGTGGATCGGACTGGTGCTCGGGCGAGGCCTCACAATTGGCGACTCTGCTAGGGAGATAAAATCTTTTTCAAATAATAGATGAAGTGGATTACTTTTGGTATAATACCAAGTTTAGCTTTAAAAGCAAAATAACTCTTTCATGCATCACAACATCAGACGCCTTGTCCAAAAAACCTTAGTTTCCTAGGAAAACAAAGGATAGAAAGTAACATCGAGTGGGCAACCTTCCTTAGGTCTGTTTGCCGATAGTGAAATCATCCAGCCCACAACGTATCCTCTAATCCTTTTAGAGGTGTAGCGAGTATGCACGTACCATTGAACCCACGCGAGGCTCGTTGTCTCACATGTGGTTAGGTATATCGCATCTCTAGTGTGATGGGTTCCCTTCAAACCACCCTAACCGTTTCATGTAATGACTTATAGAACCTTTCCTTTAGGATTGTATGTACCATAATACTGAACTTGGTATATCATTATCATGAAACCTTTTCATTCATGCATACATACATGCATAGCTTGAACCTTGTGAATAGTAAAAAACCTATCCAAACACCTTCACACCCAAAACCCATGGTTCACCTAAACCCATGGTCAAAACCCTAAAACCCATGGTTCACCTAAACCCATGTTCAAAACCCTAAAGTCCATGGTCCACCTAAACCCATGGTCAAAACCCAAAGCCCATAGTCCATCTAAACCCATGGTCAACACCCAAAGCTCATGACCCATTGTTCACCTAAACCCATGGTCAAAACCCAAAGCCTATGGTTCATCTAAACCCATGGTCAAAACCCAAAGCCCGTGGTCCATCTAAACCCATGGTCAACATCCAAAACTCATGGTCCACCTAAACCCATGATCAAAATCCAAAACTCATGGTTCACCCAAAACCCATGGTCCAGTCCTATCCAAACCCATGTCAAACTCATGGTAAAAATAAACTCATCTATGGTACCCTCATCATTTTCCATAATTCTTATCCAAGCTAAACACTAACCTAGCCCAAGCTAAACACTGACATAGCTTCATCTTTCATAATTCTTACCAAAGCTAAATACTAACCTAGCTTTCATCTTTCACAACTCTTACCCAAGATAAACACTAATCTAGCTTTCATCTTTCATAGTCCTTACCCAAGCTAAACACTGATATAGCATTATCCATAACCATCCTTACCAAAGCTAAATACTGACTTAGCATCACTCTTATCCTTACCCAAACTAAATGCTGACTAAGTTTCATCTCTTACATCACTATCCAAAATTATGGCCCATCTAAGCCCATGATCTAGTTTAACCCATTACCCAACTATCACCAAACCCATGGTCCACCTAACATCCAAATCCATGGTACATCTATACCCAATCGCAAAACCCATGGTCACCATATCCTTAAGCCCATGGTAAACCATTCATAAATCACAATCCTAATCACCCAAGGCTAAATTTTGATCTAGCCACTCAAAGCTAAAATCTGACCTAGCCACCCTAAGCTAAATTTTGACCTAGCCACTCAAAGCTAAAATATGATCTAGCCACCCAAAGCTAAAATCTAACCTAGCTCCCATAGCTAAATAAATACCTAGCTAACATCATACACCTCTACCCTCATCTTTACCCATACACAGTCAACCTAACTACAAGACACTGTCATTCACTGTCATTAAACCTAAGACCTTTTGGTTTGTCACACCTCCCCATAACCTTTTTTTCCAAAGCTAGATACTAGCCCAGTTCCTTTTCCCTTTCAAAGGTTGACAAGATGTCTGTTTTCGAAGATGAGATCATCGCTACCAGAGCTGATGAAATTTTTAAAGAGCTTCTTGCTAAGCTTTCTGAACACCAGAAAACTATGATGAAAAGGCAAGAAGCCCTTTTCCAAGACATGCTCAAAGCAAAAAGGAGGGCTATCATAGAGGATGTTCGTACCATGCTGGAACAGGCCTCCTTGGCTCAAAACCCAACTGACCCAAAACCATTCAAAGCTAACCCAAAACCCGCCTTTTATCTTGTTTGTGGATCCACTTCCAGAGTTGAATCCAAAGACAAAGAACCTGCAAACACTGACATCATTGCACCACTACCTATTTCATTACCTGAATTTCTCAAAAACAACTCACTCTATCAACCTATGATAGTTCAACCACCAAATTTCACCCCTACTCTCAGTTCCTGACCCGCGGATCCTTTCCAAAGGAAGGAAATCAACCCTGAAATCAAAGTCTTCATGGAAAAAGTGAAGCACATGGAAAAAATGATGAAGAATCTGAAGAAGAAAGAAAACCTAGTTGATACAGGCTCCCTGGGCTTATTTCCCAATGCAAGAGTTCCGCCAAAGTTCAAGATGCTGAATTTGCACAAATTTGATGGTACTACTTGCCCTAAGATCCATTTAAAGATGTATGTGGGGGCAATACATCCTTTTGGTATCAACAATGAGCTCCTTGCTCAACTCTTTCATCAAACTCTTACTAATCCTGCCTTAAGATGGTTTATTAACTTGGATGATACCCAAAAACAGACTTAGGAGGACATTTGCAAGGCATTTCTCGAACAGTACCACTACAATAGTGAAATGGACATTACAAGAAAGGACTTAGAAACCACAAAGCAACTTCCAGATGAATCCTTCTCCATGTTCCTTATAAGGTGGAGGGCTAAAACTACTTAAATGGTAAATAGGCCAACCAAGCAAGAACAAGTAGATATCATTTTTAAGAATCTACTTCCCGCATATAAAGCCCACTTGTTAACACAATACTTACCCACCTTTAGAGCTTTGGTTGTAACTACATCAAAAGTTGAGAATTGCATCCAAAGTCAATCATTTCAAGCTGAATTCCCCACCTCCAACCTGAACAGTGATGAGGAATCTAGTTCTAACTCAACCCCACCTTACCTCAGCCTTAGAAGGCATGTCATAGAGTAAGTTCAAGTTTAGCTAATCTGACCTATCTGAGATTGAATTCTAAGTCTAAACCTGAGTCCAAGTCTAAGTCCAAATCTGAGTCGGAGTCTGTCGTCTTATTTTTCTTTATTCACATAGACCATAACGGTTTCTTTTGTCATCTTGCAATAAATTTTCCTTTGTTGTAATTTTCTTTTTCATCTTCCTTATTTAGTCCAGCATGGACGAGCTATAAAAAAAAAGAGAGAGAGAAAAAAAAACGAAAAAAAAAAGAGAAAAAGAAAAAAAGGAAAAAAGAGAGAAATGAACAAACAGTCAAATTTACCACTATTAGCACATGAGGTGCCATCAACAATTGCACCTAATCAAAGAAGGTCAAATAGTTGAAGCATAAAGAGCAAATCAAATGAAATTACCTATTGCACATTAGGTAATCAAACAATGCATCTCAACAAGGTCAACAAGTTCAAAAAAGACCTTGGTCAAATCTAGAATTCAAAGGCCAGGGCCCCTCAAAGCAGCAGCCCAAATCATAGTGGAATGTTTTCTCCTAAATGCAAGCTTGCTAAGCTGAAAACCCAAATAGGGCAACTTAGGCAAAAGTTAGAGCTAAGAAAGAGAGAGAGAGAGAGAGAAAGCTCATCCAAGTCATCTTTCCTCATGTCCAAAGTTGTCAAATCATCTTCAATCAATCTGTCATCCTTCCTAACCAGAGGTTTATTCTCTAAAGGATATATAATCTTCTATGCTCTTATCCTGTAATGGGGGCATGTCTTCCCAAGAATGTCATCATCTGTCAATCTGTCCTGTCACTTAGCTCAAAGAGCTAAGGCACAATCCCTCATACATGTCTCCAGTCTATCACATCCTTATCTCTCATTTGGAAGTATGATCCCCAATTTATCTTCTTCCACTAAGCCCTTTAGCCATTCCTAAGGGCTCTTTGTGTCAACTAATGCAATTTACAATTAAGTGTCACTCCAAGAGTCTCTTTAATCTCAAACAACAAGAAAAGCTTGACTTGCTCTTTTCTATGATTCATGCTACAAAAAGCAAAGTCATACAACCTCCATGATTCTTTTCAGAAGTTTCAAACTACCTTTAAACTAAGAAGCCTTCGTTAAGAAGCACATGAACCAAAAGCCTTCGCCATGAAGCCCAAATCCAAAAGCCTTCATGAAGAAGCCTAGATCTAAAAGCCTTCATGAAGAAGCCCAAATCCAAAAGCCTTCATCAAGAAGCCCAAATCTAGAAGCCTTCATTAAAAAGCTCAAACCCAAAAGCCTTCATCAAGAAGCCCAAATCCAAAAGCCTTCATTAAGAAGCTCAAATCCAGAAGCCTTCATTAAGAAGCCTATATCCAAAAGCCTTCATCAAAAAGCCCATATCAAAAGCCTTCATCAATAAGCCTAATCCAAAAGCCTTCATTAAGAAGCCTATATCCAAAAGCCTTCATCAAAAAGCCCATATTCAAAAGCCTTCATCAAGAAGCCTAATCCAAAAGCTTTCATTAAGAAGCCCATATCCAAAAGCCTTTATCATGAATCCCACTCCCAAAAAGCCTTCACAATGAAGCCCACTCCTAAAAAGCCTTCATTTATGAAGCCTATGATCTCCTTTAAGGCAAAATCAGATTAAGCCTTTCAAATGGATTTCCTTCACTAGACCTACCCTCCTTAGCCAAGACCTTTCCCTACAAGGACTAATCCTTAACCATAACTTTCAATGGGCAAACTGGGTCAAGCCACTCATATCAAAATTCCCACATGCCTCATCTTTTAGAGACATAACCTTCTCTAAATCTAACACCAAAGCCGAACAGATAGCTTTGATCCCAATCCTTCTAACACCAAAGCCAAACAGATAGCTTTGATTCCTGCTTTTCTAACATCAAAGCCAAACAGATAGCTTTGATTCTATTCCTCCTAACATCAAAGCCAAACAAATAGCCTTGATTATAATCCTCCTAACACCAAAGCCAAACAGATAGCTTTGATCCCAATCCTTCTAACATCAAGGCCAAACAGATAGTTTTGATCCCAACTTTCCCAACCACTAAAGCCAAATAGATAGTTTGATCCCAATCCTTCTAACATCAAGGCCAAACAGATAGCTTTGACCCTAACTTTCCCAACCACTAAAGCTAAACATATAGCTTTGATCCCAATCTTCCTAAACATCAAAGTCAAACTGATAACTTTGATCATAATCTCCCTAATAGTAGGGTTGAACAGATGGCCTTGCTAAACCAATTTGAATTCTCTAGGTGGACCAAATCTCTAAATCTTTCAAAGTCTAGGCAGAACAGATAGCCTTGATTAAAATTCACTATAGCATCTTTATCTCCAAACAATTGAAGATCACCATTCTCACATCCAATGTCAAGGTCAAACCAATAGCCATTGACAAAATCTCATTTATCCTATGGGCCCTCTCCCAAAAGGTTCATATCTTTATACCTTGTTTGTCCTTCATAAGGTTCAGTCTGCACAAACCATAAATGTCCCCATGCATGGTAAGCACGAGCAGATATTGCAAGCCTAGAGTTTAACATGGTATAGCTTAAAATCTGACATGGTATAGTCCAAGTTTTGACATGGCACAGCCTAGAATCTGACATGGCAAAAGAACATATAAGCCAAAAATTTGATGTTGCAAGAGCATAAGTCCAAAGTCTGACATGGCATCACTTCCTAGGGTTCACTGTCATCAGAATCGCCTTTTCCTTAAAGCCAATTCTGATGAGGGGGCAGCTGTGAACCCTTAAATTTGCACCCCCCTAATTCAGCTACAGTTTGACACCTACTAAGAATAGGGTGCTACACATATGACGATCCCGCTAGGCGGTTAATGGGCAGGGGTCAAGGGGGCAGCGCCCCGTCAAAAAAATAAATTTCCTGAATCTTTCTCCTCCAGTCGACTACTTTTCAGTCACAAACCCACAGGATCAAACGGAGCTCAAATCAGAACTGAAACGGGCCTAAAACGGACAAAAATAGGTCAAACCACATGAAGCGACACACTGTCGTCTGGGAGGCACGCTTGCCGTACTGCCCAGAAGGAGGCACACACTTAGTGCCATTGGCAGGGTGGCACTCCTGCCGTGCTGCCACAGGTGGCACCAAATTGGTGCCGGCAGACAGGCGGCACGAATGCCATGCTGCCTGGAAGGCCAACGCGTCTGCCGTGTCGCCCGAAAGGTCGGTGTGTCTGCCGTGCCGCCCATGCCATTGGCGCCACCCCCGACACCGTCGTCCGTACCGCCGGATCCCCCTCTGGTAGCTCTATAAATAGAAGCCTCCTCCAACCTCATTTGGCATGACTTCCAACACATTCCAAGACATTTTCAAGCTCATTTGACGACTTCCAAAGCATTCCAAAGTAATTCAAGAGATTTCAAAGCAGTTGAGGCATATTTCAAAGCATAAATTCATTCTTATACTAACATACTTGTTGTTTCTAGGTCTAGATTCCAAATTTCCTTCAAATTCAAGGTGGAGTTGAGATCTGGAGCAAAACTAGTTCCATTTGTTCGAAAGCCAAGAAAAGCAAAGGTATAGTCCCTTTCCTATTTTAAAATTCTAAATTCAGATCTAGAATTCTCTTTAGGTCTAAAACTGAAAAGGTCTAAAACTTATTAATTTAAGAATCAGAATTAAGTTAATAAGCAAACCAACATATTTTTAAAAACCCC
This sequence comes from Reutealis trisperma, assembly GCA_947687605.1. NCBI lineage: Eukaryota > Viridiplantae > Streptophyta > Magnoliopsida > Malpighiales > Euphorbiaceae > Reutealis > Reutealis trisperma. Next base: position 110,273 of record CANTUT010000815.1, on the reverse strand, counting down.
TCCTTCGCAAGAAGGGAGAACTGCGTGGGGTTTGATTCCTATTCGATAGGATACGCAGGCTGCCATTCTGAAGGGCATCAACTCCAAAAATCTTTTTATCAATATTTAGTCCTTTTTATTTTAATTTATTTGTATTAGTCTTTTCTTTATGATTTTTATTTTAGTTTATTTGGGGGCTTTTCCTAGTACCCATAAGGGCTAGAGGAAAGATCCTCTTTATTTCATTTGTTTTAAAATTGTAATAATTAAGTAGGATTTATTTTGCCTATTTATTATTGTCATTCCATCACATCATATATATACATATATATATTTGTTCATTCATCATTATATTCCTGTTCATGCATACACAAAAACTCATTTTTCAAGAGTTATTTTGCATTTTTAGCCAAACTAAAGAAAATTATATTTTTCTTAATTGTGTAATTGCCAAAACTTGATCCCCGAGCCCTCCTTGGTCACTTATGGATTGGTGCATTTTTCATTGGGATAAATCAAATTTTGGAGTCAATCATGTTGGGTTTTCTTTAATTTTTCTAATTAAAATAAATATATTAAAGTGGCGACTCACTTTTCAACTGTCAAATTACAAAAATCAATTTTTCGAACTCACAGCGAGTTCCAATCGTGGAGTTTCTCCCGAAGAGCATTTCGATCCCTCGGCAGATCAGACTGGTGCTCGAGTGAGGCCTCACACCTTCTGGTCTCGTTTAGCTTGTTTGGCTCTTTCCACCTTGTATCTTTTCTCCATTACTTTGGCCTTGTCCATGAGTTTGGCTAAGGTTGGAAATTTGGTTGTTGCCAACAAATTGAATAGAGGTGTGATCAGTCCTCTAAGGAAATGATTGACGCAAGTTGCTTCGGTAGGAACGATGTTGACAGCGAATCGACTAAGTCGATTAAACTCCTTAGCATAATCCGACACAGACATTCCTGGCCATTGCTTCAGTTGCTCGAACTACAATGCCCTATCTTGCCTTTCCCCTTCTGGCAAGAACTGATCCATTACTTCTTGCTTAAATTCTGCCTACATAGGCGGGTCAGCCCCGTAAAGTCGCTCCTCAATACTCCTCTCATACCAGTACCAAGCTTCTTTCTTGAGTTGGAGTCCTACCAACTCAATCACTCAAGCATTTGAGCAAGATAAACGATGGACTAGCTTATCCATCTCATCCAAAAATTCGTGAGGGTCATCTTCTTCCTCACCACAAAAGGTAGGCGGTTGCAGCTTCTTAAATTCTGCCATGGTCATTCCCTCGTCAGGTAGTCATTTCCTCTCTCTCCGAGCAGGTGTCACCACCGCAGGTGGCGTAACTCCATTCCTTTCTTAAGTTGGTGGCGCTTCCAGCCTTTGAGCTCGTAGCTCATCCAGATCCTTGCACAAATCTCTCATTTCTTCGCGCATGGCGTGCACTTCTTACGAAGATGCTTGCTCACTAGAGTCCATAATCGGTGCCATTGAGTTGGATCTTTCTTTTGACTAAATAGGTGTAGAGGCAGCATTCGATGCGGTGTCCGATATAACATCATCATTAGCCCTAACGGATTGGGCGACTGTGCGAACCTTCTTCTTAGGAGGCATTCTATCTATCATAATAAGGGAATTTAGTACTAATCCCCTATCCTAACCCATTTATCCTCCCTCTTATCCTAGCACACATTTTCATGCATTTATTATGTCACATCACTAAGCACATGTCATGTATGAATCGCATATCACATAGTTTTGCACATATCACATATCATAATCATATAGCATATATCTCATAATATCACACTATAGCATAATAATGAAGGAAATCATCTCATCCTAGGTACTAGGCAATCAAGGAAAATCATTCATATCATATAAAGTGCCATGCCATTACGTCGATCATCCTATCTACTCGACCTAGTTATCATGTCCACCTCCAGAGCAATCAAGAGCGACAAGGCCACTGCTGCCACATCGGTAGCAAAGAAGATCTCTATCTTGATGGCGATTAGTTAAAGATGCAGACCTCACTGGCGAGTAATCCCCTCTATGCTCAACAATCCCTGACTTGAGCTGCTCTATATCCTCTCTTAGTGCACGAATCATAACCTCAAGATGTCAGTTTTCCTCCTTCAAGTATGAACAGTTATCCTCCAATTTATGAACCTTACTATAAACCCAATCAGGATCTAAGTGCTCCTTGGGGTCCTCCTCCTCATCAGGGGTCTTTTCTTTCGTGGGGCGAATCACAGTTACCACTTTCTCGAGCATCTCTGGCCAAGTCCTCTTACAGGTCACACGGGATGCCCTAGATCGCGGTCCTCAAGCAAGCGTAATCTTCTTGATCATTTGTCAGAAGAATCATAAGGCAAGCAAACAATAACAAGGATTACTAAAATCTACTAGGATTTCGCAGAATTATGCTAATGATAGACTGCAAGTGACATGACAGGAAAATTTCTATGCTCCAGGATTTTACTTACACAACTCATATAAACAAGCCTAAACTAGACTTTTAAAACTACGGCTCTGATACCACCTTTGTCACATCCCAATCTTAGAGATATGATGGTTCGATAACATGGGGAGACATAAGGTCACCCATGCCCGTAGAACCCACTTACATATAACAATCATGCCTAGGATCTTATCGAACCTCTTTCATTAACTCATTTAAAACATTTAGATGAATACCTTAAATTGCAGAAGACTTAAAATAAATCATTACATATAAAATCCATAAGGAAAATAATATATATCTCAATAAGTATCAATCAACATTCCCGGAGCATCTAAAGACAAGACTTCATAAACATAGTATTATTGATAACTCGGACAAGGAATTCCCCAAGCGAAGTAGAATGCTTGAGCCATCACCTTGCCTTCTCACATTTGCTCACCTGGAACCACATAAGGAAAATGGGGTGAGATAGTTGATCTCAATGAGTAAACAAAAAGGTACATACATTATCACAATATTCCATTGAAAGGAAAAGCATAGCTTATACACATATTTCATGGGTTATAGCTCATAAATTAGGTTGCAATTTAGCAAGGGTTCAATTTGGCAAGTTTGCAGAAATCACACTTATAACACATAATGAGTAAAGGCTATTGCTCTATCACTCGAACACATAGAGGAGAGGTGGCCTTATACCAAATTCCAACTCCTATCACGTAGAAAGCGTGAAGCTGATCAGGCCCCACTGCTAGAACCACCCCTTCTAGCTGAGGTGGATACACTACCCCTATCCATCAAGTTAAGACCGTGTGCACAGGTTCCAATGATTACCCGCATCGGTACGAGGATTCTGTATAAAGGGCAAAGGCACTATAGCTAGAGATATTGGTAAACACAATTAACAATATCACATAAGGCAACAATAACATGTATTTCAATAACAATAGTGGTTTAGCTTTCAAACAATGATACAATAATAGTGTAGTTCCAGAAAGAATATCAGTTAGGGTGTTAATCACAAGAAGTTCTCAATGGATCAAAAAACTAGTTTTGGACCAAATGTCCCTTGGCAACCCAAGCTTGACAAAGAAATCATATAATAAAATTAAAAATGGAAAAAATTTGGGTTTCAAAGATCACAAAGGTTCACATATCAATATATCACATTCTTATAACACAACATGATGTTGTTCACATTTGTAACAAGAACATTGTGTTTACTCACATTGAAGAATGAATACGATATTTACTCACACTTGAAGAATGAATACGATGTTTACTCATGCTTGTACCATGAACATAGTGTTTACTCACCTTAGGGTTCCTTTGCTCCTAGTACACGTAGTCCCTTTTGCACTTCTAAAGCTCCTCAAACTCTAACATAATATTTGATTTAATACTTAGTATTTATTTACTCATGATGCTCCTATCCCATAACTACCCATGTACATATAGCATGCACATACACTTAGAGTCCACACATAGATGTACCCATCACTTGCACATAGCTCGTTGACCTAATGGTCTTGCATACTTAGGCCTTATAGGCTCACATGAAAACACATTGCAATCATATAAATACCTTTTTAAGGTCATCACAATATTGTTACCTCAATATCAATTCACTTATCAATTATCTTAGTTCACTTTACACTTCCATACATGTCAACTTAACAATTAATCCTTCAAACGTCATGTTTAACTCGTATGATCCCTCTCACTTCATTAACTCATAACCATATGTTCATCATCAATTCATCATAACATCTAGTTCCATATTTCTCAACCACATTTGCATTCTAATCACAATATAATGTTAAGATACCTTAAGTATATCTTAAGTATACCATAATATATTTAAGCTCATCTAGGACCGTACCTTCAATTAACATGCAATTTTATCATTTATTATACATACATACATGTCAACAATCATCAAAACACATCACATAAAATTTATAAATGTTTGAACAAAATTGTTCATGTAGGCCGAATGCATAATTAAGGAAAAAAAAACAAATTCTTTTTCTTTCTGTGCTTTTCGTCTATTTCAGAAATATGAAAAAATATGGTTTGAACTAAGATTTTTCATGTAAACATAACAAAAATCATTTTAGAATATAAATTCATAGGAATCGGCCACTATTGGTGTTATTAATATATAAAAATTCAATCTTTTGCATTATAGAACACAAAATCATAAGTTTTCTTATTTTCGGTATTTTCCGGTCATTTCAGAAATATGCAAACAGGTTGTTTAAACCATTATTTTTCATTCAATCATTGAAAATATCAGTTTAGAACACATTCCTTCATGAATCAGCAGCCATAGGTAGGGTTTGTATAAAAAAATTCCAAGTTCAAAGGCTTAAGTGAAAAATCATGAGTTTTCATGCTTTCCGCGCATTTCGTTCATTTCAGCGATAAACAGACACATGATTCATATCATTATTTTTCATCTAAACAAAACAAATATCATATTAGAACACCTATTCATACAAATTGGCAGCCATATATTCATGAAGGAATAAAATTTTTCCAACTTCCAAATTCTAACACGAAAACCTTGAATTCTTTTGTTTTTCAAAACTTTTTGGTCATCGCAGAAATATTATTTAATCCAATATTTTTCATCAAAAAAAATCAAAAATCAGTTTAGAATACAGTCATGCACAAATCCCACCCCCCCCCCCCCCCCCTTTAATGATGTTTATGCAATAAAATTGTGATTTTAAGTTATAGAATTCACCTTTGGAGAAATCTTGCAGAAAGAATCGTGTTTTCGGTAGAAAATAAATTTTCTCTCCCAAAAATTCAGTCAAACAGAATTGAATCTATAGAAATCAGTAATCAAGTAGTTCAAAATAATTTTCCCATAATTTATTTCATAGAAATCAGTTTAGAAATCGAAAAAGAATAAAAACTTATGATTATGGTCACGAAACCGCGAAACGGTAAGGTGTTTTCAATATTTCGGTAGAGAGAAATATTTTGAAAGGATTTTCTACCAAAATACAGAAAGAATAAGAGGATGGCTGCTGGAAACCCTTGTTTGGCCGAAATTTAGAGTAAATACTAGGGTTGGAGTGGAATTTCCACTAATACCCTTAATGAAATGGGTTAGGAGGATTTTTGTGTAGTGGGCTTTTGGGTATTTGGGCTTTCCCTTTAAAAATTTTGGCTGAATAGAATTAAAATAAAAAAAATATTTTTCTTATTAATTCTGGAACATTTCTCTCAAAAATATTTATTTAAAAATATTTTAAAAATACCCATAAAATTATTTTATGCTTAAAAATTGTCTTATGCATGGAAATTCATTTTATTTAAAATAAATTCTTTTTATGCAAATGCACTTCATGTAAATCATTTATTTCACAATAGCAACTCATATTATGCTTATTAAAATTAATTTAATATGCCACATACTCATTCATCACTTAGCTCATAAATTTTCACATAAGCACACACTTAACCTTATAGGTTCTAAATCAAGCAATTTATCACGAAAAATTCCTAGGGTGGGTGTGGGTTGTTACAGATATGCTAAAGGCCCAAAGGAGGGCTATCATGGAGGATTTCTGTACCATGTTGGAATAGACCTCCATGGCTCAAAACCCAACTGACCCAAAACTATTCAAAGCTGACCCAAAACTTGCCTTTTATCCTGTCTATGGATCCACTTCCATAGTGGAATCCAGAGACAAAGAACCTGCAAACACCGACATCATTCCACCATTGCCTATCCCATCACCCGAGTTCCTTAAAAACAACTTACCAACAAATCTCACCTCTACTTTCACTTCCCAACCCGCGGATCCTTTCTAAGGGAAGGAAGTTAATCCTGAAATAAAAGCTTGCATGGAAAAAATGGAACGTATGGAGAAGATGTTGTTGGGTATGAAAAAGAAAGAGGATCTGATTGATACGGGGTCCTTAAGCTTGTTCCCTAATGCAAGAGTTCCTCCCAAATTTAGGATGCCTGAGTTTGACAAGTTTGACGGGACTACTTGCCCCAAGACCCACCTTAAGGTATATGTGGGGGCCATGCATCCATTGGGTGTGGATAACGAACTCCTAGCCCAATTATTTCAACAATCACTAATCGGTACAGTTGTGAAATGGTTTGTAGACTTGGATGTTGCCAAAAAATGGACCTGGGATGACATCTACAATATCTTTGTCCAACAGTATCATTACAACATTGAGGTCAATATAACAAGAAGAGACCTCAAGACCACCAAGCAGTATGCGAAGGAATCCTTCTCTTCATTCCTTACGAGGTGGAGGAAAAAAGCTTCTCATATGGTAAATCGGCCTCCTGAAAATGAACAAATTGACATAATTGTCAAGAATCTTCTGCCAATTTACCAAAAAAGGCTATAGACTCAATACTTGCCTTCCTTCAAAGCCCTTATTACTACTACTTCAAAAATTGAAGACTTTATTCAAAATGGTTAGATTAAAAAAGAGTCTGCATCAGGGTCAAGGTATAAAAAGCCAACTCATCAGGGTAATGTGACTTCCTCAACGAATCAGGAAGGGGGGGGGGAAGTTAATGCTTTGGCTATTAAGAAGCCTATCAGGATTGAAAGGAGGCAGTTTTCTGATCTAGGAGGTGTGCCTATGAGTATTATCCTTAAAAAGCTGCTTGAGGGAAACATGGTGAAACCTCTTGAGCCAAAACCAATCCCCAATCTACTGCCAAAAAATTATAACCTAAACGAGAGGTGTGATTATCATCAAGGACCTAGGCATAAAATAGATGCATGCAAGGCCCTTAGACATAAAATTCAGGACCTTATTGATTCCAATGACCTAATACCACCAAAAGCCCGACCCAATATCAACACCAACCCTTTACCCAACCACACAATCAATACTATAAATAATCATGAGGAAGTTGACCTTGTCTCCTTGATTGAGTCAAATCCTGATTTTTGCTATGTCCTGGACCTCACCAACCTAGTTGAGGAAATTGATGCCATCACCAGAAATGGCAGAGTCATCCAGAGCCAACCGAGCCCAAACACTCAACCTATTCAACCTATTCCTACACTTGCCAATAAATTGAAAGGGATTCTTAAACTAGATGAAGATCCCATTCTCAAACAACTCAAGAAAACACAAGCCAACATATCAATTTGGAGTTTGATCCAGTCCTCATATCCTTACCACCAAGCTCTTTGCAAGGCATTGAATCATTGCCAGGCTCCAATTGATATCACATCTGAAAACCTTGTTGCTTCTATTACTTGTGCTGCTAAAGGGGTGTCCATCGCTTTTGGAGAAACTGACATTCCAAAAGGAAACTCTAGCCACAATAATGCCCTTTACATTATAGTGGTAATTCGGGGAAAGACTGTGCCAATGGTTCTAATTAATAATAGTTTAGCCTTAAATGTATGCCCTCTGAAGGTAGCAAGCTGCTTGGGACTGGAAGTTACTGATTTTACCCCTTCAGATTAGATAGTAAGGGCGTATGACAATACCAAGAGGGAAGTCCTCGGGGTGGCTATCATCGATGCGACCATTAGGCCAACATCTTTCACCATACCTTTTCAAGTAATTAATGTACCTTCATGTTTTAATTTATTACTTGGAAGGCCCTGGATCCATCAAGCAAAGGCTATCCCTTCCTCCCTACACCAGAAAGTCAAGTTCTCTTTCAGAAATGGGGTCATGACTATCAAAGGGGACATGCATGAAAGACCAGACATCCCAAGATCTGTTCCCATTCTTGAGATTCAGCCTAAGCTATCCACTTATCCACTCTTTGGTTTCTCCTTCATTCAATACATTGAGGGTGAAGAGGGTAAAGAATTCGTTCCATTTGATTTTGACCCCTTCGGGAATATTGCTGTTGCTAACATGCTCCGAAAAATGAATTACTTTCCTGGTTTAGGTTTGGGAAGAAGCCAATAGGGCTTGAAGTCTTTCTTGGACTATCCAATCACAACACCACCATTTGGGATAGGGTATGAGCCCACTGATGAAGATCTTGTAGAAATGGAAAATTGGGCTAAAGACAGAACAGCTGCCCTTAAAAGAGGTGAGGTTTATGACTGGCCCATGTGCTCTTACACTGTGAACCAATCTACATGCTTAGTCAAGATTGGGAAGAGAACATGGAGGCTAGTCTTTTTGATGAAGTGTTCATGCTCACTATTGATGAGGAGAAAACTGACCCTTCCACCTTAATCCAGCCCACCGAGACTGAGCTGCAAAATTGGTCCTTTAAGGAGAGCCCCTTTTATCCTTCTGAACCAGAATCTATACTAGAGTCCCAATCTGAATCAGAGTCTCAGTATGAGATAGACTCATCTTCTAAATCTAAGTCTGTCTCTTTTATTTCTTCTGTTGATAATGATCTAACTGACCTTGAGGGTCTAACTTTTTAGTTTGACATAAATTGGGGCATATCCCCATTTGAATTCAATAAAAAGTCTACCCTTTCCTCTTATGATTCTATGTCTCCATTTTTCTTTTATGTTCCAACTTTTAAATCTAACTTAAATGAGACATCAAGTAAAAATGAAATAAATGAAATAAAAGATGACACAATTAAAGAGCCCATTAATGCTGGCACTCATGACATACCAAAAATTACATTCATTGCATCTGCATGCATAAACAGGGATCATATTGAGAAGATGATCAGAGAATTTCAAAACTGTTTTGCATGGCAACCGAAGGACATGACAGGGTTCGATCCAAAGCATAGCAATTCATAAAATCCTGGTTTACCCAGGTGCTAAGCCTGTCAAGCAGAAATTGAGAAGACTCAAGACATAATGGTCTATACCAATTAGAGAAGAAATTACCAAGCTGCTAGACCACAACTTCATTGAGCCCATCAATTATCCATCCTGGCTTACTAACATTATGCTGGTTCCCAAGAAAGATGGTAAAGTCAGAATGTGTGTGTATTACAGGGATCTAAATAAAGCCTGTTCCAAGAATGATTTTTCCTTACCTCACATTGATCAGTTGGTAGACCGCATGGTGTGAACCCTCAAATTTGCACCCTTATGATCCGGCTGCAGCTAAACACCTACTAAGAATAGTGTGCTACGCATACCCCTTGCGGGGTACGGGGCAGCACCCTATTAAAAAATAAATTTTTTGAATCTTTCATCTCCAGTCAACTGCTTTTCAGTCATGAACTCATAGAATCAAACTGGGCTCAAATCGAATCTGAAACAAACCAGAAACAGACAAAAAAGTAGGAAACTGGTCGAACCAGCCGTCAGTGCGCATGCGGCATGCCACCTCTCTGGGCAGCATACCGGATGTACCACCCCAAAAGTGGCATGAAATCTATGCCAGTGGTATCATGCTGCCCAGCCGGTCGGCATGCTACGGGTGCCGCCCATGCCATCGGCAAGCTGCCGGTGCCACCGGCACCCTCTTCAGCAGCTCTATAAAAAGAGCCTCATTCCAGCTCATTTGTGGGGAAATTGGAAGGCAGAAATTCTCTCTGATATTAATATACTTGTTGCTTTTAGATTCAGATTCCAAGTCTCTTGAATTCAAGGTGGAGTTGAGATCCGGAGCAAGGCTCGTTCCATTCGTTCGAAAATCAAGGAAAGCAAAGGTATAATCCCCTTTTCCATTCTCAAAATTCTAAACTCATATCTAAAATTATATTTAGGTCTAAAATAAAAAAAATCTAAAATTTATTAATTTAAGAATCATAATTAAATTAATAAACAAACCAACATTTTTTTCCAGAACCCCTCCTTCGCAAGAAGGAAGAACTACGTGGGATTTGATTCCTATGCGATGGGATACGCAGGCTGCCATTCTGAAGGGCATCAACTCCAAAATATTTTTATCAATATTTTTTTCCTTTTTATTTTGATTTATTTATATTAATCTTTTATTTATGATCTTATATTAGCTCAGTTGGGGAATGTGTGCTTTTTCTAGTACCCACAAGGGCTAGAGGAAAGATCCTCTTTATTTCAATTGTTTTAATCTTGTAATAATTAAGATCTATTTTGCTTGTTTGTCTACAATTGTCATTCCATCTCATCGTATATATCTGTTTCATTCATCATTATATTCCTGTTCATGCATACACAAAAATTCCTTTTTTAAGAGTTATTTTGCAATTTTAGCCGAACTAAAGAAAAATACATTTTTTCTCAATTGTGTAATTACCAAAACCTAATCCTCGAGCCCTCCTTGGTCACTCGTGGATTGATGCATTTTCCATTGGGATAAAATCAAATCATTTTTGGAGTCAATCAATTTGGGTTTTCTTTAATTTTCCCAATTAAAATAAGTAAATTGAAGTGGCGACTCATTTTTCAACTTTCAAAATACAAAAATCAATTTTCTGAACTCACAACAAGTTCCAATCATGGAGTTTCTCCCGAAGAGTATTTCGATTCCTCGGCGGATCGGACCAGTGCTCGAGCGAGGCCTCACAGTTCGCGACTCCACTGGGGACTTAAAATCTTTTTCAAATAAAAGATAAAGTGGATTACTTTTGGTAAAATACTGAGTTTGTCTTTAAACGCAAAATAAATCTATTATGCATCACTACATCGAACTCCTGATCCATAAAAACCTAGCTTCTAGGAAAATAAAGCATAGAAAGTATCATCGAGCGGGCAACCTTCCTTAGGTCTGCTTGCTGATAGTGAAATCATCCAGCCCATGACGTATCCTCTAATCCTTTTAGAGGTGTAACGAGTATGCACGTACCATTGGACCCACGTGAGGCTCTTTGTCTCACATGTGGTTAGGTATATCGCATCTCTAGTGTGATGGGTTCCCTTTAAACCACCCTAACCCTTTCATATAATGACTCATAGAACCTTCCTTTAGGATTGTATGTACCATAATACTAAATTTGGTATGTCATTATTATGAAACCTTTTCATTCATGCATGCATGCATCATAGCTTAAACCTTGTGAAGAGTCAAAAATCTATCCAAACATCTTCACACCCAAAGCTCATGGTCCACTTAAACCCATGGTCAATACCCAAGCCCTATAGTCCACTTAAACCCATAGTCAATACCCAAAACCTATGGTCCACTTAAACCCATAGTCAAAACCGAAAGCCCATTGTCTACCTAAATCTATGGTCCACCTAAACCCATGGTCAACACCTAAAGCCCATGGTTCATCTGAACCCATAGTCGAAACCCAAAGCCCATGGTCCACCTAAACCCATGGTCAACACCCAAAGCCCAAGTTCACCTGAACCCATAGTCAAAACCCAAAGCCCATGGTCCACCTAAACCCATGGTCAACACCTAAAGCCCACAATTCACCTGAACCCATAGTTGAAACCTAAAGCCCATGGTCCACCTAAACCCATAGTCAACACCCAAAGCCCATGGTTCACCTGAACCCATGGTCGAGACCCAAAGCCCACGGTCCATCTAAACCCATGATTAAAATCCAAAACTCATGGTTCGCCTAAAACCCATGGTCCAGTCCTATCCAAACCCATGTCAAACTCAGGGTGAAAATAAACCCATCTATGGTACCCTCATCCTTATCCATAAACTATATCCAAGCTAAACACTAACCTAGCTTTCTACTTTCATAGTCTTTACCCAAGCTAAACACTGATATAGCTTTATCCTTAACAATCCTTACCAAAGCTAAACACTAACCTAGCTTCATTCTCATCTATAATCCTTACCTAAACTAAATGCTAACTTAGTTTCATCTTTTACATAACTATTCAAACCCGTGGCCCATCTAAGCCCATGATCTAGTCCAATCAAATCCATTATCCAACTATCACTAAACCTATGGTCCACCTAACATCCAAATCCATGATACATCCATAACCCAATCGAAAAACCCATGGTCACTCTATCCTTAAACCTATGGTAAATCATTCATAAATCACAATCCCAAGCTAAATTCTAACCTAGCCACTTAAAGCTAAAATTTGACCTAGCCATCCAAAGCTAAAAATCTGACCTAGCTCTCTTAGCTAAATATCTACCTAGCTAACATCATACACCTCTACCCTCATCTTTACCCATACATGGTCAACCTAACCATAAGACACTGTCATCCATTGAGATTAAACCTAAGATCCTTTGGTTTGTCACACCTCCCTATAACCCTTTTTTCCAAAGCTTGATACTAACCCAGTTCCTTTTCCCTTTCAAAGGTTGACAAAATGTCTATTGCTAGAAATGAAGTCACTACTACTAAAGCTGATGAAATCTTTAATGAGCTTCTTGCTAAGCTTTTTGAACAACAAAAGACCCTAATGAAGAGACAAAATGCCTATTTCCAAGACATGCTCAAGGCCCAAAGGAGGGCTATCATGGAAGATGTCCACACCATGTTGGAACAAACCTCCCTGGCCCAAAACTCAATCGACCCAAAACTACTTAAATCTTACCCAAGACCCGCTCTTTATCCTATTTATGGATTCACTTCCAGAGCTGATTCCAAAGACAAAGAGCCTACAAACATTGACACGATCCCACCGCTACCTATTCCATCACCTGAATTCCTCAGAAACAACTCACTCTATCAACCTATAATAGTTCAACCACCAAATTTCACCCCTACTCTCACTTTCCGACCTGCAGATCCTGTCCAAAGGAAGGAAGTCAATCTTGAAATCAAAGCCTTCATGGAAAACGTGAAGCACATGGAAAAAATGCTAAAAAGTCTGAAAAAGAAAGAGGACTTGGTTGATACAGGCTCCCTGAGCTTATTTACTAATGCAAGAGTTTCACCAAAGTTCAAGATGCTGAATTTGGACAGATTTGATGGTACTACTTGCCCCAAGATCCATTTAAAAATGTATGTGGGGGCAATGCATCCCTTTAGTATCAACAATGAGCTCCTTGCTCAACTTTTTCATCAAACCCTTACGGATACTGCCCTAAAATGGTTTATTAACTTGGATGATACCTAAAAACAGACTTGGGAGGACAATTGCAAGGCATTTGTTGAATAGTACCACTACAATAGTGAAGCAGACATTACAAGAAGGGATTTGGAAACAACAAAGCAACTTCCAAATGAGTCCTACTCCATGTTCCTTACTAGGTGGAGGGTTAAAGCTGCTCAAATGGTATAGGCCAACCGAGCAAGAACAAGTAGATATCTTTGTCAAGAATCTACTTCCTGCCTACAGAGCCCACTTGTTAACTCAATACCTACCCACCTTCAGAGCTTTGGTTGCAACTGCGTCAAAAGTTGAAAATTGCATCCAAAATATATCATTTCAAGCTGAATTCCCCACCACCAACCTGAACAGTGATGAGGAATCTAGTTCTAACTCAACTCCATCTTACCTCAGCCCCAGAAGGCATGTCATGGAGTAGTTCAGGTTTAGCTAATCTGATCTATCTAAGATTGAATTCCAAGTCTAAACCTAAGTCAAAGTCTAAGTCCAAATATGAGTCTGAGTTTGTTATTTTATTTTTCTGTATTCTCGTCAACCATAATAATTCCTTTTGTCATCTTGTAATAAATTTTCCTTTCTAGAAATGTACATACATTTTCTTTTCATCTTCCTTGTTTAGTTTGACATGGATGAGCCATAAAAAAAGAGAGAAAAAGAAAAAAAAAAAAGGAAAAAAAGAGATGGACGAGTGATTAATTAAACCCACCACAATCAGTATGGATTAGAATTTGAGGTGTCCTGATTCTCTCAACAATTGCTTCACCAACTCCTAATCAAAGAAGGTCAAGTAATGGACCTCTCATCAAACAATTGAAGCACAAAGAGTAAATCAAATGGAATTACCTATTGCACATTAGGTAATCAAACAATACACCTCAACAAGGGTAATAAGTTCATAAAAGACCTTTGTCAAATTTAGAATTCAAAGGCCAGAGCCCCTCAAAGCAGCAGCCCAAATCATGGTGGAATATTTTCTCCTAAATGCAAGCTCGCTAAGCTGAAAACCCAAAAAGGGTGGCTTAGGCAAAAGTTAGAGCTGAGAAAGAGAGAGAAAGAGAGAGAGAGAGAGAGAGAGAGAGAGAGCTCATCCAAGTCATCTTCCCTTATGTTTGAAGTTGTCAAATCATCTTCAATCAATCTGTCATCCTTCCTAACCAGAGGTTTATTCTCTAAGGATATACAATCTTCTATTCCCTTATCCTATAATGGCGGCATATCTTCCTAGGTCGTCATCTGTTGTCAATCCATCCCGTCGCTTAGCTCAAAGAGCTAAGGCATAATCCCTCATACATATCTTTAGTCTTTCACATCCTTATCTCTCATTTTGAAGCATGATCCCTAATTTATCTTCTCCCACTAGCCCGTTAGCCATTCTTAAGGGCTCTTTGTTTCAGCCAGTGTAATTTATATAAAGTCAAACCAATTAAGTGTCACTCTAAGAGTCTCTTCAATCTCAAACAACACGAAGAGCTTAACTTGTTCTTTTCCATGATTCATGCTATAAAAAGCAAAATTATACAACCTCCATGATTCTTTTCAGAAGTTTTAGCCTACCTTCAAACCATTCTCGAATTTTATGAAATCATATTGTTCCATCCCAAGCCTCATTGGCAAATCATACCACATACTACCCATTCCTTAGCATAATCTCAAAATGAGTAAAACCAAAATTTCCAAGTCTATCAGGGCTTATCATCTTTAAATCTAGTTTCTTTGGCAAAACCAGAAGTCGAGGCATATCTCCCAAAAGCCTTCATCAAGAAGCCTAAACCATAAGCCTTAAATGAAGAAGCCCAAATCCAAAAGTCTTCATTAAGAAGACCATATCCAAAAGCCTTCATGAAGAAGCCCATATCCAAAAGCCTTCATTAATAAGCCCATATCCAAAAGCCTTTGCCATGAAACCCAGATCCAAAAGCCTTTGCCATGAAGCCCAAAACCAAAAGCCTTCATCATAAAGCCTAAACCAAAAGCCTTCATCAAGAAGCCCAAATCCAAAAGCCTTCATTAAGAAGCCCAAATCCAAAAGCCTTCATCAAGAAGCTCAAATCCAGAGGTTTCAACCTACCTTCAAACCAATAAGCCTTCGTTAAGAGGTACATGACCCAAAAGCCTTCACTATGAAGCCCAAATTTAAAAGCCTTCGCTATAAAGCCCAAAACTAAAAGCCTTTGTCATGACGCCTAAAACCAAAAGCCTTTATCATAAAGCCTAAACTAAGAAGCCTTCATCATGAAGCCCGCTCCCAAAAGGCCTTCATTTATGAAGCCTATGATCTCCTTTAAGGAAAAATTAGACTAAGCCTTTCAAATGGATTTCCTAACCAGACCTACCCTTTTTAGCCCAAAACCTTTCCCTATAAGGACTAATCCTCAATTGTAACTTTCAAATGGGCAAACTGAGTCGAGCCACCCATGTTGACATTCCTACACCCCTCGTCTTTCAGAGACAAAACCTTTTCTAAATCTAACACCAAAGTTGAACAAATAGTTTTGATCCCAATCCTTCTAACACCAAAGCCGAACATATAACTTTGATCTCAACTTTTCTAACATCAAGGCTGAACAAATAGCTTTGTTCCTATTCCTCCTGACATCAAAGCCAAACAGATAGCTTTGACTATAATCCTCCCAACCACCAAAGCCAAATAGATAGCTTTGATCCCAATCTTCCTAAACATCAAAGTCAAACAGATAACTTTGATCATAATCTCCCCAATAGTAGGACCGAACAAGTGGCCTTACTAAACCAATTTGAATTCCCGAGGTGGACCAAATCTCCAAATCTTTCAAAGTCTAGGCAGAACATATAGCCTTGATTAAAATTCACCAAATCATCTTTACCTCCAAACAATTAGGCTGGACATATAGTCTTAATTGAAGATCACCATTCTCACATCCAATGCCAAGGTCAAACCAATAGCCATTGACAAAACCTCATTTATCCTATGGGCCCTCTCCTAAAAAGGTTCATGTCTTTATACCATGTTTGTCCTTCTTCAAAAGGTTTAGTTTGTACAAAGCATGAATGTCCTCATGCTTGACAGCATAAGCAGATATTGCAAGCCCAGAGTCTAATAGGGTATAGCCCAAGTTCTAACATGGCACAGCCTAGAATCTGACATGGCCCAAAAAACATATAAGCTAAAAATCTGATGTTGCAAGAGCACAAGCCCAAAGTCTGACATGGCATCTCTTCCCAGGGCTCACTATCATAAGAATCACCTTTTGCTTAAAGCCAATTCTGATGAGGGGGCAACTATGAACCCTTAAATTTGCACACTTATGATCCGGCTGCAGCTTGACACTTACTAGGAATAGTGCACTACACGTACCCCTTGCGGGGTGAGGGGCAGCGCCCCATTAAAAAATAAATTTCTTGAATCTTTCACCTCTAGTTGACTTCTTTTCAATCATAAACTCATAGAATCAAACTGAGCTCAAATCAGATTTGAAACGGATCAGATGAACAGAAAAGTAGGAAACGGGTCGAACCAGCCGTCAGCACACATGCGGCACACGACCTCTCTGGGTGGCATACTAGACATGCCGCCCCATAGGCGGTATGAAATATGTGCCAGCGGTATGGGCGGCATGCCCATTATGCCGCCCAGCCAGCCAGTATGCTGCGAGTGTCGCCCGTGCCGTCGGTAAGCTGCGGGTGTCGCCGGCACCCTATTCAGCAGCTCTATAAATAGAGCCTCATTCCAACTCATTTGGGGGAAAATTGAAAGGTAGAAATTCTCTCTGATATTGATATATTTATTGCTTTTAGATTCAGATTCCAAGTCTTTTCAAGGTGGAGTTAAGATCCGGAGCAAGGCTCGTTCCATTCGTCCAAAAATCAAGGAAAGCAAAGGTATAATCCCCTTTTCCATTCTCAAAATTCTAAACTCAGATCTAGAATTATATTTAGATCTAAAACAAAAAAGATCTAAAATTTATTAATTTAAGAATCATAATTAAATTAATAAACAAACCAACACTTTTTTCTAGAATCCCTCCTTCGCAAGAAGGAAGAACTGCATGGGGTTTGATTCCTATTCGATGGGATACGCAGGTTGCCATTCCGAAGGGCATCAACTCCAAAATCTTTTTATCAATATTTTTTCCTTTTTATTTTGATTTATTTATATTAATCTTTTATTTATGATCTTATATTAGCTTAGTTGGGGAATGTGTGCTTTTCCTAGTACCCATAAGGGCTAGAGGAAAGATCCTTTTTATTTCAATTGTTTTGATCATGTAATAATTAAGTAAGATCTATTTTGCTTGTTTGTCTACAATTGTCATTCCATCTCATCGTATATATTTGTTTCATTCATTATTATATTCCTGTTCATGCATACATGAAAATTCCTTTTTTAAGAGTTATTTTGCAATTTTAGTCGAACTAAAGAAAAATACATTTTTTCTCAATTGTGTAATTACCAAAACCTAATCCCCTAGCCCTCTTTGGTCCCTCGCGGATTGATGCATTTTCCATTGGGACCAAATTAAATCATTTTTGGAGTCAATCAATTTGGGTTTTCTTTAATTTTCCCAATTAAAATAAGTAAATTGAAGTGGCGACTCATTTTTCAACTTTCAAAATACAAAAATCAATTTTCTGAACTCACAGCAAGTTCCAATCGTGGAGTTTCTCCTGAAGAACATTTTGATTCCTTGGCGGATCGGACTGGTGCTCGAGCGAGGCCTCACACATGGTAGGTTCTAAATTGGTTTCCTTACCCGACCTGGCTGTAGGGTATAATCAGATAATGGTTCATCCTCTTGACAAAGAGAAGACAACATTTATTACTGAATGGGGCACCTATTGCTACTGGATTATGCCATTTGGGCTTAAAAATGCTAGGGCAACATACCAGAGGATGGCAACTACCATTTTCCATGACATGATGCATAAACAGATTGAAGTTTATGTGGATGACATGGTAATAAAAGGCACCACTGCCGAAGAACAATCAGAGGCACTAAGGCTATTCTTCCATAGACTTCGCTAGTACAATCTCAAGCTCAATCCTGCCAAATGTGTCTTCGAAGCCTCATCTGGAGTATTTCTAGGCCATATGGTCAGCAAGAAGGGTATAGAAGTGCATCCTGCTAAATCAAAGGCAATTCTGGAAATGCCACCTCCAAAAATAGAAAAGGAGATCAGAGGTTTCCTTGGACGGCTACAATACATTAGTCGATTCATCAATCAATTGGCTGATGTATGTGGGCCCATCTTCAAGCTACTCAGAAAAGGAGCCTTCAAGCAATGGAATGATGACTGTCAGAAAGCTTTTGACCAAATCAAGCAATACTTACTAAACCCACCAGTACTACAACCACCAAGGTTTGGAAAGCCTTTGTTACTTTACCTATTAGTAACTGATGAAGTAATGGAGGCAATGCTTGCTCAAAATGCTCCTGATTCCAGCAAGGAAAATGCCATCTATTACTTGAGCCAAAGGATGCTATCTCATGAGCTTAAGTACAATTTTACAGAAAAGCTATGTCTTGCTTTGGTATGGGTCTGCCACAAGCTGCAACACTATCTCTGCTCTTTTACAACTCATGTTCTTACTGGCAAGAGCCCTTTGAAATTCCTTATGGAGAAGCCAGTTCTTGACAGTAAGATGGCAAGGTGGATGGCTGTATTAGCTACATATGATCTAAAATATGTACAATGGAAAGCAGTTAAGGGTAGCATAATGGCTTATCAGTTAGCTATAGCTCTAGTAGATGATCATTGGGCTGAGCCTGAATTTCCTAATAAAGATATCCTGACAATTGACAGTGAAATTTGGAAGCTCTACTTTGATGGGGCATCTAACAATAAAGGGTATGGTGTCAGCATTGTGTTCATTACACCGAGTGGGGAAAACCTACCCATAGCCATCAAACTAAACTTTGAGGTGACAAATAATGAAGCAGAGTATGAGGCATGCATTTGCAGTCTTGAGGTAACAATAAGGCTCAGAATCAAATGCCTTAAGATTTATGGGGATTCAAATATAATAGTTTCCCAAGCCTTGGGGAAGTGGAAGATCAGAGAAGAGCGTTTGGTTCCTTACCATAAACGTCTAAATGAACTAGCAGCCAATTTCTATGAACTGTCTTTCCATTATCTTCCAAGGACGAAGAACAGATTTGCTGATGCTTTGGCAACACTCGCCTTAATGCTTGATATAAGCGACGGCTTCATAATCAGACCTGTTACAATTGAATTTAAGCATGAGCCAGGATGTATAACCCATTGTTTGAATATTTAAGTGGTTGATAGCAAACCATGGTTTTGGGATATCTTCAATTACATCAAGAATGGACTCTATCCTGAAGGGGGCTCTAAAACATAAAAGAGGACTTTAAGACAATTGTCCAAGGGTTTCATTCCAAATGGGGAAGTACTCTATAAATGGGTTTGGGATAACATCCATCTGAGATGTGTCACTGAAATAGAAGCCCAATAGATCATGTAATAAATGCATGGTGGTAACGAAGGTCCACACATGAATGGAATTGCTCTAGCCCACAAGATCATAAATTAAGGTTACTTCTAGCTTACTATGAATCAAGATTGTGCAAGATATGTTCAGAAGTGCCATAAGTGTCAGATCTACGCCAAACTTCAGAAGAAACCTCCTATACCTCTATCTCCTATCACCACGCCTTGGCCATTTGCAACATGGGGCCTAGATGTCATTGGCGAGATAAGCTCGAAGTCTTCCGGCAAGCATGAATTCATTCTGGTGGCTATTGATTATTTCTCCAAATGGGTTGAAGCTGCACCTTACCAGATATTGGATTCCAAACAAGTAGCCCAGTTTATTCGTACCAACATCCTTTGTAGGTATGGGGTCCCTTTTGAGATCATCACTGATAATGGATCTCACTTCCAAAAGGAGGTTACTCAGCTATTAAAGAAGGAGAAAATTCAACACCACAAATCTTTTCTATATAGACCTCAAACAAACAGCACAGTTGAAGCCGCAAATAAGACTCTTAAGAATATACTGCAAAAGATAGCTGACAACCACAAGGATTGGCACCTACATTTGCCATATGCCTTGTGGGGATACAGAACAATAGTATGTACTCCAATCGGTGCTACACCTTACTCTTTGGTGTACGGGATGGAAGCCATCTTACCAATCTAGGTAGAAGTCAAGTCAACTTTCATTATGAGGGAGAGTCAGTTGGACAAAGTGGAATGAGTGAAAGACTACCATAACCAACTTCTTGCCATCGATGAAAAGAGAATCAATGCCTTATATTAGATGCAAGGTTATCAACAGAAACTGGCTAGGCACTTTGATAAGAGAGTCAGGGACAGAGGATTACAAGAGGGTCACCTTGTCTTGAAAAAAATAAGGGCACCTGTTCATGATCCAAAGGGAAAATTCAGACCTAACTGGAGTGGTCCATTTGTGATCAAGGAGATCTTGTCTAGTGGAGCAGCAATCTTGACGGACTTGGATGGCATAGAATTTGTTAGCCCATGTAATCTGGATCAACTTAAGAGATACTTTGCATAATCATCCTTGTAATTCATGTATAGCATTTGCAATCATTGTGAAATCATGCTCAGCATTCACATTTTTCCTTAAAGTCAAAACTACATGGACCTGATTCTCTATAAAGAGGAAAAAGAATAAAAATCATGAATCATTGTAAGGAGATACGTAGGCAGCCCTTACGGGTTCGGTCCAATTCATTAACAAAATTTTCATTTCACATTGACTTGGCTCTTAATTGTGTCACAAAAAATATATATAGAAAAAAAAATAAAAACAAGCACGCTAAGTTGAAAACCTGAAAAGGGCGGCTTAGGCAAAAGTTAGAGCAACAAAAGAGATAACAAAAAAAATGATGATGATGTCTTATTTGTCTCATTTAATTTTTGGAATATCAAAAGAAAATAAAGACATAATCAAAATTGGTCCTAAGCTAAAACAACAATCATGATTCTTGCTCTATCTCCTCAAGTGTAGCAGCCCTCCTAGCGTTATCTGATTTCCACGAGTTGGCTATCCACCAGTCAAAATACTGCAAGGATTTACCGCCTTGGTCAGCAGGACAAATAGCATGAAAACCTCTCACCCATCCATTTCTGATAGCTTGAGCAACTGTCTCAGTAATTAGAATAGATTCAAATAGAGCACCATCTGGGGGCACACCCTGACTATGTCCCATTTGGCGCATAACCCTAGTAGCTTGGTAAAATGTCACCATCCTCAACCCCCAGCAAGTAGACCATCTTGTAGCCAAAGCTCATGGTCATGAAACTTCTGATCTTGTACCATTCACACCTCTATAGCAGGTCATCAAGATCTAGCTCCATTAACCATTTTGTCCACTCTTTCTCTGAATTTCATTTAATCACAATGGTCCGGGTCCTATACCAAGAAGCAAAATAATCCACCTTGGTGGGACGTCTTACTATCCGGAGATGGTCTCTCAGCCAAATATGAAAAAGTGCAAAAAAAGATAAGCATAAGAAAACAAAAAAAGCAGTTAAAATGAAATTCAAAAGCCAAAATTCAACCTAAAGAATAATAGGGCTGATTGTCCATAGCCCATCAGAAGTGCAAGACCTGCCCAAACTCATGATGGTCTTAGCTAGCACTATAGCCATGATAGATCTCCCTTCATCCATTTGTGGAATCAGCTCGATGACTCTAGCATCCTCCCAACTAGTAGGGTCATAAAAATATATCCGGCAGTCAGACAGAAGGATAGAGCTCACATCCTCAAATGAAACCACCCATCATCCCCAAAATCCTTAGGATCATGGAATTCTGCTATCACAGCAGTCAGATCTACCTAATCATCTATTATCATGGGACTAGCAGTCACTGTACTCAAGTCTAGAAGTCCTCTGAAAGAGTTGAAATATCCTACTTTCTCAATAGAAGTACCCAGCATAGCCTCTGGATTAGATCCAAGCAACACAGAAAACTCCTCAAATGTAGGACACATCTCCTTCATAGATGCCTCAAATATGAAGACATGGGCAACTGAATCCCAAAAGTGCATGCATCCATGCAAAAATTCCCAGTCAATTTTTATGCCTCTTAAGGTGGGCATAGCACTTACCCCATACTTTCCCAGGTTAATTCTCTCCACTTTGGTAAGGTTCTTGCACCATAAGAACATTGCATGGCTGAAATAGGGCTCCATTGTGAAGAATAAAGAATAATAAAATTGATGGAAAGCAAAAATGTGATTGAAAATGACTTTTAGAGGCTCGAAAACTAATGGTATGGACTGGAAAAGGATGAAGTCTGTTCAAATAGGCAAAATTTTGCCTGCCTGATTCGCTACCAGCGATCGTGCCGCTAGGGACGGTAGCATGCCGGTCGTGCTGCTGTAGCTGGCGGCACGCTGAGTGTGCCGCCTTGGACGGCGGCACGAAAACTATGCCACCAAGACTAACGGCATACCGGTCATGCTGCCCCACCATCCAGTGCCTCCTTGTGCCATTTGTCTTCTAATAGTTTTTACCACGATTTCTCAAAATTTTAGGCTTAAAATATTTTTTTTTTTTTTCAAAATCATAGCAGAAATGAGAGAAAAGCATAAGGAATAGCCCAATGGAATCCTATTCAGTTGAATATCTACATCCATACCATGCACCCATTTCATCCAAAACATCCATAAGTCATACATATCAAGATATCACATAAACATAAAGAGTGCATATATCTAAAATATCATGCATACATCCAAAAGAGTGCATCATCCTCAGTATATGTATACATGAAAAGCAAAAGCTGATAAAATAGGTCGCTAAAGACCACACCTGGGTCTGCGGTGTCCTCGCTTGGACATCTCATCCTCGTGACCCTCCTCCATCAAATCCTTGTCATACAGAAGGGAGCTTATAGCAAATGCATATCGGCCCAAGAGATTATAGTGATAGCGAATTAACTCCATGGGAACCTGGAGAAGAAAGGAAAATATATGAGAATCACTACAAGGCAAACAAAGGCTAAAAGCACCTGCTATGCAAAAAAATTTACCTCTATAACAGTCTCAAGAATAGTGGGGAAGAAAGTTGGTCGATCTTTAAGAAGATTGTAATGCCATGATCAGCCGTCATAAGAAACATAATCAAGGTGAGTTGGCAAGCAGATAAGACTAGCAGACAAGGGAACTAGATCAGTCGGACCTCCCACTGAAGCATCTGGAGCTGGGGCTGGAGCTGAGCCACTAGCCCCTGAAGGACCAATCCCAGAAGGATCAGCTGCAAAACCTAAAGGACCAACCATAACACCTGAAGGTCTAACCCTAGGACCCATGCTACCAACCAGAATAGTAATACTGGCCCGTAGAGAGATGAAACTCCTAGCTCTGGAAGGAGGCCCTCGGGAAGTCGCTAAGCTAGATCCCCGATGTGACAGTCCCCACAATCTATCCAAGGGAGGTGAGCCCTGCATCAAGGATGCCTCACAGAACTCATCATAGTCCATTTCAGGCAACAGGTAATCAAGACAGGAAACTCTGGCAGCCCAACCATCCTCTCCCAGGATAGCCAGCCCATACCTCATGTCTACCCGAGGGGACTGTGGCACAATTCTCTCTCCTGTAACCTGTGCCTTCACCCTCTCTCCCAAGTAGAACATCCTCAAAGACTCACAATAGAGCAAGAGTCGACAAAAGGATAAGTCCATGCTAGGCCTGATCCAATTAGGAATCTAGTCTGCAAACCTGGTAAATGGCATCGATCTCACCTACAAACAGATTGCAATATAAGCGGTAGAAGATAAACAATAAGATTCAAGTTAAGATCAACAAAGGAATACCTGGTTTACAGTCAAAGTAGCAAAGATCTGTCTGCAATTATCAAATGACAGTGCCATGAAGGAATTTCTATTGGATGCCCTCGAAAGATTGCCTGCTTGATGTCCAGCTCCAGCCACCCGAGCAAGCCAGATGGCTCGAGGCACAGACAGATAGCCTCCTGATTACTCATATAAAGGTGGACCAGCTCCATGACACTATGGCCTCCCCTAAGCCTCAATTGTACTCTCTATAATTTTTGTAAATATATATATATATATATATATATATATATATATATATATATATATATATATATATATATATATATATATATATATATATATATATATATATAGATATTGATAATTATCAGAATTCTTACTAACTATGTAGGGAAAGGAAAACATCCCTGACGAGATCCAGTGTAGTTGGCGTGGCAATCTGGCTCCTTTAGCAATGTCTTTGAGTACTGAGCACCCGTTGTTGGCTGATTGAAGGCTTCTATATTGAGAGAGGTAAAAAAAAGAAGAGAGAGAAAAAAAGATATTTAGAGAGAGAAATGAAAGCTAGAGAGAAAGAGAAGAGAGAGAGTGAAAAATGAGTTTATGAAGAATGTGAAGGAATGAAGGTATATATAGGAGTAGAGGTGGGGCCCCCCTCATAACATCTTTTAACTTTTTTTGATTCGCAGGTCCAGTTCACGTGGTTTCGCCATAATAGGCTCATTTTAAACCAGAATCCAATTCCGTCTGAAGCAGTGAATCCGTATGATTTTTATCCATCTTCCAAAATAGATGGAGTCTCGATCGAAGTTCAAAATAAATTGGAATTACAAAAAAATTAAAAATTCAAAAATAGCTTAAAAATTAGAAAATAGTCCAAACAGGGTCAGAATAGCCAGAAATCAAACGTGAAACTCTTGCACAACTCCCAATACTGAAAAGGACATTCAGAATGCTTGGAATGACATCTTAGGAATTTTGGTTCACACTTATCAGATTTGGTCTCTGTCTGGCCAAATCATATAAAGGGGGCAACTGTGAACCCTCAAAATTACACCTCCAGTCAACCGTCTTTCAATTACGAACCCATAGGATCAAATCGAGCTTGAATCGAAACTGAAATAGACCCAAAATGGATGAAAAAGTAGGAAACAGGATGAACCAGCAGATCAGTGTACGCCTGGCATGCTGCCTCTCTGGGCAGTATGCCGGATGTGCCACCCCATAGGCGGCATGGAATCCGTGCTGGTGGTACGGGTGGCATGCCTAATGTGCCACCTGGACGGCTGGTGAGATACCAATGCCACCCATGCCGCTGGCACATTGCCAGTGCCGCTGCCGGTACCGCCGGCACCCTCTTAAATAGCTTTATAAATAGAGCCTCCTTCTAGCTCATTTGGGGGGATTTCTAAGGCAAAAACTCTCCTATATTGCTCTGCTTATTGTGTTTAAGTTTTGCTTGAAATTTGATACAAAAGCTATTGTTTCAATTTCTTTTTAATTTACATTCATTACGCTATTTTGCTAACCTTTTGCTGTTTAAGGTTCAACTTCAGGGTCCTAAATCCAAAGTGGAGCTTAGATTCAGAGTTAAGCTCATTCCATTCATCTGAAAGACAAGGAAAGCAAAGGTATAATCTTCTTTCCATTCTCAAAATTCTAAATTCAAATCTAGAATTCTCTTTAGGTCTAAAATAGAAAAAGATCTAAAATTTATTAACTTAAGAATCAAAATTAAATTAATAAACAAAACAACACTTTTTCTAGAACCCCTCCTTCGCAAGAAGGAAGAACTGCGTGGGGTTTGATTCCTATTCAATATGATACACAGGCTACCATTCTAAAAAGGCATCAACTCCAAAATCATTTTTAATAACATTTTCCCTTTTTTTATTTGTTATTTATTTTCAAATCTATACTTTCATTTTTTTTAGTATAGTTGAGGAATGTGTGCTTTTCCTAGCACCCATAAGGGCTAGAGGAAAGATCCTTTTGTTTCATTCCTTTTGGCTTTGTAATAATTAAGTAAGATTTATTTTGCTTATTTATCTATAATTGTCATTTCATCTTATCATATATATCTGTTTCATGCATCATTATATTCCTGTTCATACATACATGAAAATTTCTTTTTAAGAGTTATTTTGTACTTTTTAGCCAAACTAAAGAAAACTATATTTTCTCACTTGAGTAATTACTAAAACCTGATCCCCGAGCCCTCTTTGGTCACTCACAGATTAGTGCATTTTCTATTAGGATAAATCAAATATTTTGTGGAGTCAATCATGTTAGGTTTTCTTTAATTTTTCCAATTAAAATAATTAAATTAAAGTGGCGACTCACTTTCACAACTTTCAAATCACACAAATCAATTTTCTGAACTCACAGCGAGTTCCAATCATGGAGTTTCTCTCGAAGAGCATTCCGATTCCTCGGTGGATTGGACCGATGCTCAAGCGAGGCCTCACACCCTGAACCTTTGACTTAAACACCATTATCTCTTTACTCTAGCCCTTAACCTAAGCACTTTTAGCCTTTAATCTTAAACACCTCACCCTAGCCTTTGTCCTAAATACCAAACACTCAAACCTCATACCTCAAATGTAAACCTAAACCACCTTTAGCCTTTCAAACTTAAGCTATAAACCCGCAACCTTAAAACCCATGTCCAACCCTAAAAACCCTGCTACCTGACCATAACCCTAACCCACAGCCTCTATCCTTATCCCAAAAAAACAAAAAACTAGACACCTTAGGTTCTTCATACCAAAACCATTATCTTGATCTTACTCGTTGTTCAAAATCAAATCCACTATCCTTAAGACTAACACTCGTGGCCTAATACCTTCAAAACTAGCCTGTTATCCTTAAGCCCAATAACTTTGGCCTAACACACTGCCTTAAACCCAATACTTTTGATCCTACCCTAAACCCAAAACATTTGTCCCATCTCACCTTAAGCCTAAAAAAATGGTTAGCCCATGACATAATAGGGAAGCCTTTTCTGTTAGGATTAGCATGCCTATACCTTCATCACCTTTTTTATTCCATACCCGCTTTCCCTATTGCTTTGGTTTGAAGGTATCAATGTCCAACCTGCCTGACATAGCTTCCCTGACCATACTTATGACCAGACTCTTTAAGAAGTAAGAAGAGCATTTCCAAGCTATCCTAGCTGTTCAATAAGCCTAACTTAAGGAACAAAGACAATTCATCATTGAGGAAGTTTAGGCTATGATTAACCAAGCCAACCTTAACCATCCTACCTAAACCTTATCTTGGACCAGACTAATCCTAGCCTAAATTTGAGCCAAACCAACTCATATCTAAACCAAGATGGGGAAGTTTTCTTTTATCCAGGCACTAGATTGCTCATGGAGAAACTTGAAGCCATGGAAAGAACCATTAAATTCCTAAAGCACCACAATGATCTAATTAATGTGGACAGTTTAATCTTATTCCTTAATGCCAAGCTTTCTCCTAAATTCAAAATTCCTAAACTGAAAAGATTTGATGGAACCACTTGCCCTAAGATTCATCTAAAGATATATATAGGGGTAATGAAACCTTTAGAAGTTAGCAATAAGCTCCTTACTCAATTGTTCCAACAATTAATAATCGATCCTACTAAGAGATGGTTCTTTTCAATAAACAAGAGCCAGAAAAGGATGTGAGATGATATCTGTCGTGCCTTTGTCAAGCAGTATCATTACAATGGTGAAATGGATGTCACTAGGCATGACTTAGAAACTATTAAGCAGCTTTTAGAGGAGTCCTTCTCTATCTTCCTTACAAGGTGGAGGGCTAAAGCTATTCAAATGGTAACCAAACCAACAAAGCAAGAACAAGTGGACATCCTTATCAAAAACCTACTTCCGACCTACCGAGTCCATTTGTTAACCCAATACCTACCCACTTTCAAAGCTTTAGTTGCAACTACATCAAAGGTTGAAGATTGCATTCAAAACACATCATTTCAACCTGAATTCCTCACCACCAACCTGAACAATGATGAAGAACCTAAATCCAATTTAACCCCACCCTACTTTAGCCCTAAATGGCATGATATAAAATAGTTCAAGTTCAACTAATCTGGCTTGTATGAGATTGAATTCCAAGTCTAAGTTTGAGTCTGAGTCCAAATCTCAAAGTCTAAGTCTAAATTTGAGTATAATTCTGTCATCTTATTTTCTTCTTCATGTATTTTTTTGTCAATCATGTTGATCTCTTTCTGTTATTTTGTAATAAAATTTTCCATTGTAATAGAACATCCATATTTTTTTAGTTTTTTGTGCACTTGTCTTTCTTGCTTCAAACATGGATGGGCTTTGAGAAAAAGAAAAAAAAACAAAAAAAGAAAGGAAAAAAAAGAGAAAAAGAAAGAAAAAAAAGAGAGAAAAAGAAAGAAAAGAAAAGAGAGAAAAGAAAAGAGAGAAATGAATAGTCAATTAAATCCACCACAGCTAGCATATGTTAAAATTGAGGTAGCACCAAAAATAACTTTGCTAGCTCTTGATAAACAGTTGAAGAAAAAAAAACAATTCAATGTAATTATCCATTGCACTTTGGGTAATCGAATGATACACCTCAACAATAGGAAATAAATTTGTCAAATCCAAAATTCAAAGACCAAAGCCCCTCAAAGTGAAGAAAAGCAACAAATCATGGTGGAATGTTTTCTCCCGAATTTCATTAATCTAAGCTTGCTAAGTTGAAAACCTGAAAGGGTGACTTAGGCAAAAGTTAAGAAAAAAGAGAGAGAGAGAAAGCTCATCCCAGTCATCTTCCTTAATGTCTAAAGTAGTCTTCAATCAATCTATCTCATCTCATGCATTCCAAAGTCATCCTTCCTCATTAGAGGCTCATTCTCTAAAGTAATATTGTCTTCTATACCCTTATCTCACATTGGAGGCATATCCTTCTAGGTCATCATCAATCTATCCCGTCACTTAGTTTAAAGAGCTAATGCATAATCTCTCACATTGCTTGCATGTCCATCATGTCTCTATCTCTTATTAGGAGTATGATCTCCAAGTTTTCTTCATCAGTCCTTTAACCACTCCTTAGGGCACTTCCTTTCAACCAGTATATCATCTATGTTCAAGTTAATAAAGTGTCACCCTAAATGTCTCTTCAATCTCAAAATAGCAAGATTAGCTTGACTTGTTCTTTTTTGTAAATCATATAGCAAAATCATACAACCTCCTTAATCCTTTTCAAAATTTCCAACCCACTTTTGAACCATCCCCAAACTTCAAAATGTACCCTCCCATCCTTGCAAGCCTAAGCCTCATACCATCTTTTACTTAGCAAAACCAAAGTCGAGGCATATCCCCCAAGGCTTATCATCCTCAAGTTGATTATGAAGGGCCTGAACTAGTTAAGGCCCATCATATATCTCCTTATCAAATTACGTCACCCATAAAGTCTAATCGAGTTAAGACCTACCAACCGTCCGATGGGCAATGAAAATCTGATGCAACCATGACAAAAGGCAAGCCCACTATCTATGAGCTTGCGGTATCTTTATGACCATAACCTAGAGCACCATACCTAAGATAAAGCCAACCATCTTCCAAAGAGATCTAAAGCACTCTTATAGAAAAGCCCAAGTTGGCAAACTATCCTGAAAGCCTTTTAACAAAAAACCTTCAAGCCTTTGCCATAAAGCCTTCACTATGAAGTCCACTCCCAAAAGCCTTCATCATAAAGCCCAAACTAAGAAGCCTTCACCATAAAGCTCAAATAAAAAAGCCTTCATAATAAAGCCCAAACTGAGAAGCCTTCACCATAAAGCCTAAATCAAAAAGCCTAGACTGTGAAGCCCAAACCAAAAATCCTTCACCAGTAAGCCCATGATCTCCTCTAAGGCTAAATCTTACAGAGCTTTCCTAAACTAGTTTCCTAGCCTGACCTTTCCTCTAAGCCAAACTTAACCTCCCAGTATGACCTCCTACAAAGTCTAGCATCCTAGCTTAGTCCTAAGGAAAAATCTAACTGAGCCTTCCAAATGAACTCCCCAAATTGACCTTCCTCAAACCTTCCAACCTTATCATCTCTAAAGATCTGATCCTCCTAATTAAGCTATCTAATCTAGCATCAAACCAAATCTTCTCCAAAGTCAGACATATCTAATACTTTTAAATTGAATGGCCTAATCTTTTCTAAGACCACACCTTACTTGACCTCCTATAATGATTTCTTCCTAGGTTGAATGATAGCCATTAACCAACCAACCTTATACCTAATATGCCCATTTCACCTTTAAGCTAGCCTATCAACCAAAAACTAAATGACCAAACCACTTTCCATTATTAGGGGCACCTCCCTTCTAAATATTCATCTTTCTAAAATGGGGGCATCTTTCTCCCAAAGATCAACACTTTTATATTAGGTTGACCCCTCAGAGGTTTAAGGTATCTAATCATTGCATAATTATCCAACATTTTTGCTTTAAGCAGGCTCATGAATCAAGACAAATCGTTAAACTTTAGAAGTAAGATAGATATCAACCCAATCAATCTGGATTAATCTCTTTTCAAAAATCAATCTAAAATCTTAGGATCACTATTTTTACTATTCCTACTAAACAGGACAGTTATCTTTGCCATTCCTACCAAACATGATGGTCATCTTTTTTATCCTATAAGACAATATCATCACTTTTCATTCCTACTAGAAAGGATAATTACTTTTACTGTTCTTACTAGTAGGACAGTTATCTTTACCATTGCTATCATATAGGATGGTCATCTTTTTTTTTTTTATCCTACCATATTGGATCCTCACTTTTCATTCCTACCAGAAAGGACCACTACTTTTACTGTTCCTACTAGACAGGACAGTTATCTTTATCATTCATACCATACAGGATGGTCATCTTTTTGATCTTACCAGATAGGATCGTCACTTTTCATTCCTACTAGAAAGGACCATTACTTCTATTATTCCTACTAGATAGGACAATTATCTTTAGCATTCCTACCTAACAGGAAGGTTGTCTTTTTGATTCTACCAGACAAGACCATCACTTTTCATTCCTACCATAAAGGACCACTTCTTTTACTATTCCTACCAGATAGGATAGTTATCTTTACCATTCCTACTAGATAGGATGGTCATCCTTTTGATCCTACCAGACAATATCACCACTTTATTGATTCCCACCAAACAGAATCGCCCCTTTGTCGATTCTTACTAGATAGGATCACCACTTTGTTGATTCTTACTAGACAGGATCATTTTTATTTCTAGTAGACAGGATTACCTCTTTGCCAATTCCTACCAGACAGGATTACCACTTTGTCGATTCCTTCCAGACAAAGTTGTTTTCATTTTTAGTAGATAGGATCACCACTATCGATTCTTATTAGACAGGGTCACTTTCTTTCCTAACATGATCATTATTCTTACTAGATAGGATCACCATTTATCAATTCATACTAGACAGGGTCACCTTCTTTCCTACTAGACAAAATTATCATTCCTACCAGATAGAAACATCACTTTAGCTCCTACCAGAAAGGATAACAACCAAATGCTTCCAACTAAAGATCTCCCAAATATACCAGGAGCATCTTCTTTAAAATTCAATTACACCTTTCACCTAAATGTCTAAACTCTGACCTAGATATTATTTTGGTTCCTTTTACCATCTCTCATCCTTAGGTTCACTGTCATTTGAATCACCTTTCAGACAAAGACAATTCTGATGAGGGGGCAAATGTGAACCCTTAATTTTACACCTTTCAGTATGCCTTTGAATATTAAAAGCACTTAGGCTCAGTAAACAAACCTCTAAAAATTGAAAACTCTTAAAATCAAAAAATCAAAACATTTCTTTTTGACAATTGAACCCTTTTAAATCATCTGGGATTGAGTAACAAATACAATGCAACTAAAATCATGAAAAACGAATAAGAAATGAGCAAGAACGAGCAAAAATGGGCAAAACGGGCCAAAACAGGCCCTATTGCCGCAGAGGTCTACGCGGCACTACTGCAGAGATCTCTACGGCACCGCAAAGTCTTCTATGGCAACTCCAGCAAAAACTCAATTTTTTGCAATTCCATATTGAAATTTGATGCCTTCTATACTCTAATCCTCCTTCTATATATAGAGGACCTTTCCATACTTTAAATCACCAACTTCCAAAGCTCAAAAAGTATTAACTTTAAGTAAGCCACTTTGCATTTGCTCCTTGCTTTGCAAAGCAAGTTGGGGGGTTTCTCTTTGATTCCTACTCAATTAGTCAAAGGCTTTTGGCCTGCCTATTCGAGGCAAGTCTATTGCCCAAGGCTCATGTTGGGAGGTTTCTTCTTGATTCCTACTATACTAGTTAAAGGCTTTCTACCTGCCTATCCAAGGAAAGTCTATTACCCAAGGCTCGTGTTTGCTATTTGAGGCTAATCGCCACCCATCATTTGAGGCTCGTGTCTATTGTCTAAGGCTAGCTATTGCCCACCATTTGAGGCAAGTCGCCATGCCATTCGAGTCAAGCCGTCATGCCATATGAGGCAAGCCACCACGCCATCTAAGGTCAACCGCTGCCCACTGTCCGAGGCAAGCCACTGCGTCGTTTGAGGCTAGTCGTCACCCACCGTCTAAGGTAAGCTTCTTTTCCTTTAATTTTTTTTGTCTAAATTTCCTTGCCTCTTTTATTTAGTTAATTAAATTGATTCATCTACGTTGCTAGCTAATCAACTCACTCTTAATCAATCAATCAAAACATGATAAAGCGAGTAGGCTAAACTAACCCCTTCGCAAAAATGGAGAACTGCGTGGTTTTTTATTTCCATTCAAAGGGATACATAGGCATGCTTGGTTCAAGCATCCAATCTAATTAAAACTAACCAACTCTCCCCCTTATCACCTTCTTCACTTGCTTTTATTTTGCTTTTCTTTACTTTGTTATTAGGTTTAGTTTGGGGAATGTGTGACTTCCCTAGAACCTATAAGGGCTAGAGGAGTTATCCCCTAAGTTTGGGATTTCATTGTAATATTAACTCTCTTTTATTTTGAATTCTAATTATGTATAAGCTTTGTGGATTGAATGATCATGTATATCATAAACTATTCATGCATTTTAAATTGTTCATGAAATATATTTTAAGCTACTTTTATATTACTTGGCCAAACTTATTTTGTTAAATTAAATCGAAAACCTAGTCCCTGAATCCTCTTTGGTTTCAAAACTAGTGATCTTTTTCCTTTGGGTAATAATTGGAGTCAAATGGGTTTTTTCCTTATATTTTCACAAATAAAAATAAATTATGGTGGCGACTGTAAGAAATGATTTTCAAATCTATCAAAGATAAGCTCGAGAGCTTCCTTGTGAGTTCTTTACCAAATGAGCATTTTGATTCCATTTAGCATATCAGACCGGTGCTCGAGCAAGGCCTTACAGTAGTAACATTCTTCATTTCTCAAAATTAAATCTTAAATACTTCTCAAGTACTTTAGAATAATTTTGATATATTTCCAATAATTTAATCCTAGATAGGATTAGAATCTATTACTCATACTAACAATATTCTCGATGTCCAGCTCATTATATAACTCTTGTATAATTTAGATTTCTTATAACCGTACTATAAGAAATCCATGCCATACTTTCTTTGGGTATCTAGCGAATCAACCCTTAAAAGTGGATATCAAAATCATGGCAAATAAAACTTTTGGAATTAGCATGTTAAACTTTTCAACATCTTTTCCAAATATTGACTTAGAAATATTTAACATTCTCTTCAATCTATCTCTATAGATATGACTTAACAAGAATGTAAATAAATATTTGAAGTCTAAATGAAGAAAGTAATGGTAAAACTATTCTACAAATACAAATATATTAATACTTTTATAAACTAATGTGTTATCCATGTATAAAACTTGAAAGTGAGGATACACCCACTATCCTTTTGCACATTAAGAATTCATCTTGCAATGATACAACTCATTAAGGTTTTGCATACTTTGGAATTTTCTTAAGACTTTAAGCCTTTAGATTT
This sequence comes from Reutealis trisperma, assembly GCA_947687605.1. Taxonomy (NCBI): domain Eukaryota; kingdom Viridiplantae; phylum Streptophyta; class Magnoliopsida; order Malpighiales; family Euphorbiaceae; genus Reutealis; species Reutealis trisperma. The sequence goes on along the minus strand of CANTUT010000815.1, from coordinate 76,153 downwards.
ATTCCATGATTATGTTTTCTTTTCTAGAGAAAGAAAACTAGTATTGACATTTATATGTCAAACTCATAATCGTTATGCTTTGCTATATCGCATATAGCTATAATAGAATCATCTCGTAATTTGCTTCATCATGAATGTACAACTTTTGTGCATTCATATGAAGTAAATTATATTTTTCTTAAGATTAGATATTTTACTATCTCATGATTTACTTCATCATGAATATATAACTATTATGTATTCATATAAAGAAAATCATATTTTACAGAAAAATTAGATATTTTACTAAACCTTTTAGCAGCTTATAAGGATAAAATATTTAGTTAGTTTTAGACTTTTCATAGGGCTGATCAAATTTACTTTAATCATTTTGTTGGATATTGTTGGATGACATTCACCTAATCATTCTATCTTCCTCAATATGTTACTTTCTTGAATAAACACTTCATTAAGAAATAACATCTTTGCTGACAACTCCTTGTTATGCAAAAGATAGAATATTATCCTAAACCATCTTTAGGATATCTAACAAACCTTATCTTAATTAGAATTATCTTCCAATTGTCTAACTTTAGCTTATCAAATAAGCTAGACAACTCAAATCTTATTATGAGTAAGAATTTTTATATCTATCCATATCATATCATATATGAATTAGGATTAGATAGCCTTTGGAAAAATATCTATTTAAAAATATTATGCTATTATTTGTAAATTTCCAAAAGGAAATAAATAAAAACTTTTATAGTTCATCATCTATTATATCATATCATATATGTTGTAATTTATTCTTTTGAGTAAACCATTATGTATGGTTTTCCCAAAAAGAATTATGATTATATGCTAATTTTATATTTAGGAAATTCCTCAAAAATTGGTAGTTGAGTTCTCCCCACTTCAATCAAATCAAAGGGTTATGATATTCTTTCCCTTTTTGCATGAAATATCCTTAATATTTATTTTCCTTTTCATCTTGAATTTCTTAAACGTTTCAAAATTTAAATGAACAATTCATTTTATTTACTTTTTTCGAACGGGTCAATATCATATATATAGGTAAATACAATGAATTAGGAAAACTCCCACTAACCATTTCACAAATGGTATTGATGCATTTTTATGCATAAATTCTAAAACTTCTTTGATTTCTATCCTTTTGTCCAACAAAAGGTGATCTAGTTATTTTTGCATTAGATACTAGACTTCTAAGTTGAAACAAGTTCACACTCTAATGAATAGTGACACATGTTATCCAAGTAAATTGTCTTATCCTTAGCTAAACAAACTAATCTAAGAAATCATAGTGGTTTTAGATTAGAGTTCTTTATGGCATTATCATAAAAGCACTTGGAATTGTTTTGTTATTATTAACTTAATAATAATATATCAAACATATAATTCATACTCTTAAGTTTATCACAATAATAAACCATGCAAACATTTTTTCTTATAACGAAATTCATAATTCCTTGAAGTTACAGAATAATATAGCTTAAGTATGAAATACATACATGATTTACAAAACATGATTTTAAAATCATCATTAAGTACATACTAGACATATAAAATATGTTTTTTAAAATCATCATGAAATATTCTAAAAGCTCTTTGGAAACAAACACTTTGCCCCTTAGATTTTTCAAAATCACTTCATCTAACTCCATGCTTCCATTGCTTACTCTAATCATGTATATGGCACAAAAGTACATATATCATGAATCCTAGCAATAGATGAACTATCTGAATCATTGGAATATAGTAACAAGAGATATATTTACCTTCACAAGGTCTATCCTTCTCTTTGTCCTTTAGTATTCACAATACTTAAAACAATTACTTTTCCATTATTCATAACATTGACAATAGAAACATTTTCTTTTGTCAACTATAATATTATTTATAGACTTGTCCCTTGCAATTTCCCTTTTAGGATTTATAATAGAACCTTTTTCTTTTACCTTAAAGTGCATTTTCCATCTAATGGAAATTTGGAATGAATTTGAAGAATTAAACTATTTGAAAATTATTATTCATCAAAACATCTAAACTCTCTAGTTATTTGATGAATTTAATTATCATATGAAAATAATTCCAAATTTAGTTTAATTAAAAATTTGTAAGAAATGAAAGAGGTTACTCACAATTCAAATTCTTTCACAAAGAATACTAGATAGAAAAATAGAAGAACAAGAAATTAAAGATGAAATATTTTCTTCTTTGATTTCTTTTCTCTAATTTCTTACTCTAGTTGAATAGTAAATGTCACATCCCAATTTCAGAGATATGATGGTCCTAGAATGTGGGGAGTCATAAGGTCACCCATGCCCATAGAACCGACTCAAGCACATATAAACAACACCTAATATCATACCAAACCCCCATGCAATAACTTAATTATCCAATAATATGAAAAAATTTAACTAGTAGAAGAATAGTTTAAAAATACTTTTAAATACAATCCATATGAAATGAATATTTACGACTCCAAGTAATTTATCAAGTAAATAATATTCCAAAAAATGAAACTCCCGAAGCATCTATAAAGACTCTTTATATGATGACATGCTAGTAAACTTTGGACAAGGAAATCCCCCAAGCAGAATAGATTGCTTGAGTCATCACCTTGTCTTCTCTTAATGCTCACTAGGAACCACATAGAGAAAAAGTGTGAGATATATGATCTCAATGAGTAAACAATATAGCTTATACTATAACAGATATCCCTTAAAAAGGGCTCATAGCTTATAACTCATAAATCATGATTTGTAATTCATGACTCATGGCTCATAGTTTTTAGTTTGCAATTCAAAAAGGTTCATAGAAAATCACATTTATTACTTGTGAGTGAAGACCTTGCTCAATTCACTCCTGAGTGAAGACCCTGTTCAATTCACTCTAGGGAGAGATAGCATTATACCAAATTTCAACTCCCAACTTGTAACTTGTAAAGAGTCATAAAATTGATCAAGCCCCATAGCTAAAATCGCCCCTTCTAGTTGAGGTGGATACTATACCCCTATCCATCAGGTTAAGACCATATGCACAAGTTCTAATGATTACCCGCATCGGCATGAGGATTTCTGCATAAAAGATTCCTGGTTACCATAGCTAGAACTAATGGTAATCACTTATAACAATAGCACTTAAGAAAGCAATAACATGTAGTATAATAGCAATAGCAGTTTAACTTATTGAACAAAGGATAATTAATAGTATGGCTCCAGAAAGAAAATAAGGTAAGGCAACAATTCACAAAGGTTCTTTATTATGATTGAATAATCGAAAATGGTTTTGGACCAATTGTTCTTTGGCAAACCAAGCATACAAAGAAATCATATAATCATAATTAAAAATGGAAATGAACTTGGGTTTCAAGATATCAAAGGTTCACATAACATGATAACTTGTACTTATAACTTGAACATAACATTTACTCACCTTGTGGTTCCTTTGCTCCTAGTACTTTAGCCCCTTGAACTTCTAATACTCCCCAAGTTCTAACATAACATTATAATCCAATACTTAGTATTTACTTAGCATCATGCTATCCTATCCCATAACTACCCCATGCATATATAACATTCATATAAACTTGGAGTTTCACTTAGAAGTGCACTCACTACTTGCATATAGCATGTTGACTTTTAAAGTCTTACACACTTAGCCTTTATAGACCCATATGAAAACACATTATAATTCATACCAAGACTTCTCTAAAGTCAAACACAATATATCATGATATTAATACCAATTCAATTTAACAATCAACTTAGTACACTTAACACTTTCCATATATAGTAACTTAACAAGTAACCTTTCAATTATCATACTTATCTCTTATGACCAATTCATACAATCCATCTCATCATCTATTTAAGATCATTAACTTAGTGATAACTTATCATAAAACTTATTTCCCATATCACTTAATCACATAAACATACTAATCACATCATAGAAATAGGGTTAGGAAACCCTAGGTATACCTTATTATCTCTAGACTTGTCTAGAGTTATTCCTCCCATCAACATGCAATCAAATTATTTATCATTCATGTATATATATCAATAATTATTAAAAAATTATATAAAAAAATTATAGACATTAGGATCAAATTCCAAATGTAGGCTGAATTATACAATCAAGTAAAAACATGAATTTTCTTCCTTTTCGCACTTTCCGTTCATTATAGTAATATGCAAAAATATGGTTTAAATCAAGATTTTTCGCATAATCAAAACAAAAATCATTTTAGAACACTAATACCTATGAATCAGCAGCCATGGATGTTTTTATGCATGAAATTTTCCAACTTTAGGTTTTAGGATGAAAACCATGAATCTTTCTTGTTTTCAGTATTTTTCGGTCGTTACAGTAATACGTAAACTCATGATTTAAACCATTATTCTTCATTCAAATATAAAAAAAATCATTTTAGAATTCAAATATACACAAATCGACAGCCATGGGTAATCCATATGCATGAAAATTCCAATTTTAGGGTTTAGAGTGAAAATCATGAGTTCTCTTGCTTTTGGGTGTTTTTCGATCATTACAGTAATATGCAGAAATATGATTTAATTCAATATTTTTTTATCTAAAAACAACAAAAATCAATTTAGAGCATAACTATATGCAAATTTTTCCCCTCCCAACCCCCCCCCCCCCCCCCCCCCGGCGTAGAGTTTATGCATGAAATTTCAAATTTTAAGTTCTAAGATTCACCTTTGGAGGATTCGCGTAAAGAGGATTGTGTTTTCAGTAGAAAAATTGATTTCTCTTTCAAAGATTCACCTAGGCACAATTTTATCAAGAAATATACAGTAAATACACAACCCAAAATAATTTTCTCATTATTAGTTTGATAAAAACCAAGTAGCAAATTGAAAGAAAAGAAAAACTTATGCAAACGGTCAAGAAATCGTAAGGTTTAAAGGCACCTTATGAATTTCAGTTGAGAGAATTTTTTTGAGAGAATATTTTGCTAGAAATATGATAGAAAATATAATGGTGGCTATCTAACAAAGGGCTTGCTGAATTTCACTTTAAATATGTAGGATTTTGGGTAATTTCCAAGATTACCCTTAATGAGCTAGGTTATGAGTGTTTTGGTGTAGCGAGCTTTTAGAAATTTTGGCCTTTTATTTAATTTATAGGTTGATTATAGGTAATTAAAAATAAAATATTTTTCTTATTATTTTCCTTAAAATTTCACCCAAAATATTTATTTAAAAAATATTTTAAAAATGCTCATAAAAATTATTTTATGTTTAAAAATCGCTTTTATGCATGAAAATTCAATTTATGTGGAATAAATTATTTTATGCTTATGCACTTCATCTAAATCATTTATTTTTCATAAAAAAATTCATATTATGCATATTAGAACTAATCTAACATGCCACATATTCATCAATCACATGACTCGTGAATTTTCATAAAAGCACATTTCTTGTCTTAATAGTTCTAAATTCAAGTAAATGGTCATGAAAACTCCTAGGGTGGGTGTGGTAACTACATTCTCTCCCCTCCCCTCCCCCCCTCCTCCCCCCTATCCCCCCCCCCCCCCCCCCCCCCCACCTCCCGTAAAAGAAATTCATCCTTAAATTTAATTACTTACTTATATGTTCTCAAAAAACTGGGAATGCTTCTGCCTTATCCCTTCCTCGAATTCCTAAGTACACTCATCCATTTCATGATTATGTTAGTGGACCTTAATCATAAGTATCTCCTTGATACACAAATTTCTCCCCATCCTTAGTTCAAAATTCTACTTGCTTTTCTCTACAGTCAATACAAGCTCCATACTCATATAGCCAATCCATTCCTAAGATCACATCAAATTCTAGGACACTAAGTTCTATCATCTCCATAGGAAGTTTCCATCCATCAATGTCTACCTCACAGTCCTTAAACATAAACTTTACTTCCATCATTATTCCCAAAGGAGTTGACACTACTAGGGATTCAATCATTAATTCCTTATTTCTACCAAGACTCTTAGCAAAACATAGTGATAAAAAAGAATGTGTAGCACTAGAATCAATTGAGCATCTTGCACTAGAATTTTGGATGGGAAAGATACCTTCTTCCTTTAATTCACACTAGATTAATATTCTTCTTTTGACTATACTAGTTATTTATGTAAGTGATAGAGAAAACCCTACCTTTCTTATTATTCTAGTCTATAAGGTAATATCTAAGCCACAAATTTCTTAATATAATTCACTTAATTAATAACATATACTTATGTATATATATAATGTAACTGATTTGTTTCATTCTCCTACCAATCATTACTAAATATAATTTCTCTTCTTATGGCATCAATCACAATTATCACTTAATAATTCCATATAACTTATATATCAAACCATTGTAACATGTAAGCATTTCATACCTCATAACATTATACCTATCAGTCATTAATCTAAATTGGATCAAAACTTAGTTAACTTCTCTTTTTAATTCACTTAACCCCACTATCAAAATATCTTATTTAGCATGCATTTAACATGAGCATCCATCATATAATATCACATCACAGGACACATATCACCTAGCATGTATCACATATCATGTAATGTATGATGTATCCTAATCACATAACATACAACCTATAGCATAATGAGCTCTCCTATCATTTTTAAAAGTCAATCATCTCCTAGGCAATAGAAGATCAAACCTAAGCCAAATAGTTAATTAGTCATATAATATCATTCATATCATATAAGTCCTATGCCACTAGGCTAATAGTTACCAATTACTAATGGGAGTCTTAGTTGTGTCTCTTATTCTTGGCTCCTTGCCCTTGAGGTTGAGATGGTCTAGGTGGTGGAGGTGTCGAGGCCACATTTCCTGAGTTCTTTGTCTGAGGGTAGTCCTTGATGAAGTGATACATCTATTCGCACTCAAACATGCGCCAGAGATCTTTTAGCAAACCCCAGAATGCTTCCTGCCATAATGGTCACAAGTTATTGGCGAAGATTCCTTTCCTGGTCCTCCTCTTCTTACTTTCTGTTGGCCTTTATGATGCTTGTTCTTATGCTTACGCTTTGGTTCATGTTCTGCTCATTCACCCTCTCGGCCTTATACCTCTTTTCCATTATTTTGGCCTTATCTATCAGCTTAGCCAAGGTCAAGAATTCAGTTGTTGCCAATGAGTTGAACAGAGGTGTGATTGACCCTCTTAGAAAGCAGTTGACGCTGTTGGCTTCAGTAGGAACGATGTTGACAGTGAACCTGCTAAGTTGATTAAACTCCTTAGCATAATCCGACACTGACAATCTAGGTTTCTATTTTAGCTGCTTGAATTGCAGTGCCCTATCTTTTCACCTTTAAACAAGAACTGATCGATCATTTCTTATTTAAACTCTACCCAAGTAGGTGGGTCTGCTCTATAAAGTCGCTCCTCAATATTTCTCTCATACCAGTACCAAGACTCCTTCTTGAGTTAGAGTCCTACCAACTCAATCACTCGAGCATCTGAGCAAGATAATTGATGGACTAGCTTGTCCATCTCATCCAAGAATTCATGAGGGTCATCACCCTCTTCACTACAAAAGGTAGGTGGTTGTAGCTTTTTGAACTCTAAGATGGTTATCCCTTCAATAGGTAGTCGCTTCCTCTCCCTCCGTGCTAGTGCCACTACCGCAGGAGGCAGAACTCCATTACCTTCTTATGTTGGCAACACTTCTAGCCTTTAAGTGTTTACCTCAAAATAACTTGTCCAAAAGTAACCGTAAATATACGGGGTAATTGTAGTATATTGAAAGCACCCAAGGTCGTATCTCTCAAGGAATTGCAAATGGAAATATTTGTCTCAATTTATAGCAAATTAAATGAAAAGAATTTGAATGATTTGAAAAGAAATAATTGCAAAATAGAAAATTAAAAGAAAATGTAGATTAAAATGCAATAGATTTTAAAACAATGAACGAATGATGCCTATGGTTTGTATCCAGTTTATCAATCCTATATGTTCATGAATATACCCAATTGATTACTCTAAAGCCTTAGTTTCTAACAATTCAAAGAATAAAAATCAATCTATTAGCAATTGCATTCATAGAAATCATTCTATCAAATCATATATCAAAAACTAAAGTATAATCTTAAAACTTATATTTCTAATTCGTTTTAAGATCCTAAAGGAATGAATTCTGGAATTGAACTTCAACTCTCATTCCTTCGTTCAAAACCTAAGTCAAACAATCAATCAATTCAATTAGGAATAATAAAAATACTCAAAAGGGATTATATTCAATTCCGTATCATGAACACATCATACAAACCCTAGACAAGGATGAAATTAGCTCATGGGAAATAAAAACATCATCATAACCTTGTTATAATCAAAAGAATTCATCAAATCAATTCTATCAATTCAATAATCCAAAAGAATTATAAATAAGAATTAAAGCACGCTAATCAATCCATTTTATCCGATTCAATCTCTTGAATCTTCACAAAGGAATCCCCAAGAACAAAATTCTCCTCTAAGTGTTGAAATCTAAAAACTAAAATAAAATTAATAAAAAAGAAAAATTGGAAGAGAAGATATTATCCTCCAAAATTTCCCAAAATCCAAAATCAAGATCAAGCCCCTTCTCTTCCTCCAGACATCCCTATTTATAATAACAAAGCTTCTTATTTAGTTTCTACTTTCCTAAAATAATTTAGGATTGAAAATCCTTGAAAATCTCAAAAAATCTTCAATATCTGCTTGTAGGTGATGTAGCAGGCGTTGGGATTGGCAACTTGGTGCTAGGACAAGCAGGCAACAAGAAGCAAGCTGTTGCGGGGTGCTGGGAAGCTGCTGCGGGCATTAGGCAGCATGTGGGCTACAGGAGGCAAGCTACTGCGTGGGGCTGGGATTTGTTGCATGGTGCTGGGGCTTCATTTCTGCCACAATGACATTCCTCCTACTATGTCATGCAACATTTCACTGATTTTTCCAATTTAGCCCAAGTCTCTTCCATTTTTTTTAATTATTAATGAAACTAAAAATAACTTAACAAACACATTAAAAGCATCATAAAATCATAAAAATAAACTATAAATTAACAATTAAAAGAACCAAAAATAAGATAAAACTACGACAAACAACTACCCCACACTTAGAAATTTGCTTGTCCTCAAGCAATAATTATGGCATAAAATGAGAACTCAACAATCATCAAGCAATTTAAGTACTCATAAAGCAACAATCTTAGCAAAAACACTTCAAATGTATGCACAAGTTTCCTCTTCTAAGGAATTAGTTATCTCTAAACAAAGCTAACATGATAGACCACATACTCAACTAAGTGTTTCTCTCAAGTTGCAAAGAATGATCGCTCAAAACCAAAATTGAAGGCAAACTACCATAAACTTGCTTATTAATCTAATCTCCACCACTAATTTAATTCAAGGCATTAATCAAAAGGTCTTTCATTTGGTTGTAATGGGGCTTAGGGTAATGGTAGGAAAAAAGGGGAAAAATAAGTTTATCATTGAGTTATTGAGCATTCAAAGACAAAATAACAACTTGAAACACTCAAAGACACGCCATTTCCTAATTTCTTCACAAACTCATTGCAAAATCTTTCCATATTCTATATAACCACACTTGCAATGCAACTCACATGTTCAAAGAATAATAGACTTCATTAATTTTTTTTTTATTGGGATCCCTTTTTTTATTTTTATTTATTTATTTATTTTTTATTTTTTATTTTTTATTTTTTTGGCAAAATGAAGTCTATAATATCATGATATATATAAGAACATGTTCCCCAAAGCAATATGTTCTCTCACCCCACACTTAAAAACTTTGCTTGACCTCAAGCAATATCAACACACTCAACTTTCAAGAAAATGATTTTCAAATGCTCAAAAACCTCAATGAGGGACAAAACAGATGAAAATTACAGTGAAAGGATAAGTTAAATTATGTGTTTCCAAAGAAAAGGTCAAGGATATATATATATATATATATATATATATATATATATATATATATATATATATATATATATATATATATATATATATATATATATATTGATTTCTATTGTAGGCTTTACAGTTTTATGATTTTATAGTTTTGTTTTGCTTGGCTTTTATGTTTTTATTTTTTTTTTACAGTTATGATTTAATTTTAGGTTTAGAGTTTTCATATATTTGATTATTTTGAGAATGTGTTTATAGTGATTTAAATTTGTGTTTGTTTTTATTCAAGTGAAATTAGTTGAATGTAGATCTAAGTGATTATGATGTTGATGAACATAGGGTATATCAGTAATGAGCATTTAGGCATTAGTTTATGAACATATTCTCTATTTCTTATAATTTAATTTATTTTTTGCAAGGTACAAATTTATTGTTCTGAATGGGTAAGGAAGGGAGTGATAAATGATCAAATTTTAGTGGCATTGTGTATAATAGGTTTTTTTTTTTTTATTTCTTGTTGTTTTGTGTTGTATTTTTTAATTATTATTTATAATATTGACTGATAAAACTATTGTTTAACTAATGAAGTTTTGAGGTATTAATAAACATGTGGTTTAGATTTGATGTTTATGAATTATATATTTGGTTAACATGTTTTTAGTTTTGATAGATTTGGATTAGTGGTAATGAATATGATGTTTTTATAATAAACATGTAGTTTATAAATGATGAACATGGTGTTCAATTATGATGAACATGTAATTTATATGTGATTAACTTGAAACATGTAATTTATATGTGATGAACATAAAGTTTGTAATTGATGTTTTTAAATAATGGACGTATAGTTTCAGTATTGTTTTTTTTTTTATTCAACAAGCTTTGTTGAAAAATTTTTAATACCTTTTTACAAGAAAAAGATAAGAGTTGTGGAAGAATCTACTTGGTCTGATAAAAGAACTCATACTGGTGATGCTAATCATGATGGGTTAGATTTGCTTTAAGTACTATGTTTGTAGAGCAGCAAAGTAATGAAGCTATAACAGATCAGGAGAAGGAAATTGAGAATGAGATTGGTAAGGAGAATGTTGGGCAGGAAAGTGAGAATGAGAGTGAGGAAAGTGATTCTACTTCTAGTGATAAAGCAGTCAGAGAGAAAGGCAAGGGAGTTTCTAGTAAGAGTAAGAGTGAGGACGAGGAAAGTTGATCTATTTCTAGTGATGAAATAGTAGAGGAGGAGATTCTTAAAGTAGAGAAAGGGAAGGGAGCTGCTAGTGATAGTAAGAGTGAGGAGGAAGAACATGATTCTACTTCTATTGAAGAAGTAGTGGTGAAGAAGACTAAGAATAGAACATCTGTGTTGTTAATTAGGTTGTCTCCACTTGGTTTATTTAAGTTGATTGAGTAATTATCCACTGAATAGCATCATGCACTTGAGGATATTGGGTTTGATGGTTTTTTAAAGCTAGCATCGTCTGAATGTCATGGAGCTTTAAATAGGTTCTTAGTTGAAAATTTTGACATTTGTAGGTGTGCCTTAGTATTAGGGAAGGAGGATCTTATTTTGACTGAGAAAGATGTTGTTTGTATGTTTGATATTCCTTCTGGCAGTAAGGTGGTTAAGGTTGGGACTGAGAAGGAGAGTAAGGAATACAATGAATTATTGTGTACGTGGAGGACAAGATAGGATGTAGTTATTGGTGGTCCTATGACAAGAAGTATGCCTAATGAGATTGTGAAGAAAGGGGACTTTGGGAATGATTTTAAGAGAGATTTTGTTATTTTTGTAGTTTCTTCAATGCTGAAGGGGCATCAAAGTAGGCAATGTAATTTTAATATTTTATTTACTTTAATTGATTTTAGTCAAAAAAAAAAAAAAAAAAAAAAAAAAGGAACTCAACTGGTGCCATTACACTATAAATAGCTTGGTGAAATCTATTGAGTTATGGAATAAGAATCCAAAAGCTCTTTTTACTGGACCTATAATCTTCTTGACTATAGGTGTCTGGTATTTTTGTTTTATTTTTTACATTATATTTCATATGTTCATTATTTATAATTGTTAGGTTCATTATCTATTATTATTATGTTCATTATTTTTTATTTTGATGTTCATCATTATTTTTGTTTAACAGCTTTGTTAGTTAGATAGAGTGGTATTCAAGGTGAGGGGTATTGTTACTAAAAATTTTCCAATAGTATCTTATTGGACATCTAAAAGAGTCAAGGATAGAGTGAAGCAAGGGTTAAAATCTAGAGGTTTCGTTAGAGGTAAAGTAGTTGATCGTTTGAAAGTTGTGAAGAATGATACTAAAAGTAATATAGAGAAAAGGGAATAGGAAGGTGATGACGCTGCAAAACAGAGGCATGAATTTTCTAAATTTGGAAATTTGAAGAAGATAATCTAAAGTTATTTTGTGCATAGTAAATTTTATTATATTTGTTGAATGTTTTTAATTTATTTGTTCATTAAGTATACGTAATACATTCATCATATTGTGTTTATATGTTCATTATGACACTTAAATTCAATGAATTGTAAGTGTTAGAGTATTAATAATTATGATGAATATTTTATGATTGTAGGATTTTATGGTGAAATTATCTTCTGTTTTGAAGAAAATGGCTGATTCAATTGTTAATTTTGGAGAAGTGGTTACAAAGATAGGAAGGGTGCATCCTAGGAGTGAAATACTAAAGAAAACTTTTATTTTAGTGTCTAATATGTTTTGTTATGTTTCAAACTCTTAAGGAGAGGAAGGAGCTGCTGAAGTTGTTAGTGAGAAGTCTGTTGGTAGTGACGATGATGATGATTTTTTTAATGATCCCAGTTTTCTTGATGTAGTAGCAGAGCTTAAGAGAGTGATCCTTAAGACACAAAAGTTTTCTGGAGCAAGAGGTCATGAAATGCCTTCGTTTTCATTAGATCTTACTCCTGAAGGTGTAGGTTTGGTAATGCCATCTCTAAGACATCGTGTTGATGCTGAAGAGAAAGAACAAGGAAGTGATGATTTTGATTTTGTTATTCGGGTCTGAGAGAAAGGTAGTGATAGTAACAAGGTTAAAATGGATGAGGGTGGCTTATTTGAAGGACAAGATGAAAAGGATGAAATTGAAAGACCACCCATTGAAGCTGGATGTGATATTGGAGACAATAATGATGAAAGATTATTTGATAAGTATGTTTCATAATTTTCTTTTAATTTTTATACCTTAATTTGTATTTTTTTAATTTTTTGCAGTTTAATGTTCTACTATTGTTATTTAGTATGAATATTATGTTGCTGTGTTGGTTATATATTTTACTTATTAAGGTTTATTAGAGACATTGTTGTTATTATATTAGTTGATTGTTAATGAATTGTGTGTTCATTGTTGATGTGTTGTATGTTCATTATTTATAAGTTATATGTTCATTAATTTAAGTTGTACATTTGATTATGTATTGTGTATATTTATTTTAAGTTATAATTTAATAGTGTATTGTGATAACATATTTTGCATGAATTTTATTAATATTATATTTTTATAGTTATATTTTTTTTTTTTTTTGGTATGTATGTTCTTTATAAATGAATTGCATGTTCATGATTGATAAGTTGTATGTTCATTAGTTATAACTTTTATGTTCATTGGTTATAAGTTGTCTAGTTATTATATTTGGTGATTTTTGTTTTTGTGTTTTGTTTATCTTGTAATGTGATTGATGAATCAGAAACAATGTTGGATGATATATAGAAGAGGGTTCGGCTTGTAAGGAAATTTAAGAATCTTCCTTTGTGTTTGCAGTCTCCTTTCTAGACTCGATATGATTCAAAGCTGAATGATGTTACTAAAAAAGAGAAATTAGTTTCAAATTATGTGTTTTGCTCATAAGATGCAAAAGAGTGAGATAAATTTACAATAATTTTATTACTTGTTAATTATATACAAGTTTTATATTTTGTAGTAATAAATTTTATTCTTTTTATAGTGAAATTTTGTTTAACTATAGGATTTTTGGGCTAATCGCACTGATATGCGTGCATTATGTAATGGGAAGTTGGTAATTAGTGTGGTTTTAGATATTTGGTGTATGAGAACGAATTTGTTGGATGTGAGACATCAGGTTGGGCAAGTTAAGAGGATTTTTTTTTTCTCGAGCAATGCATATGTGAGTAATTTTTTAATTATTGACATGTTGGAAATTTATCTATGAATATTTTACTAGTAATAATAATGTTATTGGTTTTTTTTTTTAGTTTCAATTGGATCCAGAATATGAATTCATGAAGAACATGTTGCAAGGAGAGAAATAAGAGAATTTCAATAATATTTTGGATCAGGAGTTACGAAATGTTAATGACATTGATATAAATGATGCTGACCTTATAAGTAGTTATAGTTTTATCAATTGTTATTTTTTTATAATAATTATTTTTTTTATTTATATACTTATAATTTAATTTTTAAATGATCACAAATTTCAGTGTTCTTTATTGTTCATTGCTAGCACATTATTTTTTGGTCTGCATCAACTTTAAGATATTAGTGATCGAAGTTATAGACAGTAGACCATTATCTAAGTCAATGAGTTATAAGGCAAAATATGAAGGTTGTTTGAGGAAAATTGTAAGTAGTTGTGATTTATTGTTGAGTTGTATGTTCATTACTTATAGTTGTCATGTTCATTAGGTATGTGTTTAATGTTCATTTATTTAAAAGTTGCATATTTAGTTATAGATTGAATGTTGATTACTTATAAGTACAATGTTCATTAATTTTATGGTGGATGTTCATTTGTTATGTTTTTGTATATTTATATTGAATATTGTTTATGTTGATTATATTTTTCTATTATTTTTATTTTAGACTAATGCATTTGCCAATTATTTGGCAACAAGGAGGCTTGGTAGAGGTAATGATTTGAAGAATTTTGATGAATTGATGCTAAAAATGCCTTGGAGATCAGCTCATAATACTGTTGATTGTGGGGTTTTTTGTATGAGGCATATGGAATATTATAGAAGCCAAGGTGATAATTAGGAATGCAATTTGAAGAAAGATGACGTAAGTGATCACTGTTTATTGTTTTTTGGTTACTATTTTTTTCTTATCATTATTATTATATCATTTATATTGTATTTTTTATAGGATCTTGTCTTAAAGTCTCTTAGAGCCAAGTATTGTGCAAAAATTCTGATGTCTAGTTTTAATAGGTGTAAAGATAATGTTTTAAAGGCAGCCAAGGAAAGATTTATTGAGTTGAAGAAAATGAAGAGAAGTTGAAGGGTTTATGTTGAACATTTAGTTAGTTGTATATAGTGAAATATTTAGTCCTAAACATTTTATTTTACATGATGTTTATAGCAATAGGTACAAGTTTTATTTTGATATTTTGTATTTTGAATATACTTTTTTTTACAGATGATTTTTTCAAGTATTTAATCCAGTTTTTTGTGAATATATAAATGTATGTTCATTACTTTTATGATTTATTCATTATTACTTGTCTGTCCATTAGTTAGTGTTTGGATGGTTAGTAGTTATATGTTGTATGTTCATTACATAGAAGTTGTATATTCATTATTTGATCATTGTATGTTCATTATTTATTGAGCAGGTTCATAAAGTTATGATTATATGGTCATTATATAAGTAGCATGTTCAATAACTGTTGATGACATATTCATCAAATGCTTGAAGGATATTCATTATTTGTATATTGTATGTTCATTATATTTAAAAGTAAGATATAGTAATAGATTTATTAAAATATTTAATTTTTTATTAAAAAAATTGTATATTTGTGAATGTATTAAAATGCATGGTATTATAACTTTAGAGACCTGCAACTTGAAATGGAGTTGGAATTGGAGGGTAGTTTA
This sequence comes from Reutealis trisperma, assembly GCA_947687605.1. Lineage (NCBI taxonomy): Eukaryota > Viridiplantae > Streptophyta > Magnoliopsida > Malpighiales > Euphorbiaceae > Reutealis > Reutealis trisperma. The sequence continues at coordinate 60,353 of CANTUT010000815.1, read as the reverse complement.
AATCTGGATTTGGAGTAACAGTTATAAGTTGTGTGGTGCTATCAGAAGTTGTATGCGCAAGTTATCACTTTGCAAATACTTGAGAAAGGCTTTCATGCAAAATTTTTTGATGGATATGTAAATTGTAATTTGATGTATATACATGCTTAGATGTATATAACTTTTCTTTTTAAAAAATGAATATAAATAGAGTACTTGAATTGAATTTTGTATTGTTGTTTTTATTTGTAATGCAGCCTTTTGACCATTTTTCCTTTTTCCCTTTTTCTTGATTACACCTTTTTTTTCTATTATGCTCTTCTTCCTTTTGTTGCGCTCAGACTTTGCTCTACTCTTTGCTAGATTTTGAATCTTCTTAGATGAGGTCCCTTAAGTTTCATCATGTTCACCAAAGAAAACAGGCCCCACCTCGTTATGATGGTATTTTAGCATTGATGAAAGCTTGTTCGCAAAATCGTCGACCTATTGTAATGTTTTCACTAGCTGAAATCAAGTGGTTGAACTTTCTACTCATTTGTATTCTCCTCAGTGAAGCAGCTATGCCAACTTCGCTTGATGATGAGTTCACTGGAGTTTCTACTTTTTTGTTTTAAATAGCTTCTTTCATCCATCTCCTATTTATATATTTATTTGGTATTACTTCAATGGATATTCATGATATGCAGAGAATGAAAGCAAAAGATTTCCACTTCTGAAAACATCTTACATGTGCAAGATATGGTCAACTGTTTATGGTTGAATTGGACTTCATGTCGAATTAAGTCAACATCTAGTTGCCAAACATGATATGTGAAGTCGTCTTGAATCAATTTGACACATTGTTGATGGCATGAAGCACCCTTCAAAAATTGTTGCTCAAACATAAAGTAAATCTCTATTGTATATATTTGCCTTGCATGCGAAAAGAGCTTGACATGATTCATAGCCATTTCTAGTTGGCCTTGTAAGCAACGTAGATCTTCTCCATTCTGCTTACTCCTCCATTATGACACTACGTCGGTAAAACAATTGTAGAAATCACATAGTCTACCAGTTTTGGAAAGCCTTTTGGAGACAAAATAGTTTGTAGTTTCACTCCTTTGTGAAGATAAAATGCCTCCAAAAAAATAATGTTTTGTGAATGTAGGACACCATTTATGTCTAGAGTTGTAAAACTTTTGTATCCAAGTGTTATTATTACATTTATACTTTGTGACCAACCTAATAAAATTATCAGATGCAAATATAATAAGTTGGCTTTTATGTTTATTACATATAACAAATATGTTCATCTGACTATACTTAGATATTTATTGTAATTGAATCTCATGTTTATTTAAAAAAAAAAAAGTAAATTTAATGAGGAGAACTGATGTACCTGTTCCAATAAAACTAAAATTCAACTTCTGTATCTGTGTATTTGAGGACATAGTTGAATAAGGCTACAAATCCCTTTTCACTTCTTAAGGATTTAATATTTTTCTTTGACTTCTCCCCTATATGCCATATGCAAAGCATGTGGCATGAGTTGGGAAAAACTTCTGCAATTGCAGTAGCCATTGCAGCATATTGATCAGTCATTATTGTTTGTGGATGCTTTCCTTCCATAAATTTTAAGAAAGTGTTAAAGAGCCATACAAAAGACTATTCTTTCATTTAGGAGGAACCACATCCAAACATCACATTCATATATAGGTGGTTCATACCTACAAATGGTCCACAAATCATGTCATATTTGTTAGTGCGGTATGTTATATCATGAACCAAAAGATCACGAAAAAGTTCATAATCTTGTTTCATTTGCATGTCTCTCCAAAAGAAGCTGCATATTCTAGATTCACTATCAACCTCAAAGTCGAAGAAAAAATCCTTTTCATTAGATTGTCGCTTTCTAAAAATCTCAATGAGCGAGTTAGAATCACTACCATCTAATTTTGTTATTTTTCAATAGCAAGTAATTTTAAGCATCCCTTGATGTGAATCCAAGCAAAGGTGATCCTCCAAATTGGTTTTTTAGTAGTCTGGTACCATCAACAATAGGAACTCCACTCTATTTGAGGTGGTTGAGATAAGTAAGCTGATTTTTTGTGACTCATCTATGTGAACGAAGGAGATGTGTTTGGCTTGTTAGACATAGGTCATGGTTGTGTTCCTAATGGTGTTTTGTTGCAGTCCAAATTCCTTCTTCATCAATATTGAATTGTATGAACGCTAGACAACCAATTCTTGTGTCCAGTTTTGAGTAACACTTTTTTTTTTCTTTTGATGTGTTTTCTTTTTGTCCAACCTTTAAGCAATGGCATTTTTTTACTGTGATAGTTTTCCAATCTGCTTTGTATCTTTGTTTTCCTTTTATGATACTGAACCCCATTCCAAACGCATAATCATTGTACAAGTTGTAAGCTTCATCAACAAATTGACACACGGTCCTAATAAATCATCATTATTAATTTGAATATCAACTGTCAAAACAAAACATGAGATTTACAAGTTATGCTAATGTGTTGAATGTTTAGCTAATTTAAATATGTTAATTTATAAGCACTTGATATTATAATTTTCAATAGTGAAAAAGTATGATGAACATGTAGGTGATATGTGATGAATATGATAGATACTTTTGATGAACATGTAACTTCTGCGCGATGAATATTTTGTTTATAAGTTACAGATTTGTATTTTCAAAGTTGTGAAAATGATTTGTAGATGAAATTTTTGTTTGATGAACATGTATTTTTTTGTGACGATCATGAAGTTTAAGATTGATGAAAATAAATTTTATTTATGATGAACATTTAGTTTATAACCGATGACCACCAAGTCTATTTGTGATGAACATATGAATATTCTTTTTTAAAATTGAGTATATTTTTTCAGTATTTAACCTTAGCATATTTTTTATATTTTTACTTAAACAAGTTATGTTTACTGTCACTTTTTGTAGTATGAGAGTATTATTAATCATTTTAATGTAAATTTAAAATGTGTAATGAGAGATGTGCATAATGAGAGAACAATCAAATAATTTACCTAGATTAAGAGATGAACCGAGACATTGTATTGAAGATTCGACTAGTGAAGAAACTTCTTGATTTTGTTTGAAATTTTTTGCGATTGCAAATCCTTAATGGTCAATGATTTATTGAAGGATCAATAACGCTTTTGATGATTTTTAGACAAATCACAGCTGATTTTGCAGTTTTTGCATAATTAGCAGTGAAAAAATAATGAAAAAATGATAGCTTTATAGTTTAATTGAAGCTTTTGTATAAATTTTTAGGTTTAACAAAGAAGAAAGAATGAAGATTTGGAAGAACTTATTTGAAAATAGAAATCTCATTTGTCTGATTTGAAATAAGAAATAAGAATATATTTAAAAAAAAAAAAAAAAAAGAAGGCAGAGAAATTTTCGCGCGCAGATTCATGTGTTTTGCATCATGGATCAAAATCCATAATATAACAATTCAATGTTTGGTATTAATGTGGTTTTGATATGGAGTTTTTGTTATCCAAATATCGAAGAAGCTTATAGTTATTTTTATTACATAATGACTTGAAAAGAGTAACATTTTTGCTTATTTTCTCAATAAGCTTTCCCAGAAACTACTATTTTTTTTTTAATTGGACAACGACCAAAAACAACCAACAAGATTGATCCCAAACATGCCCTAAAAATTCCATAAGCATAATACAGTTTGAAGTTGCATCACATAACATTATTTGTAATTACAACTGATAATACAAGCGACTAAACAGTTCCTCTGACCTCATACTCGTGGGAAATTCTGAGAGGAGATTGCCTTGAAACAGCCCTATCTTCAGACCATAGCTCCAGATTAACTGTCCCAGTTCCCCAATGGATGTAACATCTATAAATTTCATCCACGTTAAAACGATTGACTAAGCCAATGCCAAGACATCTATCAATAAGCATCCATTCTCCTGAAATGAAAAGCATATCTATTAACATTTAAAAATTCTCATGATCATGCATGTAATTCTAGGAGGATTCTCCCACAAAAAACAATATTATTAAAACAAATCCAGCTTCCAAAAAGAATAAAAGGGCGAGCAGGGGCGCGAACATCAATATCAATGAAAGATACGATTAAGGACACCTTCAAAATTGTAAAACTGCAACTAAGAACACTTGAACGCTTGAAATTGAGATGGTTTTTACTTATTTGACAACAAAATTAGATTTAAGAATAACTTGAAGAGGTATCCCTCTAAATACTTCAAATTAAAAAAATGAGACATAGGAATGTGTTTTTGTAGTTGTCACTGTAAATGCATCAGAAAATGATTTCCTACTTTAACCCAAACAAACAGAGCATCTTCCAGCAAGACAGCTAAGTTGACAACAATGAAATGCATAATCAGTTAATCATTGATATAAACATGACAGCTATTTTAACATGTAAACTTACAGCTACTTTAGAATTTCATAAAAGGCTTGAAAGATATTAATAAATCTATGTCTATAAGGGGAGGCCCACATAGCATCCAACAAACTTAACAGAGATTATTTTGGTCCAAGCTGTATGCTTTGTGAACTTTCATTTTTTTTTTTTTATCCCACTTTTCTCTGTTCCACATATGCTTTCACTTTTTATTGTAAAAAGAAAATCATAAAATTATAGAAGCAAAGGAATAGACAAAAAAAAAGCTTAACTACCATTTGGCAGAAGATTCCCTTCATAAAACTGATCCCCAGTTTCAGGCCAAATTTCATGCTTTGATCCATCAACAGAAGTGAATGTAACAAAAGTTTCCATGGGATGCAACAGGGTGAAGGTTGGATGCACTCTCAAACAAACCAGCCTACATCACAAAATTAACAGAAAAACAAAGAGATAGGCATCGTCATTTCTTTTTCATAAAAAATAATAATTGATAAAATAAACAAGAAAATCTAGCATACAACAGAAGCAACAAGCAAGGAGAAAACTAAAGACAACTCCAATGAGCAAATATGATGAAAATGAAATGTTTAAATTAGTATTCTCATGTGAAAAATTACCATCTCATAGAGACAATAACACACATTGAACTTAAATTAATTGCAAAATGTAGCTGCAAATTAAATACAAAGAAATCATGCACAATAAAATGTTAGATATCACTACATAACACTTATGGGGCATTTGCTTCCAGATTCTAATTCATCACTGAGAATAAAATCACTAGGAATTTGATGTCAAGGTATCAAATGTTAACGTGTATTATTATGATATTTCATTAATGATCAAAGAGTTCAACAATTATATGATTAACATATTTAAATTCCAATGATTATATGGCTACCATATTTTTAGTTAATTATTGAAATCTTATAGATATTGGAAGAAAATTACAATTGAATCCTTAAAAATTAAAATCTTTAACCTTTTTTTTTTTTAATAATCGTTCTTAATTAATTAAAACTCATCATTTTACCTAAAGGCAGATGACAAAAGAATCTTTAACTTTGTGCACTGTTTTCAGTTTTTTTCAGTCCTAATTTTATCAACTGTAGAGATAAGTTTGATATGGGAAATAATTGTGGCCAATTTAATCTTTAGATATAACCAGTTCAATTAGCACCAAAAAAAAAATGTCGTATTATTTCTTAAAATTTTCTTTTCAAAAAAATATTTTTATTTATCAGTCATTGCAAAAGAAATTAATATTTATTTTTTTTAAAAGAAAATGAAAGGACAGTGATAGTATTTTATATGTATCCATGCAAAAATAAAGAAAGAAAAAAACACATTTTTGGCCAATTGAACGTGTTATATAGGCTCCATGTGGACATTACCACATTCCCTCACCACACAGGCACAAGTATGATACATGTTAAAACTTACAGCTGCAAATTATAATTTAAAAGCATGGAAGGGTCATGATTTTCTACTCTTCGACCTTCTACCAATGATTTTTACCATCAATCCTTATGAATATGAACTGGAAAAAAGAAAAGGACTAGAAATTCATATTTAGTTGCAATACCCTTGTAAATCCTTGTAGCTATAAGGGAATCAATTTCTATTGCCACAACCATTTTCCAATTAAGGTGATGTTCTTAGACTCCAAATTTCCAACACCTAAAACCTCCTAGATTTAGGACTACAAGCTCGCTCCCAACTAACCAAATGATCTTGGTTAGCTCCCTCACTGCAAATCTAACGAAATCCCTCATCAGCTTCTCGATCTTAGCTGCCACACTTACTGGAATTTTAAAGATAAATAATGCAAAGGGATACTAGACAAACAAGCTTCAATCAAAGAAACTTGTCCCCTAAAGTAAAGAAAGCCTCCAAAAATCCAACCATTAAGAAATCTTAGAAACCACAATCCCAAAACACGCTACATCTAGGATTACAACCCCATGGAACTCCCAGATGAATCATCAACCACTTCAATCTCATTATGTTATTTTGGACACATGAACAAGTTTTTAAGGATATATCCATCCAAAAACTTTGTCTCATACTTTAGACCTCTTGGAATTTGGGATTCCTCTCCACATAATTCTTCATCACCTTCCCTCTTGAAGGGTGAATGGGAATGTGAGAATCAAATACATAATTTTCATATTACAGCCACATTCCCTTTATATCTAGTGAACCAAATGGCACTTTAGCTTATATGGTGGGGTCATAGTTGTCACAACTGGATTTAGGTTAAATGCGTCCACGTACTCCCAAGTTTAAGAGGAAAGGATATAGGTGGGAGAACAATAGTTAGGTGTAGATTAGTTTCCAAATGTAGTTTTAGGCTCTAGTTTTATCAATCTGTGATACTGACCTTATATAACAGGTATACGATACATGAAAATCATACGTATAAAAAGCCTGTAACACAAACATGGAAAAAAATTTCACAAATGGACAGTGCAAGAATCAAATAAATGTCAATAAATATTGTTAACGAAAAATAATGGTGTCACCTTCTACAACTAATTGACCTTGACATAGGACATATCAGGAAAAAAACGGAATAACTTAATTTTATAGTAAGAATTGAACGATGAAAAAAAAAAAGAAGAAGAAGAAGAAGAAAAAGATCTATTAAAAAATAGTAGCATACAGTAGTAAAACAACGTATTTTATTTTTAATGTGATCAGGAAGTGCCAACATGACAATCTTCAAATAACATAGATGCCAAAATGTGAGATCAACAATGACCTGGATGTCCTGGAAAGGTAATGTTCTTATCCCTGTTTGAATCCATACATGTAAGAAACATAGCAGGCTACGCAAGGAATTTCAGGGATATTTGATGACACTGAAAGTAAATTCATGATTTTGGTATTATCACGGCTCAAGCTATTCTGAAGTGTAAGCATTACCAGAAATCATTAACAAAAAGATTAAAAATGAATTTCTTTGGATCTAACCTGGAAAATCCACCAGAGCCAGCTCCAACTTTACGGGCTATAATGCTAGAGTCAATATGGAAGATATTTGGATTATCCTTTTTAATAGATATCTGCCGTTGAAGAACCAATCCTCCACCAATATCACCTTCCAATAAAAGAGATTCCTCCTCTCTCGCATGCTCAAGATCCCGCCTACCAGGAAAAAAATTTAGTTCCATAAACTCAAGTCTATAGCAAGCACATAACAGAAGCAATGGTAGCAGCAACTAATTAACCATAGTTCTTTTCATGTATAAGCAACTGTTTAAAAATCCCCCAAGCTCTGATCCTTTTGGGGTATAATAAATTCCTAAGATCCTGTTCCTTCGTGGCTCAGGCTGAGTTTAGTATGATCAACTCCCATGGGGATAGGGTATTTTGTTGGAGCAGGATCTCTGTTTCATATGATAATGAAGGCAAAACTAAAACTGTAAACAAAAACGTCACCATCTCACAAGCTATTTTACACGAATACACTTAAATATATGTCTACGAAAGAAAATAAAATTAGGGATGCCTAATCATCTTAATATGCATTTTATAATTAAACACCTAAATACAATTGAAGTCTACAAAACATTAGTATGCACAGCTAATTCCAACTCTATCTAACATCCACAAGAGACAAAAAAAAAAAAAAAAAAAAAAAAGGAAGAAGAACAAGAACAAGAAGAATTTGAGACTTAAAACACTTGTTTAGCATATCTCACAGCAACTTACTCAATAACATTGTATTCTTCAGAGCATCCTGCAGATCGGTACTCAGTACCACTATATTCTTCATATCCATCAATCTCAATCCTGCTATGCAGCCACTGTGTTCCTGTGATCAAGAAAGAGGAATCATATACCTTAGGATCACATAATGAATAATTTACTAAAATAGAGAGACAAGAAATTCTTAATTTTATCATCTCAAATTCATGAAGCCCTCTAAATAGATCAGTATAAAATGCCATTTAGTGATTGCCATGAAAAAAGATGAATAACCAAATGTATAGTCTCATATAAAGAGAATGATGCAGTTATATTTTGTGCATTTATCAGACTTCATACGTGTTTATAATGAAGACATCTGCAAACACCCACGTCTAATTAACAGTTTTGAAGACAACGTGAAAAAAACTGCTCTAAATCCCAACTATTATGCAGCATTCTCTCTTCCATGCAACAATTTATGAACTTTGCCTAATTGTTAAGATGTCCAAATTAAAGAACTCAAAGGCCTCTGAATCACATAGGTCTTTGCAAAGAGCAAGATGAGGAGGGAAAATGGAAAAACAGAAAGGGACATATTTGTTAAAATTGCATGGAAGTTTGAGAAATAGATGACAAAACAGTTTCAGAAGAGCATACAAATTCAAGATTTAATAAAGTCAAGGCAGAGTACAGCGAATTCAAGGCAAACGTCAACAAGAGGTTGAGGGGGGAAAGAAGAAGAAAATTGCAACCTTAAGGCTTTTCTTGCAGGAGACAATAAAGTTTGATAGAAGAAAGCTTTATATCATTTTGTGGGTAGAATCACTATTAATCAAGCATAAAATCAGATTTTAGTTTGGGATTTTTTTATTTTTATTTTTTATATTTCTTTTATTATTATTATAATTATTATAATTATTATTATTATTATTATTATTATTATTATTTTTATTTTTATTTTTATTTTTATTTTTTTTATTTTTTTGGTATACATGACCTTCCCCCAGCCATTGAAAAGCAAGGAGCCTTGAGTCTAGTACAATCCTTTTCCATCAATACTTTTGACTTAATTAAACATAGCAGACTTGATATACTTTACGCTTCTATTTAGGAGTATTTTGGTACTGAAAATTTAAGAGCATTTAGGAATTACTAGCCTTCTCCCACCTCTAAGTCCAAGTACTTTATTATTAGATATCCAATAAGGAATATGGAGAGGTTTGTAAATTAATCTTTTGGGAGTTGGGGAGAGGTTCTTGTGTTTAGCCGGCCCAAGCCCAGATAAAGAAGGGGGTTGCAGTAAGTGACAGCCAGCGTAAAATTGTCACATCTCTTGAACAACTATTAGAGGATGTAGATCAGAATCATTTAGAGTGGAAATAAAAAATCCATATAGGCGACTCCAATTAATTTTGGAATTAAGACTGAGTTGAGTTGAGCTGGGAATTGGGACTAGTGTTTAGGAACATTTCAAAACTAAGAGGTTAGGAAAGCATGATAAAGGTGGTAGGCAAATATGATTGGGGATCAATATAAGACAAGAAAGGTCGTAGGCAAATATGATTGGGGATCAATATAAGACAAGAAAGATCAAGTTTTTATGACAGTTCGAAGAACAAAGTACATAGTAAATCTTCTCCTTAGTGCACACTACCACTATTTTCTCCCCCTCTTCCTTCTTTCCCCCTCCCACCTTCCCACCCCAACCTCCCACCACCCCCCCCCCCCCCCCCCCCTTCTCCTTGTATTTCATTTTCACCAGCATAACTCAAATTCCCTAAGTCCAGAATTTTCTAGCAACTTTCTTTTTCAATCAAATCAGCAACCTTAACTGTATTGAAACCATGAACCATGGAACATTTGTTTTCTACTTGATTATTTCAGCTGCTACTAGTTTTCAGGTCATAGCTCATCTAATTTTAAATCTGTACTGCATCATGTCTTTTAGATCAGAACTGCAAGATTTCAATGAATCTGGAAAGTATTACTGAAAATACGATCCATATCAGCCAATGGATCAATAACCTACAACCAGAGCAAATTTAAAAAAATTAAAATGAATTTGTATGAAACAAAAGCCAAGGCAAGTCCAAATTTTCACTTTATCAAATGATGGTAATCCTCTAATTATTCCAATTGGATTACTCAATTCAGTTTTTGAATTAATGAGGAAATTTATTTCAAATTTTCCTACTACATCAAAACATAAGGCAACAATAAATATGATGTGTTTGTGCCTCTCCCAAAAATTATTTTTCACACCATATCTTTAAATCCATCATGGAGTTTCCTTGAGAGATGTTAACCAACCGTCTTTTGTTTATTCTCTTTTTATGTAAACATTGTATTGGGCATTGGTCGATGCTATGGTAAAAGTCATAGATTCAAGAAAGCAAGTACACAGGTTCATGTTCTGAAAGCAATGGCGAAGGATAGGACTCACCAAATTCTACCTCTCAGCACTTGATATTATAGGCCATAATCTCAAAATGCTAATAATGATTGTGGATCATATAAAGTGAACTATTTTGAGGCATCCAAAAAAAATTTTCCTTTGGAGGGAGAGAGGAAGGCAGAGTTTTAAATGATACCCCCTGCTACGTATCGGAATTTTAGGGGCTGATTTAAGCAATCCTCTATTGGTGATGCAAGAATCATAGTGAAACTAAGATTTGATTATTTGGTTTTCAAAGATTTACCTTTTGCAATTATTTATTTGACTACATTTCTTCATTATAAATTATTACACATGACAAGCTTATTATAATATTCTGTTCATTTAACATTGATCTGACTCTTGCTAATTTTGCCAACGAATTCACAGTAGTGGCAGCCAATTCAGTCCAAGTCCATTACACAATTTATGATTCCAAAAATGTTTCAAATTTTATCATTTAAAACTGTTAGAATAAATATAGAATGAAAATCTTACATACTAGATGAGTAGAATTAGGCTTACTTCCCAATTAGTGTATATTCCGAATTGGTATACCAATAATCTGTATACAAATGTACATGTCCATATGATCAATACAATCAAGAAATTCCTTCTCTCTAAGTTATATGTTATCAGAGCCCTAGCAAATTCGATTTCTGGAATTTTTTTTTTTTTTTGGTTTTCTTCTTTCTCTTTGCTGCCCAGTGAGCAGTTCTTTGGGTCACCATTGAGAGTGACCATCTGCACTCACCACCGGCACAATCAGGAGTGTCGTCCAGCAATCGGCCATTCCCTGAAGTCCGGTCACCAGCAGCCCAATGCATGAGGTTCACACGCCACCAGAAGTGTCTACCACCTTCTCCACATGCCAGCATGTGAAGACGCATGCTCCGGTGTCTTGCCTTCCAATCAACTCTTCAGTGTCACCTCTCACTTTCCAGCACCCCTGTGTATTTGGTTGCTTCAAATCTCACCATCATAGGAAAGATTCTCTTGCTTCAGTTTCTCATATCTGTACAATTTCATTCTTTGGTTATTTTAATTTTGCCGGGATTTGCTATTTGAGCCCATTATTTATTATTTGCAGGGAATTGCTATTTGTCCTGTGGCTTCAGTGACTAGTCTTGCTGCTATAATAATTTTAATTTTGGGTTGGCTATTTTGTTTTGGACTGCTATATCTCTTAATTTGGATTTGGGTATGTGATTCTTGTTGTTTGTCTTCGGATTTGATTATTGTTATTTGGATTCTATATTTGTTTCAATGGCTAATGATCAAAAGAATTTGATTGTGACTAATGTAATTCCCATGATGTCCACAATCATAGAACATAAATTGACAGGTCCAAATTATCTAGATGGGTGTAAGACTGTTAGGATTTATTTGCGGAGTTTGTCTAAGGATGATTATCTCACTGAGGATCCTCTAAAAGACAAAACTCGCAAGGAATGGTTAAGAGATGATGCTCCTTTATTTTTGCAAATCAAGAATTCTATTGATACTAGGGTAGTCAGTTTGATTAATCAATTCTATATCAAAGAATTAATGGAGTACTTAGAATTTATGTATTCTAGAAAAGGGAAAATTTCACGTATTTATGAAGTCTATAAGAGTTTTTACTGTGCTGAACAAAAAGATCAATCTCTTCAGGCCCATTTTATGAATTTTAAAAAGAGATATAAATAATTGAATGTTTTGTTTCTTTTTAATCCAGATGTTAAAGTCCAGCAGCCTTAATGAGGGCAAATGTCGGTAATGAGTTGTTTGGCTGGTCTTAATTCCCCAATTTGAGGTTGCTAAATCTTATATTCTCTCGTGTTGAGATTTCCTCTCTCCATGAAGTCTTTACTAGATTACTTCACACAGATACTAGTACCTTTGTTACTCCATCTATTCAGGCTTTCAAAGCTCTTGTCAGTCATCATAGTGGATTTGCAAATGACCAGTCACATTCTAGAAATAATAATAGAGGAGGAGGTACAGGTAGTCAGGATAATCTAAGTCCAAATGCAGGGGGAGTTGTGTGTTACCATTGTCATGAGCCGAGCCATACTAAACACACGTTTTGAAAATTGCAAAAAATAAACCTCAGAAGTCTCCCTCAACTAATGTTGATGCTACTATTGCTACATCTAACTCATCATCTAAGCAAACCATTACAATTTCTGCAGATGAATTTGCTAAATTCAGTCAATACTAAGAAGCGTTGAAAAATTCATCTCGCCCAATCATTGCCATTGCTGAGTCAAATAAATCAAATACATGCCTTCTTTCCTCTTTCTCAGAATGGGTCATTGATTCAGGTTGCACATATCATATGACAGGTAATCCTAGTCTCTTATCCTTTGTTGAGTCACATACATCTCCTTCCAGTGTTACTTTACCCAATGGTTCTCATTCTGTTCTTGGTTCGGGCAATATTGATTTAACTCCAATATTGTCCCTGGCATTTGTTTTAAGTCTACCAAATTTCTCTTTCAACTTAAATGTCTATAAGCAAAATCACTCATGCCTTGAATTGTTGTCTCACTTTTTCCCAATTATTGTCTCTTTTAAAATCTTGTGACAAGGAAGATTATTGGTGAAGGACATAAATATGGAGTTCTTTACATCTTGGATATACATTTGTTGAGACCCATTGCCTGTTCAAATGTTCTAACCCGTTTTGAAGCTCATTGTAGACTAGGTCACCCTTCTCTCTCTTTACTTAATGTAATTCAGTATATTCTCTTAATCAATTAGGGTTTACATAGTGTGAATATATATACAAGTTAGCTAATTCTATATTAGGAAACCACCCACTAAATAGGCCTAGAATCTTGATCCTAATTAAGCCTTTGATATTTACAGATACTTAATAGGTACTAACAGATATTCTTCTAACACTCCCCCTCAAGCTGGAGCATAGATATTTATTATGCCTAGCTTGTTACAAATATAATTCACTCTATTTCCATTCAAAGGTTTAGTAAAAATATCTCCTAGTTGTTCTCCAGTCTTCACATGCCCAGTCGTGATGAGATTCTGTTGTATCTTCTCACGAATGAAATGACAATCAATCTCAATATGTTTAGTTCATTCATGAAATACAGGATTGCAAGGAATATGTAGTGCAGCTTAATCATCGCACCACAACTTAGTTGGCATAGAAGTTTTGAGACCAACTTCTGTTAAGAACTGATATATCCAAATTATCTCACAAGCAGACTGTGCCATAGCTCTGTATTCTGATTCCACACTGGATCGAGATACCACATTTTGTTTCTTACCTTTCGATAAAACCATATTCCCTCCAACAAAAATACAATAGCCTGTATTAGATCTCCGATCAATCTTAGATCTTGCCTAATCTGCATCTAAAAAACACTCAATGTGAGTGTGCCCATGATCTTTGTACAATACTCCAAGGCCTGGAACTCCCTTCAAATAACATAAAATTTGTCCTAATGCTGACCAATGCTGAACTATAGGAACAAACATAAATTGACTAACCACACTGACTGGATAAGCAATGTCAGGTCAAATCACTATAAGATAGTTTAATTTCCCAACCAATCTCCTATACTTTTCAAGTTCCTGAAACAAGTCTCCATCATTTGTTAGCTGCAAATTAGGTATCATAGGAGTACTACATGGCTTAGCTCCAATCTTTCCTATCTCAGTCAACAAATCAAGCACATACTTTCTCTGAAATAAGAAAATCCCTTTCTTACTTCTTGTTACCTCAATCCCTAGGAGGTACTTCAATGCTCCATAATCTTTTGTGTGTAACTGACTATGAAGAAAAGTCTTCAACGATGAAATTCCTGCAATGTCACTTCCAGTGATAACAATATCATCCACATACATTACAAGAAAGATGTTGCCAAATGTAGATTCCCTATAGAAAACTGAATGGTCAGATTTGCATTTCTGCATCCCAAACTTCTCCACTTTAAGACTAAATTTGCCAAACCAAGCCCGAGGACTCTGCTTCAAACCATATAGAGATTTTCTGAGTCTACACACCTTCCCAGACTCACCCTGAGCAACAAACTCGAGAGGTTGCTCTATATACACTTCCTCCCGAAGATCGCCATGCAAGAAAGCATTTTTGATATATAATTGATGCAAAAACCAATTATGTGTGGCTGCCATAGAGATCAACAATCGAACAGATGTTAATTTAGCAACAAGAGAAAAAGTATCAACGTAATCCACACCATAAGTTTAGGCATAGCCTTTAGCCACAAGATGAGCCTTAAGCCGAGCCACTAAAATATTAGAGTTGAATTTGATAATAAACACCCACTTGCATCCTACAGCCTTTTTTTCTGCAGGCAAATCCACTAGATCCCATGTAGCATTAGTTTCTAAAGCAATCATCTCCTCTATCATAGCATTATGCCAGCCAGAATGAGCCAAGCCTCATGAAGAGTTTTGGGAAGAGAGAGAATCTAAGGATGCAACAAAAAAACTAGAAAAAGACAAATTATCATAAGAAACAAAAGACAAGATAGGATAAGTGCACTGACGCATACCTTTACGTTGGGCAATAAGAATATGAATTTCACTGTGGTTTGGATCTGATACCGAAGAAGATACTGGTTCCAAACATGGATCAGGAAGGTCTTGCCTACTAGAATAAACCTGACGAATGAGAGGCTTTGGTCGTGGTTGAGGTGGTGGTTGAGACAGAGGTGACGAGGTGGAAAGAGGATAGGTGATAGTATAAACCAGCAAATCATCATCCTCTCCTTTAGGAAAAGAAGTAGAAGAATTTGGAAAGAATGAGAAGAATTTGGAAAGAAGGGTAGATGTTCATGAAAAGTAACATCAGTAGACAGAAAATATTTTCGGAGATCAGGACAGTAACATCTATATCCCTTCTGTAAACGAGAGTAACCCAAAAAGACAGTTTAAAGATTTGGGGTGAAGTTTAGTTACTTGGAGTCGAACATCATGAACAAAGCAAATACTCCTAAAAATTCTAGGCTCAATAGGAAACAAAGTCTTAGTAGGAAATAAAACACGATAAGGAATCTCACCCTGAAGAACAGACAAAGGCATACGATTTATCAGGAAACAAACTGTGGAAACTGCATCAGCCCAGAATTGTTTTGGAACATGCATTTGAAAAAGCAATGCTCTAGTTGTTTCAAGAAGATGTCTATTCTTTCTTTCTGTCACACCATTTTGTGTCAACACAAGATGTTTGGTGAAGAATGCCATTCTGAATCATGTATGTTTGAAAGGTTTCTGACAAGTATTCTTTGGCATTATCACTTCTCAGGATTTGTATAAGCATATTAAATTGTGTCTTAATTTCAGCACAAAAAGCACTAAAATGAGAAAAAAATTCAGAACGATTTTTCATTACATAAAGCCAAGTTATGCGAGAAAAATCATCAACAAAAGTAACAAAATACTTGAATCCAGTTTTAGACATGACACAAGGATCCAAACATCTGTATGAACTAACTTAAATGGAGCACTAGCTCTATTATTAACTCGAGGGACAGAAGACAAAAGATGATATTTCGCGAATTGACAAGACTCACAATCAAAAAAGGAAAGACTGTGAAATTGAGGACACAACTTTTTCAAAGTAAACAAGGATGTCCCAACCAACAATGAGCTTCAAAAGCAGTTAAGACACCGGAGCAAGCAACGGACTTGGGTACTTGACCATCCAGAATGTAGAGACCTCTAATTCACATTCTCTACCAATAATCTTCTTTATCACCTGATCCTCAAAAAGACAATAATGAAGAAAAAATGAGACGAAACAGTTTAAGGCACGAGTAATTTTGCTGATAGAAATTAAGTTAAATGCAAGTTCAAATAGACTCGAGACAGAATCCAAAGTAAGTTGTGGTGTTGGGTTAACAGTGCCAATACCAAGGATAGAAGAGGTAGAACCATAAGCTAAAATGACTTTAGAAGGGGTTTTGAAAGACTCAACAAAGGAAATTAATGTAGGGTTACCTGTCATATGATCTGTGCAACCAGAATCAATGACCTAATTGGTAGACAAAGCAAGACATGCATTGCATTTACTTGACCCAGCACTTGCAGTGATAGAGGAAGATGAATTCTTTAAAGCTTCTTGATACTGAGTGAATTTACATATTCGTCTGTAGAAATAGTAAATGTGTGCTCAGGTGTTGGAATGGGTGTAGTAGCTATTATATTTGCTGAAGATGGTTTTGAATTCTTGTTTAGCAGTTTGTGGCAAGTGCGCTTGGTATGGCCCGGCTCATGACGGTAGTAACACACAACATCACCTGTCCCAGCTAGGATAGTTTCGAGTCCCAGTACCTTCCCCTCTGGTGTTATTTCTAGAGTTGGATCGTCCATTCTGATGACTGATAAGAGCACTAGAAGCTTGAATTAAAGAAGTGGAACCCGTGCTAGTATCAGTGCGAAGTACCCTAAAGAAGGCTTCTTGAAGAGAGGAAATGTCATCACTAGACAGAATTTGAGATTTAGCAACCTCAAACTGAGAATCAAGCCTTGCTAGAAAACTCATGACTGCCATTTGTTCTCGTTAAGACTGCTGAACTTTTACATCAGAACTAAAAGGGAGTAAAGTGTTTAGCTCTTCATAGGTTTTCTTAAAATTCAGGAAATAAATCTGAAGGGATTGCTCATGCTATTCAGCCCTATAAAATTTCTTACATACTTCATAAATGCAAGACACATTCCCTTTCCCAAAGGACAGAAATTCCAAATATTCCATCAACTCTTTCACATATTCGTAGTGATTAACTAAACCCACAATCTCATGATCAATAGAAATTTTAATTTGCAAGAACAAAAGGGCATCATCTCTCATCCATTCTTGACGAGTTTTGTCATTTGGAGGATTGTGAGTGAGATGATCATCCTGAGACGAACTCCTTAAATAAATTCTAATCATTCTGTACCAATCTAAATAATTAGGCCCAATCAATTTATGTTCAGTGATCTTAGCGTTCATAGGAATCGCATCCGTAACTACTAAATGCTTTTGATCATCAGCCATACTCACTAAAAAAAGGTAATAACACAAATAGCAGATTCCCAAACACCTAAACAGAAATCCAAAAAACAAATATACGCACAGTAATCCTGAACCACCAACACAGTAGCCAATAATCAAAGAGGCTCACAGTAACTAATAGCCGGGTAGGTTTTATGAGGTCACTAACCACATAGTGGCGCCGGAAAAGAAGAGTTGATGTCGAAAGAGCTGATCGAACGGCGAGAGTCTGTCCCACGCATGTCCATGAGCTGGCACGTCAAAACTGGAACAGATCTTTCAGTCAGCACGTGTGTTTCACACACAGGTCTTCTAGTCACCGAATTTTGGGGAGACGCCAGCCGTCAGGTGGCACTCCTTCCTTCCGCAGCGATGACGAACAAAGGTCACACTAGACGGGTGACCCAATCGAATGCACTTGTCTGCTCACTTGGGCAAAGAAGAAAATAGAAAAAAATAAAAATAAAGATAGGGCAAAGACACGAGCTTCAGAGTTGCTCCCTTGGGCAGCCTGGCTCTGATACCATGTAATTCAGTATATTCTCTTAATCAATTAGGGTTTACATAGTGTGAATATATATACAAATTAGCTCATTCTACATTAGGAAACTACCCACTAAATAGGCCTAGAATCTTGATCCTAATTAAGCCTATAATCAAGCCTTTGATATTTACAAATACTTAATAGATACTAACAGATATTCTTCTAACACTTAAGAAATTATGTCTTCAGTTTCATGATGTGTCTTCCTTATATTGCGAGTCATGTCAGTTTGCCAAACATCATCATTTGCTATCAGTCCCTTGAGTCAATAAAAGAGTTAATTTTCCTTCTGAATTAGTTCATTCATATGTTTGGGGTCCATGTCCTATAGTGTCCAAAACCAAGTTTAAATATTTTGTTACATTTATTGATGATTTTTCTTGTGTGACTCCACTTTATTTAATGAAGAATCATTCTGAGTTGTTTTCTCATTTTAGTGCTTTTTGTGCTGAAATTAAAACACAATTTAATGTTTCTGTGCATACATTGAGAAGTGATAGTTCCAAAGAATATTTTTCTGATACTTTTCAGACTTATAAGGTTCAAAATGACATTCTCCACTAATCCTTTTATGTTGATACACCACCTCAAAATGGCATGGCTGAAAGGAAGAACGGACTTCTCCTTGAAACAGCGTGAGCACTCTTATTTCAAAATGAAAGTTCCTAAACAACTTTAGACAAATGCAGTTTCCACAACTTGCTT
The DNA here is from genome assembly GCA_947687605.1 of Reutealis trisperma. Taxonomy (NCBI): domain Eukaryota; kingdom Viridiplantae; phylum Streptophyta; class Magnoliopsida; order Malpighiales; family Euphorbiaceae; genus Reutealis; species Reutealis trisperma. Next base: position 41,583 of record CANTUT010000815.1, on the reverse strand, counting down.
TCTCATTAATCGCATGCCTTCATCTATCCTCCATGGTGAGATTCCTTATAGTGTCCTTTTCCCTAATAAACCCTTGTTTCCAATTGAATCCAGAATATTTGGTAGTATTTGTTTTATTCGTGATGTTTGTCCTCAAATAACCAAATTAGATCCTAAATCCTTAAAATGTGTTTTTTTTAGTTGCTCTCATTTCCAAAAGGGATAGCATTACTATTATCCTACTCGTAATAGGTATCTTGTGCCAGCTGATGTTACATTTCAAGAACATATTCCTTTCCATTCTACTTCTCCCTATTCTAGTCAAGGGTAGGATGATGATTTGTTGGTCTATACTGTCACATGTCAGTCATCTGATATTGTTACTACACTTGATATTGCCACATTTGCAACACCACCAGCACCAACAAAACCTTGCATTCAGCATGTCTATTCCAAATGACGGGATCCTCCAGTTACATGCCTTGCTCCTATTTCTTCTTCGACATCAGATCCAGTGTCCAATGACCTTGATATTCCTATTGCCCAACACAAAGGTAAATATTAGTGCACTTATCGCATTTCATTTTTTGTTTCTTATGATAACTTGTCCTCTTCGTCTTGTTCTTTTATTGCGTCCCTTGATTCTATAACTATTTTGAAAATTGTCAATGAAGCCTTGTTGCATCATGGTTAGTGTAATGCTATGATAGAAGAAATGAATACTTTAGATGCTAATGGTACTTGGAATTTAGTAAACTTATTTGCAGGGAAAAAGGCCAGTGGCTGGCCTTAAGCATGACTTGCAGCTAAAGGCTATGCTCAAACTTATGGTGTGGATTATTCTGATACTTTTTCTTCTATAGCCAAATTGACATTTGTTCATTTATTCACTTCTTTGGCAACTACTCATAATTGGCCTTTGCATTAGTTAAATATCAAAAATGCCTTCTTACATGGAGACTTACAAGAGGTGGCTTATATGGAGCAACCACCTGGGTTTGTTGCTCAAGGGGAGTCTAGGAAAGTTTGTTATCTTCACAAGTCCTTGTATGGTTTGAAATAGAGTCCACGTACTTGGTTTGACAAATGTAGTCAAGCAATTGGAAAGTTTGGAATGATAAAAAACAAGTCTAATCACTCAGTCATCTATAAACAATCTGAATATGGTATCATACTTCTTGTTGTTTATGTTGACAATATAGTCATTAATGGAAGCAATACTGTGGGAATTTCATCCATGGAGTCCTTCACACCCAATTTCATACAAAAGATCTAGGGTGTCTAGGGAGTCAAGGTAACAAGGAGCAAAAAGGGTATCTTCTTATCTCAAAGAAAATATGCATTTGACTTATTAACTAAGATAGGAAAGTTAGGAGCTATGTCATGCAGTGCCCCAATGTTTCCCAATCTGCAACTTACAAAAGATGGTGATTTATTTGAAGATCCTGAGTGAAATAGAAGACTAGTTGGGAAATTGAACTATCTTATAGTAATTCATCCTGATATTGCATATTATGTTAGTGTTGTTAGTCAATTCATGTTTTCTCCAATAGTTCATCATTAGGCAGCTTTAGAACAAATTTTGTGTTACTTAAAGGAAGCTCTTGGACATGGTACAATGTATAGCAATCATGAGCATAATTATATTGAGTATTTCTCAGATGCAGATTGGGCAGGTTCTAAGATAGATAGGAGATCCACTACTACCTATTGTGTGTTTGTTAGAGAAAATTTGGTCTCATAGAAAAGTAAGAAACAGAAAGTTGTGTCCTGGTCTAATGTAGAATTAGAACATAGACACAGTCTATGTGTGAGATAATGTGGTGGATATATCAACTCTCGAATGAGGTTGGTCTTAAGGCTTCAATACCAGCAAAATTGTGGCATGATAATCAGGCTGCACTTCATATTGCTTCTAATATTGTCTTTCATGAACGAATTAAGCATATTGAGATTGATTAGAAAATTCAGCAAAATTTGATCTCTAAAGGATATGTGAAGACTAGAGAACAATTAGGAGATATCTTGAAAAAGGCTCTAAATAGGGTTCATTATATTCGTAACAAGCTGCCCATGATTAATATCTATGCTCCAGCTTGGGGGAGCCTTAGAATAAATATAGAATGAAAATCTTACAGATTAGAGGAGTAGAATTAGGCTTAATTAGTGTACCTTCCTAATCAGTGTATATTCCTAATTGGTACACCAATAATCTGCATAAAAATGTACTTGTCCACATGATCAATACAATCAAGAAATTCCTTTTCTCTCTAAGTTACAAAAACCATTGGGGAAGGGGGAGAAGGGAAATAGAAAAGTAGGAGGTCCTACTAATGGAATAGAAAAGAATGCTCTCACCAAGGTTATAACCATTACCTGAAGGAAGGTGCTCCATGGAAATAATTCTGCCCCCAATCCAGGGGACTATTTTTAAAATCCAATCACCACTTTTCAATTCAACTGGGAGTCTAGAAAGTTCTGCTCCCTTGGGTCCGGAAATCTCTTCAACATCTGGAATACGCTTAGAACTTTCTGCATTTAACAATTTCACAATGAGTAAACAGTATCACATATCTAACATATTCACATATGATATACGTTACTATGCAAAGTTCAGGAGTTATAAGTAGACTTGTGTACATAAAAAAAATAGTTTTGTTAAATATCCTAATGTAAAAGGAGAATGCAAGAGAGATAGAATGCTGTATTTTACTGTTCTCACTTTAGTAAGGAAAAATAGAATGCTGCATTTTACTGTTCTCACTTTAGTAAGGAAAAAAATTAGAAGACAAACAAAGAAGTGCAAAACTCCTAATTGTCTAGCAAAAAAGGGTAATTGTGCCTTGTAGGTACAGTTGATATTCACCCACATAAAAATGTGAATTTTTAATTCTTTTATCAGGAAATGAAATTTCCAAATGTAAATATTGAAAATGGCAGGATGTTACTTTTAGCCACTGAACTTCAAAAGTTTTCCAATTTTGTCTCCATCAAATTTCAGCAAATTAAACCATTTTTTGATGTTTTACTTTCAGTTACATCCTTAAATTTCCAAACTGACTTGCAATCTGAAATGGGCACCAAATTACCTATCAACAGCATTTTACTGTAGAAACCTAATAATCCTATAAATTCAAAGCCAAAATCCATCAACTTTGAGAACCCATAACTGATCCCAAGCCAAAGACAGCAATATATAACCATATCAAAAACTAAAAATGTTGTCGCTGAAAGATTCTGAGGAAAGAGAGAAAAAAGGCAAAGAGAAGATGTGCTTTCAACTATGAATTCAAACCATCTCTGTCATCACAGAACCATACCAATGGCATATCATGAAATAAAAGACTAACTAAATATAAAGAACTTGAAAAAACAGAAACCAAAATAGGGCTTGGCCAACTGAAATATAATTGAAGAATACAATGAAAAGAATGAGAACTTCACACCACATACTTTGCATAAACATAGCTCTTGAAAGAAGATATTTAAGACATCAATCCAACGCATTAATTTTGAGGAAGAAAATTATAGCAAGACTACAGTAGAATATTGATCAAGTTAAAGACAAGGAAAAAGGAGAAGAGAGCAGCAATCTAACAGTCCTACAAGAGAAATATTACCTAAACGATTCCTGTATTTATTCTCACTAATGGATACCATCTCAGTAACATCAAGTTCTGAAGGCATCCTAATTTGCACATTATCTCCATCCATGCCCCATGAATCAACCTGTTTAAGAACATATTCAAAATGATTTGCAAAACAAATATGTCCAGTATTACAATGCTAACTCTAACCAACGTCACTTTACTACAAAGGATGTACCATTACACCTCCACCAAGCAATAATTGCACATGAAGCCGTCTTTCAGGCCTCTTCCAAGAGCCTTCTGTTTTGGAAACTCTAACAGTAACAACTGAAGATTGAAGTTCAGCAACATAGTGTGTGAAAAGATATCCACCTTTGGTGAATTCATATCCATCGCCATCATCTTCAAATAGTTCACCTTTGGCTTTCCCTGCAAATGAAAAGAACTGATTCACACAGCGCTTTGGCAGCTGACAAACACACAGTCATGCACGTGAGAATATATAGAGAGAGATAAAGAGAGAGGAACAATGTAGGAAAATTATATTGCCTAATTTTCTACTTCACAAAATACTAGAGAGAAGGCCAAGGATTTTCTTCATAAGAAGCAAGTTAAACATTACAATTTTCTTTAGGTTCCTAGGCAAATTTTCGTTAGAACAATTGAATTTATGCTATGAATCTAAAATTATTTTGCTTCACTATCAAATTCAATTTTTAACATTTTTTTATACATTCAATACATAAGAGACTCAACCATGAAATTTACTCAAAAATCTAGCATGATTTATGTTTCAAATGCTAGATCTACTGATTTGAAGTATGGGAGAGCGAAACACATAACTTTATGTTTGTTGCTTTTATTCTTTCAACCAATCCCTTATGTTTGTTATTTGTCATGGTTTTATTAGTATCTTAAAACCAACCATGCATTGTTATTGTTGGAGTACTGAGGTTTTTATTTAGATATTGCTTACTTATTTTGAATTTTGGAGGGGAATTTGCGTTTGGTTTTCTGTTAGACAGATTGCTACTCCAGCAAGTTAGTGGGGCAGAGGTGTGGCTGTTTTTAAGTGTTTAAGTAGTCTAAACACGGTTTTGTCATAGATAAAGCCAAGCATGGTTAAGCATGGTAGTTATCTACTTCTGTATCTTCTATCTTGTACTTAGAGCTATATATACGCTAAAGAAATCAATCAGAAGTAGCCTGCTATAATTCAGTTTACAGAACCTAATTTCCAGTTTATGCTGTGTTTATTTGTGAGAGCTCTCTGCCCTACCATTTCTCAATAATTATAATAGTCTTCTGATAAAATGCTGATAACAAAAACAGATGCAAGCAAACGTCATGCTTCATAGTGCAGCCCTAAAATTAATTATTATGCCTTCAATTAAAAATTTTGAAGAGTCTGCTTTATGAAAAATAATATCCATCAAATTACCATATTCATCTAAGGCTACCAGGAGGGTTAAGTCATCGGACAAATTGGCTTCACCAACATGCTGATGAGGGGGGCCCAAAGGAATTATTGATCCACCTCGCAAATATAAAGATGGTAAATCCTGTTATACATGGGAAACAGTCAGGGAATGAAAAATACGTCTTCAGAAAAGAAGCACCATAACACCTGCTATGATACCGGATGTGAATCGTCAAAATCAAATCTCAACCAGATTCCTTTGGGCAGAGTATTCTGCATATTGTCTGTTCGCTGGTCCAGAGTTGTGCTACAGCAGATGAAAAAGAACATTAGTATATTTCCATGGGGTGTTGCACAAGATGAAGCTTCCAAAACAAACAGCTGTCTTGTTAAGATGCAAATTAGTAAGCTTCAACTGTAGTAGTAATTAAAAAACAGAGCAATGTTCCATTTCAATAGTAAAAAAAATAAATAAAGATAGGAACCTATAAATATAACTGCAAAGAAGAGGACATTAAAATTGTAATCTTTGCATCAGGCTACATAATCAGGCATGGATGGATAGCCCATTCCAAAATCAGCTTCCTGGGAACCAACTTTCAACATCATTTTGGACATTAACAGGCTCAACAATCAAAATCCAGAGCTAATGTGCTACAAAACTAAGTTAACTCTGGTGGAGAAATTTGAGGTGGGTTTCAATGTAGGTGTAATATTTATTTACTGTTCGACCACAATACGTAGGATGAACAAAAAAAAATTTCCTAGTATCAAACATAAAGCCTACAGAAATTGTACTCTATATAAGTACTTAATGATGTGTCTTCAGAGTATTTACACACCAGCGGTGATCAGATTCTAGTGTTTCTAAAAATCATTGTTTATCATACATATGAACATATCTAATTGGATTAATGAATTAATTTTCATCAGAATTTTCAGGTAACCAAGATATCCAACAGCTACACAGCAGATGCCTTGCTGCCAGTGCACTGAAAACATTTTATTTATCAACTCAATAAGTGAAGTCACTTCTCCCTTGAATAGATATGACTTGCAATAAGTTTATCAAAAGTGACCAGATGAGAGGAGTCGTCCTTGGAAGGAGCATTTCTTGCTTCACAGAAAAAGGAAAGTAAAGAAGGCAATAGCAGCAAAATTGAAGACAAGAAAGGAAGATTTTCCCCTTGTTCTCATTGTCAAAGAACTACACATCACAAAAAGCAAATTCTGGAAGAAAATCCAGTGTAAGCATTGCAATAGATATGGTCACATTGAAAAATTTCGCAAGCTGAAACAGAATCAAGAGCAGCAGCCCCCTTCTCAGCAAGTCAATTTCACTGAAGACAAATATCATGTTAATCATTTGTTTATGGTGTTTCACATTTCTCAACAAAAGGACACGAATGTTTGATTTGTGGATAGTGGATGCACAAGTCGTATGACCAAGGATGTTTCTCTTTTTACTTCTTTGGACAAAAACTTCAAAACCAAGGTCACGTTGGGCAATGAAGATGTGGTTCAAGCACAAGGCAGAGGTTCAATTGCTGTACAAACTAAGGAAGGCACCAAATTGATTTCTGATATTTTGTTTATACCAAGTTTAGGTCAAAATTTGCTGAGTGTAGCTCAAATGATAAAGAGAGGTTATTCTCTGTTTTTTAAGAATGGCTATCCAAGATGGTTGACAGAAGTTACCCTTTGATTATACAAATCAAAGTATACCCTTTGAACTTTGGCTATCTAAATCAAAGTATTAGCATTTTTGAAGAATATGAAAATGCTATAAATGATGAAAATGGAGTCCAGTGAAGAAGAAACCAAAATTAAGTCATGAAGATACTAATTTAGGTCCTATGGCTCCTGGAAATTCAAGAAAAAAGCTTAGAAAAACAATCTGCAATTATTGTTTCTTGTTAATAAGTGCCATCTTTATTCACAAGCTGTTTTGTTTCTGGTTAATAAGTGCCATCTTTATTCACAAGCTGTTGAGACCAATTCTTCCAAGAAGGGTGTAACTTTGATGTGTTTGAATCCAAGAATTATGAAAAGGATCTAGGAATTAGTGTTTGGCAGAAAGCTTTAGTGAAAAAGCTGTTGATGACAAAAAATGAAATTTAAAATCAAGCTTGAAGACTGCATTTCTAAGAAGCAGCCTCCTCGTATCCTAACCAACTAGGCCAAATCTGAGATATAAGAGAAATGTTTGGAGTATCAAAGAAAATTCTCAATGAGTGTTGAGAATTGAGAATTTACTTATACTCTCTATTTTGCATTTTGGTGGAAAATTTATATTTGAAATCTGTCATGGAAGCTTGCTATAATAGTAAGGCTGATTAGCGAGGTTCAGTTTACATAACCTGTGTTTGTAATGCTGTGTATGTAAGCTGTGTTTGTAATTGTGCACGTTTGAGAGGTTTCAGCCCTCCCAAATCCAACAGAAAAAAGAAAATTAGCCTATTACCAATTACGGCAATGGCAAGGAGCAACCCAAAAGGCAATTTGGGAGTCAGCATACTCTGTATTGCATGAAGTGAGTACTATCAGACCTGCAATCCTTCATTGCAAACTTAAGTTCTAACCATTGCAGTACATAACATTCCTACATAACAACTAATAACCAATAATTAAAAAAGGTGATTATAAACCCATTCATGTTGTGTACGATGATATCAGGTCACTAAAATCAATAAAAGTTAGTATCATAACCCAGTGAGTTATCCCATGATAAAGAGAACAAAAACCTTGCATAGATCAGAAGAGGACCCAACAGGAAGGAATTTTCAAGTGTCCTTAAGCTCAAATCTTTAGGATCTGCACGAGCAATTTGCATGCACCTATTAACCACTGAAAAGAATGTAGGAGCGCTTTAAATTGCATTTAATTATTCAAGAGCATAAGATTGTACCAGTAAAAAAAGTAGGAGTTGTCACTGGACTTCCCGTAGTGTGAGCTGCATAAAATAGAGTGTATATGTGTGGTATCAAGCGATAACGTCTCTTCAGAGCAACACGGCAAACTTCTTCACACTAATGGAACTGAAGTCAGTTCATAATGAACGTAGCAACAAAACGGGATAAGTAACCTACACTTACTTAAGAGGTGACATATACAATTCAGAAACAGATAACAAAGATAGGTATAGATACATCAAATTTTCATATATTATATTATCTACTAAATTCTTTTATAACAAGAATTAAACGAGCTAGTGGCAGGCTTTGTAATTTAATCCTTAGTTTTGGCATGGTGGGTTTAGAGTAGGCCTGTCAAGAGGAGAGCCTTTGCAACTCTTGACCCTGGCAAATGGACAGTGTAATCCAATCCACCTTGAAAATGAAGCCTCACTAAGTCCTTCAGATTATGCCATGTAACATGAGATCAACTGTGCTCCAGCCATATGGTTCTCCTTTAAATACCCCAATCATTTATCTTTTGGGGGAACTTGAAACTCTCAACCACACTTTCATAAGCCTCAACTGAATTTGCATACATTCCTAAGCTATATCACAGCACAACCTCCCCATTGTCAATTTATAAATATTCTCCTCTCACTTAGACCACTCACCTACTTGCCCACCCCTCAATTTTTACCACATAACCCTCAAAAGAGGGCATTGCCTTTCTAGTTCCACGTCACAACAACCTGCCAAATGCACAAGTCCATTAAGCTTGCCTAACTGTCCACCCATGCCTCGTCCTTTCTTGTCCCTTTCTTGTTCTTGTTGTGCTAAGCATTGTTTACGTGACTCTAACCCTCTCCTTCTTCCCTATAATAGCGTCTTACAAAACACCCTCCACCCTCGGCATAAATACGGAATGCAAGCATGTGACATCGTTGCATTGTTATGTAACCCATCTTACATGCATAAAAGATTTATTTGAGAAGCAAAATTATCACCACATTAGATGGTTCACTAAATTAACATGGAATTTTTTCACTAAATTAACATGGAATTTTTACACGCATATCATTTGGTGGTCACTATCAAATTGCTAGTGCATTGACAACCTCTTCTCCAAAAGACCATGGCTCATGGTCAGAAGTGCCCATTTCAGAATGGCCACGGCAGAAAGGAAACATTGCACCTACACCCATCCACCTTCCAAAAAGCTTGGGTGTGGCATTTCCTGCAAATCCACCAATATCAGGTCCCGAAAGTGGCTGACCACTAAGTCCCTGTTAATAAAGTAAAAACAAAATTAGAGCCAATAACAATGTAGCAAAAGATGAATTCAAAATATGCTTGTTTGCAAGATAATTTATTTCTCTATACTCAGATTCAATGATAAATTCATGAAAAGAAGGAAAATTTTCTGAAGATAAGAAGTGCGATTATTATAAGGAAAACAAAGTTATTGTCATGGGTTAGAATTCCTGAGGTTTTGGTTCGGTAAGTGACACTATTGGATTTCAACAAGTTTGTATGGAGATTTAGAGCAGCAACCAAGCATTTGGAGGGGCTCTCATTTTAGAGCTACGTACAAGGAGATGAGGAATGCATCTCTCTGGCTGTTTTATGGCCTGCCAGGAGAGAATGGAATTTCAGGGAATTCCAGAATGTAGAAAGTTTGTTTGAGACATGGAAGAAAAATTGGGTGCAAGGTGTATACTCTCTGTTGTTTTGTTTGGGTAAATTTTGCTAATAGTCTTCATATATGATGCTCGTACACTTCATACCTTTGGAACATTCAAATCCCCCACATTTCACCAGGCAAACAACAGAATTCTGAAATTACTTACCAATTGAAGCACCATGGAAATAGACATGTGCATATGCTCCCAATTTGAAAGGTTATCTCCGGTCCATGTTGCGGCATACTTTTGACTACCAATGAATCCAGCTCTAGTAAGAACAAAGGGACGCTTATTTTCATTAGCTAATTTCATGCCTTCAAATGTTGATCTTGCCATCAGCATGCCATACACCTAAAGGAAGGACTTCAGCTTCAGAAATTATTCAGGTATCAATGGTAAATACAAATAAAACAATCACAGAATCGATCCATTTGTAAAGTACATTAGTACAAATCATTCTACTGTTAAAAGATAACCAAAGTAAGGCTCAAGAAGAGTACATTGTGATAGTAGGAGTGGTCTTGACAACCTCCAAGTTCATCATCTCCTCGATGAATGTTGCTTTCAGGCATCGTCTTTGTTACTGTCTGAAAAGTGAAATAATAAAATTTTCAGTGAAGTAATAAAGTGAAGTGCACTGCAGAAATTGGAAGTGCTGAGAAATACACAATGGAGTCACCTTAAAAATTGCTGGCTCATTCATATCATTCCATATGCCATCAACACTATTAGAAATAAAATCTTTAACCAGACCAGCCCACCAAGATCGAACTTTTGATTGTGTGAAGTCAGGAAAAACACAAGGCCCAGGCCACACCTCCCCTGAAAATGGATAACAAAACTACAACAATTTTTTTCTTTTTCCTTTTTTTGGAGGAAAGGATGGCGGAAGGTGGAAAAATACAGTTAATTACTGATGCAAACTGAAAACACACCAATGAAAGGCCTTCCATCTGCTCTTTGAATCCAAACATCATTTTTAGATCCGCTATAGTAGACAGAATAGCCTTCTTCACATTTAATACCAGGGTCAAGCATCCAAATTGCTTTAAAACCGCTATCATGCAGTTCTTTCACCAAAGATTGTGGATCTGGAAAACGTTCCTAAAATGATTCATAACAAAATCTCCCAATCAAGGTTGATAATTGCAAGTAATACCCTTTATTCAAAAGATCATTCTTGGTCCTTAGTGAATTTGGCGAAAGACAACAGCTAATAAAATTGTAAAGCAAAATACTAAATGCATCCAGAAGTAGAGATGATTATTCATTTCCCATAAAATTTCCACAGACCAGTGTTGCTCCAATGAGGAAAGATTTAGGAGGGACAATCTAAATGTGACCTGAGTATTTATATAATTGCACAAGGTAGCTTCCTTTAAAGATTTGACCAATTGAAAGTCAGTATATTTGCATTCTTAAAATTGTATTGTTAAGTAGCAAGGTAGGTTTTAGAGTCCAAATTGTAATAAGTTTATCATCCAAGGATCTAAGGGAGACATACCTTGTCAAACGTGAAACAGCGAAAACCATCCATGTAGTCAATGTCCATCCATATGACATCACAAGGTATACCCTTCTCCCTAAATGTCCTTGCAATCTGCAAATAGAAAAGGCTCAACAACCAGAAGAAAAAGATAGATGATGTCTAATCATTGATGGGCCCATAGTGCAAGCAATAGAAAAAACTTTGCAACCGAGGAATATTAAATTGCCTTTACATGATTAGCAAAACAGTCCAGCTTGAAATCCCAAAATGGTCAACATACTGATTTCATAAATGGATGAAAATCCTACCTCACGAACCCTCTTTTCAGAATCATAGCTCCAACGGCATTGTTGATAGCCTAAGGACCACTTCGGAGGCATAAAAACGGTTCCTGAGGACAGGCATACAGCACAAATCACTACTAAAATCATATTGAAAAAAAAAAAAAACAAATAGATGTTTTTAGATAAGAAAAAGGGGAAAACACAAAAAAATACCATGTGGTTTAGAGCATTTTCACTTTAGGATCTGTGATTTTTTTTTTTTCTTAATAAAAGGGATATGTGTTTTATTCCATTAGCAATTTATGGTCTGAAGCACTAACACCGTTAATATTTGCTGACAAGGCATTGATGTGGCGTAGATTCTAAATAAAAAATAAATATATTTCTTCTAAACGACGTGGCAGCCAACTAAGTAAGATGTGACCCATTATTGAGTAAAAAACTATATTTAGAATTTTTAAGTAGAATGAAAAATAATTTTCTAATTTTTATTCACAATTGAAACAAAATAAAAAACTGAGACTTATAATTAATAAATTTAAATTCACTCTAAATTTCTAATTAAAAAATAAAAGAGAAGTGTTGTAATTTATGCAAAAGGAAAGTTAAATTTCACAAATTGCATAAATTAAACCCAATTGTAATCCTATATATATTAAAGAAATTCAATTCCCAGCACCATTATCTAAAGAACAAATGCGGTTAAATTACATAAAATCAATAATTAGTAATAATTGCTGGAAAATAAATCTCACATCGAATAATGACAAAATATATAAAGGACTTATAAGTAAATAGATGTTAGACCTAACACAAACTAATTAGTTTTGTACAAATGGGTTCTAACACTTGTTCACTTATATGCTCACGTATGCACAAGTCATGAACTTTAATATGGTATCAGAACTTCATGCCCAAATGAGTCGGATTCTAAAACCCATGTTCAAATCCCCCGTTGTTGAAATGATAATGATGCCAATCTGGACTAAAATAGAAGAAGAGATGCCAACCGGTCCATTAGCGAGCAAGTCTCAACCGGCCTGTTGATGTTTGGCCATGGTTTAAACCCAGTTGCACTTGAGGGGTGTGTTAGGAAATGAATCCTACGTCGAATAATAACAAAATATATAAAGGACTTCTAAGTGAGTAGGTGTTGGATCTAGCATAAGCCAATTGATTTTGTGCAAGTAGATTCCAACACTTACCCACTTATAAGTCGACGTATATACAAACCCATAGACTTTAATAATAATAAATCTAAAAGCTAAGTGTTGAAATATCCAAATAATTATCTTTCCAAATCTCACTAAAAAATTTGCAAACTTCAACCTCTTCAAAGCAAATCTTGAAATACATCTTCACACCCAGAACCCACCAAGCAATTTAAGAAGCCAAAATCTTGGTCTTCTTCATTAAGCCAAAATCTCAGTCTTCTTCATTTACTCTTCATTGGCGGCAACAATTTCAGATATAGAGTTACAATCGCAACAATTTCAGATATGCTGGGGTACCCTTCAATCGCAACAACAAATTCAGATCTAGAGTTTTGTGATGCTGATTCACTCTTCAATCGTGGCAACAAATTCATATCTAGGATGCTGGTGTATAAAAGGGAAAAGGGAAGATAAAAAAAAATAAAAGGTAGAAAATACAACTCTAACTCATGTGAAGCCATGAGGCTGTAACTACCATCTAGGAGCAGTGATAACATCAAGAAGAGTGTGACTATGAGTGTGGCTGTTGTTGGATTGAGGTGGAATTCATGGGTGTATTGTGGGACGATTTTCAAGTAGACTTTGTTTGGATGGAAGAGATGTATTAGTTGATCTATTACTTCTTGGAAAAAAAAAATTCAAAAGATTATGCGATTTCATCAAAAAGAAATTCAAAAGATATATTTGTTGATTTTTGCAATTGAAAATATTGTTACTTTTTTTCATTTGAATAAAATTAAAATTTACTTATCGTTTTTAAATTTCTAGAAAAAAGAATAATTAATAGCATTAGTAGGTCTCGTTTTATTCATGTCATTTAGAAGAAATATTTTTTATTTAGAATATATGCCACATTAGTGCCTTGTTAGCACATATTAACTGTGTTAGGACTTTGGATCTTAAATTGCAAACGGAATGATACACAAACCCTTTCTGTCAAAAAAAAAAAAATTCTGACCCTAAAGTGAGAATGTTGTAAACCAAAAGGTACTTTTTTGTACTTTCCCCTAAGAAAAAATATTATTGGGAAAGAAATTAGAGTAAACTGTGGAGGAAAAGAAATCCTCCTATAACCCAAAAACAACTAATTTACCAATTACCATTAAGTGGATAATGGGTGTGTTAGAGTTGGTTTAGTTTAAACAGGTATAGATACCCATAAAAATTTTAAACGGATGGATGGCCATCCACAACCAAAACCCACCGTTTACCACTCTACGTCCAGGACTACATACACCCCTCTCATCTCCTCCCCCTAAATCTTCTTTCTTCTTCTCTTTATAGGCCAATACAGTCCTATTGTCAATGAGTAACAGCTATTTGACCAATACACAACTATTTCGGTGTGATTTCAAATTCCCAATACCATAACTACAAATATTCTATCAGAAGGCTAAATTATGATAGATATCTGTTAAAGTAATAATACATAATGGCAATACAATAATGTATCAACCATTATTTTCTTTGTTATGATATTTCTTAATATATCAACCATTATTTAAAATTGTGCCTAGAAGGTTGATCACTATTACTCATTCAGCAGCACTTTCACATTAAGAAATATCATAACAAAGAAAATTTATGGCATCATACATTCTTAAAGCTTGTGCTTTGAGCACTGCCAAGCTCACTCTAGGAATTCAGTCAACAGTCTTGATGACTGGCTTAGAACCCACAACCCAACCTGCTTACTACTGGGTCCTAGCCCCAATAATTTGATGTAAGAGCCATTAGTTTTCTTTCTAAAAAAAGTACCTGGGACATCTTGCCATATTCAGGGAACTTCTCCCACCCCACAACCAAAATCATATATAAAAAAGAAAATAAGCCTTTCCACAGGTCTCATTGCCTATCACCAAGAAAAGGGCAGACCTTTGTGCACAGAAGTCTTAAATGTGAGCATAAACAATTTCGCAGACAAAGACAGTGAAAAAGTGATACTAATACCTAATGCACTTTTCTTTCTTTCTCCCCCAATTTCCCATCCCCTAACTGCAGGTTTTACAACTCATTTTGTTTAATCCTTCTATGTGACCATACAGAATTTTCTCATATAAAGATTATTGGAATCTGACATAATTCCTAGTGCACTAATCTTTTTTTTTTCTTTTTTTCATATACAATTCCCTTTCGCTTTCTGCACATATTATCACTCATCTTGTTTCACTTTGGTATGTATAAGTGCATACATTGACAGTTTTTTTAGACTTAGCACAAGCTCTAATCAAAATAAGACACCCCAATTATCAGTCAATCAATTTTCCAAGTCAAATCATCACATAAGCTATATATTGTATGTATGATGAAATATGAATATAATCTAAGAATAAAACCAACACAACATCAAACAAAAGTATCATCAAAAGAGACAGGATGTATTCACAAAGCAATGGCTAGAATGGTCAAGAAAATTACCGATAGCACGAGATAAAGATTTCAGAACATCTGTGGGTGAAGCAAAAGGACCAAATGTAATGACAGGATATGACGCCAGGGCAATGAACTGAACTCTTGATTCCTTCCTCAAATCAATCTGTTTATGATATATATGGTTGGCAGTAAATTAGGTAAAGATATAAAGGTGTATTTCAAGATTTTAGAACAGTTATGTCCATGTTACCTCACAGCGCCGTGTGGTGTCAGCAAGGACCCCTAGTGCTTCTCCATTTGGAAGAACAGCTAGCACCCAAGGATGTGACTGGTACAAAGATGTAGTTCCAGGACCATAACCCCATGCATCTGTATTCCAGGTGAATACCTACATTTTCAAAATGAAACTACTGACATTTAGATGTTGTTGGTGTAACATGGAATTACTAATTTGGTTTGGATTTGAAAGGCTTAACTTCTCAGATTAATAAGGGAAGGGAGGTTTTGGGCTTGCTGTGCTGGGAATCTTTATGGAGTTGATTTGAGAACTCTAATCCAAAAGGAGAGATATTTTGAGACTGAAAAAATTTGGCATTAAAATATGCAAACCAAGGTTTATTTTTGTGGTAGTTTGATAGAGCACGATGGCAACATGTTTACAAACGTCGTGCCAAAGAGGGTTCAAAAGCGCAAGCACTTGTTTGGAACATATGGGATGATGGGGAAGCTGAATGGGAAGTCTATTAGGTCTGATTAATGCAGGAATTCTGATTTATTAGGGCTGAGGGTATTTCTGTAATTTCCAGAATTGCTGGAACAGTAGGGTTTTTTATTATTGTTATTTTGCAGTCTTTATTTAGGAGTTTTAGTGGATTTAGTATGGGTTTAGTATTTCCTAGTTAGTATTAATTTGTTTTTCTAGTTGGAAAACTAGTGTAGGATTCCTAATCCAAACATGCTTTGGATTAGTTTCAACTCTATAAATACTTAGGCTTGTAACCATTATTAGAGAACTTTCAGATTCAATAAAATAAATCCTGCATTATTGCTAAGAATTGTGTGACTCAATTCAACCCTAGGTGTGACTCCTAGACCTTCTAAGTGTGACTCTTAGAAGTTTTTTCCCTTTTTTCCTTTCCTTAATCCTTGTCCAGATCTGATTTCTATAAAATCAGCCCTGGAATATTCAATTCTAACCTTTAATTTCTAAAAATTTCAAAATAGAATAGATTATCTAAATCTGTCCTACATCAATTTGGTATCAGAGCTTCAAGATCCTTGAAGTTATTGATTAAAATCCCGCAATAATGGTGATTAATGCTGAGCTGAATTCAAGGGTTGAGGCGATGCAAGCAACTTATGAGACAACAACTGCAGAATTGCAGACTGAATTACGTCAGTTGACTGGTGGAATGAACACAACAAATAATAGGCTTGATGCATTGGAAGCTAGGATGGAGGAATTGGGGAGAATGTTTCAAGCTCACCAAAATGCTGCTCAAGTCATTCCCCAAAGACCTGCTGCACTAATTAACCAGCCACTACCAGCCCCTCATAGGAATGGTGGAGAACAACGGCAAGCTAATCAAAACCTACAAAATCAGGGACAAGATACAGCTGGAGATATCACCAAGAAAGTCAAGGTAGATGTCCCGGATTTTGAAGGCAGTGTAAATCCCACAGTATTTTCAGATTGGTTGCGTAGTATCGAGTCATACTTTGATTGGTATGATATGGATGATAACCGAAGGGTGAGGTTTGCCAAGATGAAACTAACGGGATTGGCAAAATTATGGTGGTATGGTGTTGAGAATGAATGGCAAGGAACGGGACAGCCATTAATAATAACATGGGATGAGATGAAGACTAAATTAAAAGAAAAATATATGCCTTTTAACTATCTTCCAAAGATGAGGGAACAACTGTATGCATTAAGACAAGGCAGCATGTCTGTTGCTGAATATATGCAAAAATTTGAAGAATTAACACTTCGTAGCCAAATTGTGGAAGACTCTCTGCAAACTATGGCGCGGTTCAAAGCTGGTTTACGAATAGACATCAGGAAGGAATTGTTTAGGCAGCAACTAACATCTTTAGACCATATATATCATGTGGCCCTTGATGTAGAAGAAAGTTTGAACCAACCCACAACCAGGAAAATTGGATTTCAAGCAGCGGAAGCAGCAACTAAAAGAGGATTTGGGGTAAATCGCAGCAATAAACTTACTACTTCACAACCACCTAATCGCTTCATCAACTCAAAACCTGCTTCCTCCAATGTTACAAATGCAAAAGGCAAAGGTATTGAATGCTTTAAATGCGGGGAAATTGGACACATGGGATATCAATGTCCAAAGAAACAGAACTTGCACATAGGAGAAGAACTCATGGATGAAGACTTATCACAAGAAGATTATGAGGACAATTTGGGAGACTTTGGAAATTATGTGGATGATGATCTACAAGATGAAGGCATTGATTACACATTACTTTCAGTGGTGAGACGCATTTTAGCCACTCCAAAGGT
This sequence comes from Reutealis trisperma, assembly GCA_947687605.1. Classification (NCBI taxonomy): domain Eukaryota; kingdom Viridiplantae; phylum Streptophyta; class Magnoliopsida; order Malpighiales; family Euphorbiaceae; genus Reutealis; species Reutealis trisperma. Next base: position 24,128 of record CANTUT010000815.1, on the reverse strand, counting down.
GGAAGAAGAAGAAGATTGGCAGCGCACTTCAATATTTCAGACCTTGGTTCGTTGCGGTGATCAAGCAAAGAAGTTAATCATTGATGGTGGAAGTTGCATGAATGTGGTGTCAACCTCCACGGTCGAGCGTTTGAATCTCATAACCGAACCACATCCACATCCTTATAAAGTGGCTTGGATCAACAACTCCACTATCCCAGTAACTCGTCACTGTCTTGTTACTTTTAAATGTGGCGGTTATAGTGATTCTATACTTTGTGATGTTGTTCCAATGCAAGTGGCTCATATTCTTCTTGGTCGACCATGGCTTTATGATCGAAATGTGAATCATAAAGGAAAAGAGAACACCTATTCTTTTTCCATTGGTAAGAAAGCCTTCGTCCTGAAGCCGATGAGCTCTCTTGATATTAGGAAGTATGCGCAAAGCTATCCATCCTCAACCAAATCTCAAAATGAAGGTCAGAAGAAACAACTCCATATTCTAACCAAGAGACGGTTTGAAGTGGAAAGTAAAGATACCAAAATTATGCTAGCTGTTATTGCAAGGGAAGTGAAAGAAGCAGCAGCTGAAACAGTCCCAAAATTGCACCCAGAAGTGACTAATTTATTGCAGGATTTTTCTGATGTAGCACCAGAAGAATTGCCTAACAAGCTTCCTCCTTTATGCACTATACAGCACGCAATTGATCTCGTTCCAGGGTCTCAATTGCCAAACCTACCAGCCTATCGTATGAGTCCTAGCAAGCACGAAGAGCTTAAAAGGCAAGTGGATGAGCTACTTTCAAAGGGGTTTGTTCGTGAAAGCTTAAGTCCGTGTGCTGTCCCTGCTTTACTCACACCAAAGAAAGATGGTAGTTGGCGCATGTGTATTGATAGCCGAGCCATTAATAAAATAACTGTGAAGTACAGGTTTCCTATTCCTCGTCTTGATGATATGCTTGATGTCATGGTTGGTTCTACTATCTTTTCAAAAATAGATCTAAGGAGTGGATATCATCAACTACGAATTAGGCCCGGTGACGAATGGAAGACTGCATTCAAGACCAAGGATGGTCTTTACGAATGGTTAGTCATGCCGTTTGGCCTCTCTAATGCACCAAGTACTTTCATGAGGTTTATGAATCAAGTCCTTCAACCTTTCATTGGTCGCTTTCTTGTTGTATATTTTGATGACATTCTCATATATAGCAAGACTAAAGAAGAACATCTCTCTCATCTACAACAAGTCTTGAGAGTCCTCCGGCGTGAGGAGCTCTATATTAATTTGAAGAAGTGTTCTTTTATGACCTCAAGTGTTGTGTTTTTGGGATTTGTGGTATCTTCAAGGGGCGTAGAAGTGGATGGTGATAAAGTTAAAGCTATTCAAGAATGGCCAATTCCTACTACTTTGCAAGAAGTTCGAGGGTTCCATGGTTTGGCAACATTCTATAGGCGATTCATAAGAAATTTCAGCACTATAATGGCGCCTATTACCAACTGTATGAAGAAGGGTCAATTTGAGTGGACCAAGGAAGCTTCTAAAGCCTTTGAAGAAATCAAGAAGAGGATGACTGAGGCTCCTGTTTTAAAGCTGCCTGATTTTTCTAAAGTGTTTGAAGTAGCTTGTGATGCTTCTCAAGTAGGCATTGGAGGAGTATTAAGTCAAGAAGGCCACCCTATTGCTTATTTTAGTGAGAAATTAAATGAGGCAAAGCAAAAATATTCAACTTATGACAAGGAATTCTATACTGTTGTTCAGGCTCTTCGGCATTGGCGTTATTATTTAATTTCTAAGGAATTTGTTTTGTATTCTGACCATGAAGCCCTAAAGTACATCAACTCCCAAAAGAAGTTAAATTTTCGCCATGGCAAATGGGTTGCTTTCTTGCAGGAATATTCTTTTGTGATCAAGCATACAGCTGGAGTGGAGAACAAGGCAGCAGATGCACTTAGTCGAGTGATGCTAATTCTTACGTCAATAGCAATTCAAGTTGTGGGCTTTGAGTTACTTAAAGACAATTATCCAACTTGCAAGGATTTTAGCATTATATATGCAGATTTATTGACTGGACAGCATGTTAATTATCCAAAATTTTCACTGCATGATGGATATCTCTTTAGAGGGACACAACTATGTGTGCCTAATACTTCTCTACGTGAAGAGATGATTCAAGAATTGCATTCTGGTGGGGCAGCAGGCCATTTTGGACGAGATAAGACCATTGCTATGGTGGAAGATCGGTTTTATTGGCCTAGCATGAAGCGAGATGTTGCTAGGGTCATTGCTAGGTGTAGGATTTGTCAACTATACAAGGGCAAGAAGAAAAATACAGGTTTATATACCCCATTACCTATACCACATGCTCCTTGGCAAGATTTAAGTATGGATTTTGTACTTGGGTTGCCAAGAACTTTGAGGGGTCATGACTCCATATTTGTGGTGGTTGATCGCTACTCTAAAATGGCTCATTTCATTGCTTGTACGAAGACCGCTGATGCACTTCACATTGCTAAACTCTTCCTCAATGAAGTTGTTCGACTTCATGGATTACCAACAACAATTGTTTCAGATCGCGATTCCAAGTTTATGAGCTATTTTTGGAAATCTTTGTGGAGGAGGTTAAATACAAAACTGAAATTTTCTTCCTCATTTCATCCCCAAACAGATGGACAAACTGAGGTAATTAATAGGAGTTTGGGTGATCTCCTTCGTTGTTGTGTTGGTGACCATGTTCGTAATTGGGATCAGATTCTTCCTATTGCTGAATTTGCTTATAACAGCTCCGTCAATCGCAGCACAGGACGCAGTCCTTTTGAGATCGTTACTGGGGCTATTCCGCGAAAACCAATTGACTTGGTTTCTTTGCCTATTGACAGTCGTCCTAGTATTGAAGCCGAAGTTTTTAGTAGGCACATCAAAGATATACATGATGATGTTCGAAGGCGGATTGCCATAAGCAATGAGGGATACAAGGCACATGCTGATTTAAAACGCAGATTTGCTGAATTTCAAGAAGGTGACATGGTGATGGTTCGAATTAAGCCTGAACGGTTTCCTCAAGGTGTTTTCAAGAAGCTTCATTCAAGGAAGATGGGTCCTTTCAAGATTTTAAAGAGAATAAGCTCAAATGCTTATGTTCTTGAGCTTCCTCAAGACATGAATATCAGTAATATTTTCAATATTGAAGATCTTACTTCATATCATGGTCATGATGATAATGATTATGTGCATAATCAAGAAGTAGCTAGGCTCCCTCCATTACCTCGTCTAAAAGAAAAAATAGAAGATATTGTTGACTATCAAGTGGTTTCTACTAGAGGAGGTGGTTATCAAAAGTTTTTGGTCAAATGGGAGGGTCGTCCACATTCTGATTGTACTTGGATAACCGAAGAAGAACTACAAAGGCTTGATCCCGACCTTTATGATCGTTTTCATGCTTTTAACTCGACAGGGTCGAGTTCTTTCAAGCTGGGGAGAAATGATAGAGCACGATGGCAACATGTTTACAAACGTCGTGCCAAAGAGGGTTCAAAAGCGCAAGCACTTGTTTGGAACATATGGGATGATGGGGAAGCTGAATGGGAAGTCTATTAGGTCTGATTAATGCAGGAATTCTGATTTATTAGGGCTGAGGGTATTTCTGTAATTTCCAGAATTGCTGGAACAGTAGGGTTTTTTATTATTGTTATTTTGCAGTCTTTATTTAGGAGTTTTAGTGGATTTAGTATGGGTTTAGTATTTCCTAGTTAGTATTAATTTGTTTTTCTAGTTGGAAAACTAGTGTAGGATTCCTAATCCAAACATGTTTTGGATTAGTTTCAACTCTATAAATACTTAGGCTTGTAACCATTATTAGAGAACTTTCAGATTCAATAAAATAAATCCTGCATTATTGCTAAGAATTGTGTGACTCAATTCAACCCTAGGTGTGACTCCTAGACCTTCTAAGTGTGACTCTTAGAAGTTTTTTCCCTTTTTTCCTTTCCTTAATCCTTGTCCAGATCTGATTTCTATAAAATCAGCCCTGGAATATTCAATTCTAACCTTTAATTTCTAAAAATTTCAAAGTAGAATAGATTATCTAAATCTGTCCTACATCATAGTTATAGCTATGTGATTATCAGAATTTTGCAATTATGCATATACCTGCAAACTTGTGAAAAATGTGAGAGTTTTTTAGTGTAGTGGGGTTTGGAATCACAAGCAAGATTCATCAAAGTTTCATAATTTAATAAATGATCAAATTTTCATTGGCATGTCTGTAAACATCGACTTACAAAAGCAAGTTAACTGCCTATAAACATAGACCAAAAAAGATGGTTAACCCCATAATGGGTGCATGTGAGCAACTTTGCTACTTATTTTTTAGTAATTGGCTTCGGCTATTGCAATAAGAAGTATCAGAGTTATCATAATAGCCACAATAGACAAATGGCATGAGGAACAAAATGACTTACTCTCTTGCCAGTCCGCTCAAGTGGTCCACTAACTTCTCCAGTTCCATAAAAGGAGGTACCATTAGGAAACTAAACCAGAAAAAATATGTATTAGCATTCACATTAAAGACGCTATGAGGATGTAACTGTAAAGCAACTAACATAAATAAACAACATAAAAGTTGTTGGGCTAATAGCTTGGACTGGTCGAGTGTCTGTCCGGTAGAGCACGAGGTCAGGTACCACAAACTCATCCACTTCAAAGAATGTCCGATATAACAAAGAATAAATGTTTAAAAAAAAATTTACAAGTAGAGGATACAAACACGTTACCAACCTCAATTTTAACAATCTGCTGCCCTAAAAGACATTCAAAATTAGGGATATATAAAGGAAGAGAATGATTGTTGATTGGCGTGTCCCTATCTTTAGTATTAATGAAAGAAAGACTGGGATATACATTAAGTCTATCATCTGCAGAACAATCAAATCGGAAAATTCCATTTTCCAATATAGGCTCAAAAATCATATCCCCTGAGAAGACATCAGAAGTGACTGTCTTCCTTTCATGATCGCCCATTTTGGATACCAATGATGTCAACTTCTTATTAAGCCTCTTCTTTCTGAAACTGCAAATTGAATTTGTTAAGCTTAATTAGCATAATTATAGCCAAACAGCAATAATACAATTCTTCTTATTTGTGAATAGAATTAACCCAAAAACATTAGAAATTGAATAAAATTTTAAATTTTAAAAAAATAAAATCGAATCTGTAACATGATTTTGAAAATAGATTGTCTATTGTCTACTGGCTGCATGCATGTGGGATTGAACTTACATTTTCAGAAATCAAAATAAAAATGCAGAAAACAGTTAATTCACAAATGATATTTCGCACTTGAAATCAATCAATCAATCAGCGAATCAAAGAATCAAAAACTGATTAAGAAAAAGAAAGAAAGAAAACCTGGATGATTGAAAACGGAAACGAAGTGGCACAAGTGAAAAGAGAGAGTGACGACGAGAAACAGCAAGGTGGTAATTATTATGTATGGGGAATACGCTTGGCAGTGCATGCCCACCCACTACTTGTTCCATTGGTGCGGTTTTTTATTATTATTATTATTATTTATTTAATTTTCATTTCTTACATATGGAGTATTTGAGGGAAAGACGAGAAAGTTTGGAAGGAGCTTTGGTACTCTCTTGTTTTTTTTTTTTTTTCCTATAAGGTATGGTTAGGTAAATCCGGAAATTGAGAGATCTTTGTGACCGAATTGAACTTCATAAATTTTTAAAATAGAATTTTCATTTTTTTAAATAATTCAAGATAGAAATTAGGATATAATGAAACGGTTTAATAATGAAATGGGACAAAATGAATATTTAGAGATTTTTTATTTTTAAATAATTAAAAGTATATATTTTTTTAGTTTAAATTTAAAATTAAATTAGTACATACAATAAAAATAAAAATTAAACTACATAGTATATAATTAAAAAAATTTATTTACAATCCACAAAGTTAAAATAAAAATCAAATTACAATATGCATAATTAAATTTTAATAATACATTTTTAAATTTCCTCAAATGTGTTGCTAAATCAGCATCAAAGTGTGTATATATATATATATATATATATATATATATATATATATATATATATATATATATATATATATATATATATATATATATATATATATATATATATATATATATATATATATATATATGTATATTGCAAGTACTTACTTGAAAATGAATGTTTATAATTAATAAAAATTAAATTTTATCTATATATTATTGAATTTCTTTAAATGTGTTACTAATTCAATAACAAAGTATGTGTGCATATATACACTGCAACTACTAATTCGAAAATGAAATATTATAATTAATAAAATTTAATTTTACTCGCACATTATTAAATTTCCTTAAATGTGTTTTATATATATATATATATGTGTGTGTGTGTGTGTGTGTGTGTGTGTACATATATGTGTATATATACATATGCATATATGTGTACACAAATATGTATATACACACATATGTGTATATACACATATGTGTATATGTATATATACATATATGCATATGTCTACATATACACATATGTATGTATACATGTATATGTATACATACATATGTGTTTATATAGACATATGCATACATGTATATCTACATATACACATATGTGTATATACACATATGTATATACATATGTGTATATACACATATGTGTATACATATACATGTATATATACATATGTGTATATATAGACATATGCATACATGTATATATACATATACACATATGTGTGTATATACATATGTGTACACATATGTGTATATACACGTATGTGTATATACATATGTGTGTACACACTGTGAAACCTCGCTTGAGCACCAGGCCAATCCGCCAAGGAATCAAAATGCTCTTCGGGAGAAACTCCACGATTAGAACTCGCTATGAGTTTGGAAAATTGATTTTTGTGATTTTGAAGTTGTGAACATGAGTCGCCACCTTAATTTAATTGTTTTAATTGGGAAATTAAAGAAAACCCAACATGATTGACTCTACAAAATATTTGATTTATCCCAATGGAAAATACACTAATTCATGAGTGACCAAAGAGAACTCAAATATCAGGTTTTGGTAATTACACTAATGAGAAAATATAATTTTCTTTAGTTTGGCTAAAAAGTGCAAAATAACTCTTAAAAAGGAATTTTCGTGTATGTATGAACAGGAATATAATAATGTATGAAACAAATATATATGATAAGATGGAATGACAATTATAGATAAATAAGCACAATAAATCCTACTTAATTATTACAAGATCAAAACACATAAAATAAGAGGATCTTTCCTCTAACCCTTATGAGTACTAGGAAAAGCACACATTCCTCAACTAAGTTAGCACGAAATCAGAAATAAAGGATTAATATAAATAAATCAAAGTAAAAGGAAAAAAATGTTAATAAAAAGATTTTGGAGTTGATGCCTTTTTAGAATGGCAGCCTGCGTATCCTATTGAACAGGAATCAAATCCCACACAGTTATTCCTTCTTGCAAAGGAGGGGTTCTGGAAAAAAGTATTGGTATATTTATTAATTTAATTTTGATATTTAAATTAATAAATTTTAGATCTTTTCTGTTTAGACCTAAAGAGAATTCTAGATATGATTTTAAAATCTTGATAATGGAAAGAAGATTATACTTTTGCTTTTCTTGTCTTTCGGATGAATGGAATGAGCTTAGCTCTGGATCTCAACTCCACTTTGGATTCAAAACCCTGAATTTGAATATTAATAGCAAAAGATTAGCGAAATAGCATAATAAATATAAATTGAAATTGAAATAACAGCTCTTTTGTATCAAATTTTAAACAGAACTTAAACACAACAAGTGTAGCAGTATGAAAGAGTTTCTGCCTTGAAATCTATGTCAAAGGAGCCTGAAGGAGGCTCTATTTATAAAGCTGCTGAGGAGGGCACCGACGATACGGACGACAGCACCAGCAGCTTACCGGCAGCACAAGTGAGTCGCTGGACGTCCGGGCAGCACATTGGGCATACCGCCCATACCGCCAACATGCATTTTGTGCTGCCTATGAGGTGGCATGACCGGTGTGCCACCCAGAGAGGCAGCGTGCTTGGCGTGTGCTGACCGGCTAGTTCGACCTGTTTCCTACCTTTTCGTCCATTTTTGGCCTGCTTCAGTTTTGATTTGAGCTTGGTTTGATTTTGTGGGTTTGTAACTGAAAGACGGTCAACTGGAGGTGCAATTTTGAGGGTTCACAGCTGCCCCCCTTATCTAATTTGGCCAGACAGAGGCTGAATATGATAAGTGTGAACTAGAAGACCTAGGACATTGTTCTGAGCATTCTAAATGTCCCTTTCCATACTAGGAGTTGTACAAAAGCTCCACGTCTGATTTCTAGCTTTTTCTGACCCTGTCTAGTCTGTTTTTTAATTTTTAAGTTATTTTTGAATTATTGTTTTTTGGTAATTTTAGGAGATTCTGAACTTCGATCGAGGCCCTATCTATTTTGGGAGATGGGTAAAAGTCATGCGAATTCACTGCTTCAGACGGAACTAGATTATGATTTAAAATGAGCATGTTATGGCGAAACCACATGAACTGGACTTGCGAATCAAAAAAGTTAAAATATGTCATTATGAAGGGAGCCTACCTCTACTCCTATATATACCTTCCTTCCTTCACATTTTTCATAAGTTTGATTTTTTCACTTTTTCCTCTCTCTCTCTCTCGCTAGCTCTCATTTCTCTCTCCAAATCTCTTTCTTTTCTCTCTTTTTTACTCTCTCTCAACATGGAAGCCTTCAATCAGCCAGCAATGGGTGCTCAAGACCCAAAGACATTGTTGAAGGAGCCAGATCATCATGTTAGCTACATTGGATCTCTTCAAGTATGGTTTTTTTTATTCCTACATAGTTAGTAAAAATTCTGATAATTATCATTATTTATTTATTCTTTTTTTTTTTTTACAAAAATTATAGAGGGTATAGTTAAGGCCTAGGGGAGGCTGTAGTGTCATGGAGTTAGTTTGCCTCTATTTGGGTAATCAGGAGACTATCCGTCTATGCCTCGAGCCATCTGGCTTACTCAGGTGGCTAAAGTTAGACATCAAGCAGCCGGTCAATACCATCGTGGTCAAGGCATTAGCGGAGTGCTGGTAGGATACTACAAATACATTCCACCTTTCCTGCGATGAGATGGCAGTCACCCCTCTTGAGTGGAGCATGCTTATTGGTATGTATTTCATATCTCATCCTCTTGAGTTTTATTCTTTATGGATCGAGCGCTTTTTTGTAGAGATGACTGCTTTGATTGGGGTTGACCCCCCTTGTAGGAACCTTAATGTCCCACGCTCCTAGCTTCATCAGGCCTTGATGACCATGGGTCAGACTCTAGGTCAGTGTGATGCTGATCAGGGTGTCAGACTATGTGCCTCGATTATCTTGAGCTGTACCTTTCTGCATAATAATAAGGATAACATTAATTTGAATGTCCTGTAATTGCTGGAGAATCTAGATGAGACTAGCGAGTTTAACTGGGGAGGTGCCGCCCTTTGTGCAATGTACCAGGAGTTGCGCAGCATTTCCCATGGGACACTTAGCAGCCATGGTGGTACCTCTATTGTGCTCAAGGTGAGTATTGTACTGTTATCCAGTTATCTGATCTCTGTCTAGTGATTGACAAAATTTTATTTCTTGTAGTACTGGGCTTATGAGCACTTTCTGATGTTGGCTCCACTACTGAGAGAGCTTGCTGCTGTTGACCCTCCCTACGGACGTCTTTGGAGGATGTCCAACATAAATTCCTTTATGGAACTGTCAATTGATAATTGCAGAAAGATCTTTGCTACTTTGACTATAGACCAGGTATTCCTTTATTGATCTTGACTTGAATCTTACTGTTTACCTTCTATTGCTTATATTGCAATCTGTTTGTAGGTGAGATGGATGCCATTTAACAGATTCGCAGAGTGGATTCCTGACCAGATCAGGCCTAGCATAGACTTATCTTCTTGTTGACTCTTGCTCCGTTGTGAGTCTTCGAGAATGTTCTACTTGGGAGAGAGGTTGAGGGCACAGGTTACATAAGATAGAGTTGTGCCACAGCCCCTTCTGATAGACATGAGGTATGGACTGGTTATCCTAGGAGAGGATGGTTGGGGTGAGGGAGTTTCCTGTCTGGATTACTTGTTGCCTGACATGGACTATGATGAGTTCTGCGAGGCATCCTTGATGCAGGGCTCACCTCCCCTGGATAGATTGTGGGGAATGACACATTGGGGATCTAACTCAGCGACTTCCCAAGGGCCTCTTTCCAAAGTTGGGAGTTTCATCTCTCTGTGGGCCGGTAGTACTATTCTGGTTGGCAGCATGGGTCCCACGGTTGGGCCTTTATGTGTTATGGCTGGTCCTTCAGGTTTTGCAGTCGATCCTTCTGGGATTGGTCCTTCAGGGGCTAGTGGCTCAGCTCTGGCCCTAGCTCCAAATGCTTCAGTGAGAGGTCTGACTAATCTAGTTCCCTTGCCTGCTGATCTTATCTGTTTGCCAGCTCACCTTGATTATGTTTCTTATGACGGTCGATCAAGGCATTACGATCTTCCTGAAGATTGACCGGCCTTTTTCCCCACTATTCCTAAGAACATTACAGAGGTAAAATTTTGCATAGCTAGCGTTTTATCCTTTGTCTGCTTTGTAGTGATTCTCACACATTTTTCTTTCTTTTTTAGGTTCCCATAGAGTTCCTTCACTATCACTATAATCTCTTGGGTCGATATGCATTTGCTATGAGCTCTCTTCTGCGTGATAGGGATTTGATGGAGGAAGGTCATGAGGATGAGGTGCCTAGGCGAGGACGCTGCAAACCCAGGCGTGGTCGTTAGCGACCTATTTTATCAGCTTTTGCCTTTTCATATATACATGTACTGAGGATGATGCACTCCTTATGTAGCATTTTGGATGTATGCATGATATTTTAGATATATGCACTCTTTATGCTTATGCAACATCTTGGATGTATGTATGATATGTATGACTTATGGATGTTTTGGATGAAATGGGTGCATGATATGGATGCAGACATTCAACTAAATAGGGTTTCCATTGTGCTATTCCTTATGCTTTTCTCTCATTTCTGCACCGATTTAAAAAAAATGAATTATTTTAGGTCTGAAATTTTGAGAAATCGTGGTAAAAATCTGTTGGAGGACAAATGGCACAAGGTGGTAGGGGCGGCATGACCGACATGCCACTGATCTAAGAGGCACGGTCTTCATGTTGCCGTCCAAGGCGGCACGCTCGGAGTGCCACCGGCTACAACGGCATGATCGGTGTGCCGCCGGCTTGAGGGGCACGATCGGCGTGCCATCTGTAACGACTCTGGCAGTAAGATTTTCGTCTATTTAAGCAGATTTCGTCCATTTTCAATCCTTACAGTAGGTTTTCGAGCCTCCAAAAATCATTTTTCAACCATATTTTTTGCTTTCCCTTAATTTTATTATTTTTATTCCTCACAATGGAGCCCTATTTCAGCCATGCAATGTTCCTGTGGTGCAAAAACCTTACCAAAGTGGAGAGAATTAACCTAGAAAAGTGTGGGGTAAGTGCTATGCCCACCCTAAGGGGCATAAAAATTGACTGGGAGTTTTTGCGTGCATGCATGCGCTTTTGGGATTTAGCTGCCCATGTCTTCAAGTTTGGGGCATCTATGGAGGAGATATGCCCTACATTCGAGGAGTTTTTTGTGTTGCTCGGATTTGATCCAGAGGCTATGCTGGCTATTCCTGTTGAGAAAGTAGGTTATTTCAACTCTTTCAGGGGACTTCTTGACTTGAGTACAGAGACTACTAGTCCCATGGTAGTAGATGATTGGGTAAATCTGACTGCTGTGATTGCAGAATTCCATGATCCTAAGGATTTTGAGGATGACAGGTGGTTTCATTTGAGGATGTGGGCTTTATCGTTTTGTTTGACTGCAGGATATATTTTTGTGAGCCCCACTGGTTGGGGGGATGCTAGAGTCACTGAGCTGATTCCACAAATAGAGGAAGGGAGATTTATTGCTGCTATAGTGCTGGCTGAGACCTTTATGAGCTTGGACAGGTCTTGCACTTCTGACGGGCCATGGACAATTAGCCCTATCATTCTTCAGGTTGAAATCTAGCTTTTGAATTTTATTTCCACTACTTTCCATATTTTCTTATGCTTATCTTTTGCACTTTTTAAGATTTGGTTGACAGACCATCTCTGGATAGTGGGACCTCCCACAAAGGTGGATTATTCCGCTTCCTGGTATAGGACCCAAACTATTGTGATCAAACGGAACTCAAAGAAAGAGTGGATAAGATGGCTGATGGAGTTGGATTTTGATAACTTGCCATGGAGGTGTAAATGGTATAAGATCAACAGTTTTATGACCGTGAGCTTTGGCTATAAGATGGTCTATCTGCTGGGGTTGAGGATGGTGACATTTTACCAGGCTACTAGGGTTATGTGCCAAATGGGACATAGTCAAGGTGTGCCCCCAGATGGTGCTCTGTTTGAATCCATTTTGATTACTGAGACTGTTGCTCGAGCTATCAGGAATGGATGGGTAAGAAGTTTTTATGCTTTTCATCTTTCTCACCAAGGCGGTAAATCCTTACAGTATATTGACTGGTGGGTAGCCAACTCGTGGAAATCAGAGAAGGCCAGGAGGGCTGCTATACTTGAGGAGATAGAGCAAGACTCATGATTTTTATTTAACTTAGGAAAATGATTTGATTATGTCTTTATTCTCTTTTGATGTTCCAAAAAATTAAATGAGACAAATAAGACATCATTTTTTTGTTATCTCTTTTGTTGCTCTAATTTTTGCCTAAGCCGCCTTTTCAAGTTTTCAACTTAGCGAGCTTACTATTTTTTTTTATGACACAATTAAGAGCCAAATGAATGTGAAATGAAAATTTTATTGATGAATTGGACCGAACCCGCAAAGGCTGCATACATATCTCCTTACAATGATACATGATTTTTTATTCTTTTTTCCTCTTTATGGAGAATCAGGTCCACGTAGTTTTGGTGAGGAAAAATGTGAATGCTACGCATGATTTCACAATGATTACAAATTCTATGCATGAATTACAAGGATGCTTATGCAAAGTATCTCTTGAGTTGATCCAGATTGCATGGGCTAGCAAATTCTATGCCATCCAAGTCTGTAAGGATTGCTACTCCACCAGATAAGATCTTCTTAATCACAAGTGGACCACTCCAATTAGGTTTAAATTTTCCCCTTGGATCATGAACAGGCACCCTTATTTCTTTCAAGACAAGGTGACCCTCTTGCAATCCTCTGTCCCTGACTTTCTTATGAAAGTGCCTAGCCAGTTTCTGTTAATAGCCTTGCATATGATACAAGGCATCCATTCTCTTTTCATCGATGGCAAGAAGTTGGTCATGGTAGCCTTTTACCCATTCCACTTTATCCAACTGACTCTCCCTCACAATGCGAGCTGACTTGACTTCTACCTCGATTGGCAGGACGGCTTCCATCCCGTACACCAAAGAGTAAGGTGTAGCACCGGTTAGAGTATGCACTATTGTTCTGTATCCCCATAAGGCATATGGTAAATGTAGGTGCCAATCCTTATGGTTGTCAACCATCTTTTGCAGTATATTCTTAAAAGTCTTATTTACAACTTCGACTGTGTCATTTGTTTGAGGTCTGTACGGAGAAGATTTGTGCTGTTGGATTTTCTCCTTCTTTAATAGCTGAGTGACCTCCTTTTGGAAGTGAGATCCATTATCAGTGATGATCTCAAAAGAAACCCCATACCTATAAATGATGTTGGTACAGATAAATTGGGCTACTCGTTTGGAATCCAATATTAAATAAGGTGCAACTTCAACCCATTTAGAGAAATAATCAATAGCTACCAAAATGAATTCATGCTTCCCAGAAGACTTCGGGCTTATCTTGCCAATGATGTCCAAGCCCCATGTTGCAAATGGCCAAGGCGTGGTGATAGGAGATAAAGATACAGGAGGTTTCTTCTGGAGTTTAGCGCAAATTTGGCACTTCTGGCATTTTTGTACATATCTTGTGCAATCTTGATCCATAGTAAGCCAGAAGTAACCTTGATTCATGATCTTGTGGGCTAAAGCAATTCCATTCATGTGTGGACCTTCGTTGCCACCATGCATCCGTTCCATGATCTATTGGGCTTTTATTTTAGTGACACATCTCAAATGGATGTTATCCCAAACCCGTTTATAGAGTACTTCGCCGTTTGGAATGAAACCCTTGGACAACTGTCTTAAAATCCTCTTTTCTATTTTAGAGGCCCCTTCAGGATAAAGTCCGTTCTTGATGTAATTGAAGATATCCCAAAACCATGGTTTGCTATCAACTGCTTGAATATTCAAATAATGAGTTATGCAACCTGGCTCATGCTTAACTTCAATTATAACAAGTCTGATTATGAAGCTGTCGCTTATATCAAACATTGAGCCGAGTGTTGCCAAAGCATCAGTAAATCTATTCTTCGTCCTTGAAAGATAATGGAAAGACAGTTCATAGAAATTGGCTACCAGTTCATTTAAGCATTTATGGTAAGGAACCAAACACTCTTCTTTGATCTTCCACTTCCCCAAGGCTTGGGAAACTATCATATTCGAATCCCCATAAATCTCAAGGCATTTGATTCTGAGCCTTATTGCTGCTTCAAAACCGTAGATGCATGCTTCATACTCTGCTTCATTATTTGTTACCTCAAAGTTCAGTTTGATGGTTATGGGTAGGTTTTTCCCACTTGGTGTAATGAACACAATATCGGTACCATACCCTTTGTTATTAGATGCCCCATCAAAGTAAAGCTTCCAAACTTCATTGTCAATTATCAGGATATCTTTATTAGGAAATTCAGGCTTAACCCATTAATCATCTATTGGAGCTGCAGCTAATTGATTAGCCATTATGCTACCCTTAACTGCTTTTTATTGTACATATTTCAGATCATATACAGCTAATACAGCCATCCATCTTGCCATCTTACTGTCAAGAACCGGCTTCTCCATAAGGAATTTCAAGTGGCTCTTATCAGCAAGAACATGAGTCATAAAAGAGCAGAGGTAGTGTTGTAGCTTGTGACAGACCCATACCAAAGCAAGACATAGCTTTTTTGTAAAACTATACTTGAGCTTATGAGATAGCATCCTTTTGCTTAGGTAATAGATGGCATTTTTCTTGCTGGAATTAGGAGCATTTTGAGCAAGTATTGCCCCCATTGCTTCATCTGTTACTGATAGGTAAAGTAACAAAGGCTTTTCAAACCTTGATGGCTGTAGTACTGGTGGGTTTAGTAAGTATTGCTTGATCTAGTTAAAAGCTTTCTAACAGTCATCATTCCAATGCTTGGAGGCCCCTTATTTGAGTAACTTGAAGATGGGTCCACATACATCAGCCAACTAATTAATGAATCGACTAATGTATTATAGCTATTCAAGTAAACCTCTGATCTCCTTTTTTGTTTTAGGAGGTGGCATTTCTAGAATTACCTTTGATTTAGTAGGGTCCACTTTTATACCCTTCTTGCTGACCATGTGGCCTAGGAATACTCCAAATGAGGCTCCAAAGACACATTTGGCAGGATTGAGCTTGAGATTGTACTGGCAAAGTCTAAAGAAGAATCACTTTAGTGCCTCTGAACGTTCTTCGACAGTGATGCCTTTTATTACCATGTCATCCATATAAACTTCAATCTCTTTATGCATTATGTCATAGAAAATGGTAGTTGTCATCCTTTGGTATGTTGCCCCAGCATTTTTATGCCCAAATGGCATAATCCGATAATAATAGATGCCCCATTCAGTAATAAAGGTTGTCTTCTCTTTGTCAGAAGAATGAACCATTATCTGATTGTACCCTGCAGCCAGGTCAGTTAAGGAAACCATTTTAGAACTTGCCATGTGGTCTACCAAAAAATCAATGTGAGGCAAGGGAAAATCATCCTTGGGACAAGCTTTATTCAAATCCCTGTAATCCACACACATTCTAACTTTACCATCTTTCTTAGGAACCAACACAATGTTAGCAAGCTAGGATGGATAGTTGATGGGCTCAATGAAGTTGTGGTCCAATAACTTAGTAATTTCTTCTTTAATTGGTATGGACCATTCCATCTTGAGTCTTCGCAATTTCTGCTTAATGGGCTTAGCACCTGGGTAAACTGAGATTTTATGAACTGCTATGCTTGGATCCAATCCTGTCATGTCTTTTAGGTGCCATGCAAAACAGTCTTGAAATTTTCTGATCATCTTCTCAA
This sequence comes from Reutealis trisperma, assembly GCA_947687605.1. NCBI lineage: Eukaryota > Viridiplantae > Streptophyta > Magnoliopsida > Malpighiales > Euphorbiaceae > Reutealis > Reutealis trisperma. Next base: position 7,858 of record CANTUT010000815.1, on the reverse strand, counting down.
TATAATCCTTGTTTATGCATGTAGATGCAATAAATATAATTTTTGGTATGTCATGAGTGCCAGCATTAATGGGCTCTTTAATTGTATCATCTTTTATTTCATTTACTTCACTTTTACTTGATGTCTCATTTAGGTCATATTTAAAAGTTAGAATATCAAAGAAAAATGGAGACACAGGGTCATAAGAGGAAAGAGTAGACTTTTTATTGAATTTTAATAGGGATATGTCCCAATTTACATCAAATTGAAAAGTTAGGCAAGGTCAGTTACATCATTATCAATAGAAGAAACAGAAGAGACAGACTCAAATTCAAAAGATGAGTCTAGTTCAGACTGAGACCCTGATTCGAATTGGGACTTTGGTATGGATTCTAGTTCAGAAGGATAAAGGGGCTCTCTTCAAAGGACGAATTTTGCGGCTCGGTCTCGGTGGACTGGATTAAGGTCGAAGGGTCGGTTTTCTCCTCCTTAACAGTAAGCATAAACACTTCATCAAAAAGACTAGCCTCCCACTCTTGACTAAGCATGTAGATTGGTTCACAATCTTCTAACTTAAGCCTGACATTAGAAAATATTTCAAACCTGGGGACCAGTTTTCTAGTAATGGGGCAGACCCAAGGCTCAGGAAAGTTACAATAAGGAACTGTGTCACTTTCCTTTACAAAATAGCCATTTAGAGTTTTGAAGTAAGGGCGCATGGGCCAGTCATAAACCTTACCTCTTTTAAGGGTAGCTGTTCTGTCTTTAGCTCGATTTTCCATTTCTGTAAGATCTTCATCAGTGGGCTCATACCCTAGCCCAAATGGTCGCATTGCAACTGGGTAGTCCAAGAAAGACTTTAAGCCCTGTTGGCTTCTTCCCAAACCTAAACCAGGAAAGTAGTTCATTTTTCAGAGCATATTAGCAACAGCAATATTTCCAAATGGGTCAAAATCAAATGGAACAAATTCTTTACCCTTTTCGCCCTTAATGTATTGTATGAAGGAGAAACTAGAGAGTGGATAAGTGGATAGCTCAGGCGGGATCTCGAGAATGGGAACAGAGCTTGGGATGTCTGGTTTTCTATGCATGTCTCCTTTAACAATCATGACCCCATTTCTAAAAGGGAACTTGATTTTCTGGTGTAAGGAGGAAGGGATAGCCTTTGCTTAGAGGATCCAGGGCCTTCTAAGTATTAGGTTGAAACATGAAGGTACATCAATCACTTGAAAAGGTATAGTGAAAGATGTCGGCTTGATGGTCACATCGATGATAGCCACCCCAAGGACTTCTCTCTTGGTATTATCATACGCCCTTACTATATGATCTGAAGGGGTAAAATCAGTAACTTCCAGCCCTAAGCAGTTTGCTACCTTCAGAGGGCATACATTTAAAGCTGAACCATTATCAATCAGAACGATTGGCACAATCTTTCCCCGAGTTACCACCGTAATGTAAAGGGCATTATTGTGGCTAGAGTCTCCTTCCGAAATGTCATTCTCTCCAAAAGTGATGGACAGCCCTTTAGCAGCACAGGTAATAGAAGCAACGAGGCTTTCAGATGTGATATCAATTGGAGCTTGGCATTGATTCAACACTTTGCAAAAAGCTTGGCTGTGAGGATATGAAGATTGGATCAAACTCTAAATTGATATGTTTGCTTGTGTTTTCTTGAGTTGTTTGAGAATGGGATCTTCATCTGGTTCAAGAACCCCTTTCAATTTGTTAGCAGGTGTAGGAATGGGTTAGATAGGTTGAGTGTTTGGATTTGGTGGGCTTAGGTTTTGGATGATTCTACCACTTCTGGTGATAGCATCAATTTCCTTGACTAGGTTAGTGAGGTCTAAGATATAGCAATAATCAGGATTTGACTCAATCAAGGAGACAGGGTCAACTCCCTCATGATTATTTATAATATTGACTCTGTGGTTGGGCAAAGGATTGGTGTTGATATTAGGTCGGGCTTTTTATGGTATTAGGTCATTGGAATCAATAAGGTTCTAAATTTTATGTCTAAGGTCCTTGCACGTATTTGTTTTGTGCCCAGGTCCTTAGTGGTAGTCACATCTCTCGTTTAGGTTGTAATTTTTTGGTAGTGGATTGGGGACTGGTCTTGGTTCAAGGGGTTTCACCATGTTTTCCTCAAGCAGCTTTTTAAGGATAACACTTATAGGTACACCCCCTAGATCAGAAAACTGCCTCCTTTAAATCTTGAGAGGCTTCTTAATAGTTAGAGCATTAACTTCCAACAAACACACCCCTCCCCCCCACATATACCTTAAGATGGGTCTTGGGGCAAGTAGTTCTGTCAAACTTGTCAAACTCAGGCATCCTGAACTTGGGAGGAACTTTGCATTAGGAAACAAGCTTAGGGACCCCGTATCAACCAGATCCTCTTTCTTTTTCATTCCCATTAACATTTTCTCTATGTGCTCCATTTTTTCCATGTAGGCTTTAATTTCAGGATTGACTTCCTTCCCTTGGAAAGGATTCGTGGGTCAGGAAGTGAAAGTAGAGGTGAGATTTGATGGTTGTATAGTCACGGGTTGAAAAGGTGAGTTATTTTTTAGGAATTCGGGGGACGGGATGGGTAATGGTGGAATAATGTGGGTGTTTGCCAGTTCTTTATCTCTGGATTCAACTCTAGAAGTGGATCTATAGACAGGATAAAAGGCGGGTTTTAGGTCAGTTTTGAATGGTTTTGGGTCAGTTGGGTTTTGAGCCAGGGAGGTCTATTCCACCATGGTACATACATCTTCCATGATAGCCCTCCTTTGGGCCTTGAACATGTCTTGGAAAAGGGCTTCTTGCCTCTTCATCATGGTTTCTTGGTGTTCGGAGAGCTTAACAAGAAGCTCGTCAAAGATTTCATCAGCTCTAGTGGTAGTGATCTCATCTCCGGCAACATACATCTTATCAACCTTTAGATAGAGAGATAAAGCTGGGTCAGTTTCTAGCTTAGGAATGGAATAAAGATCATGGAATATATCAGCTTTTGATTGGGACCATAAGTTGACATGGGTTTGTGATTGGGACGAGCAATGTTTTTAGTGAGATTAAAACTCTCCAAATTTATAAGGTTTATGCATGCATGCATGTATGCATGAATAAAAAAAGTTTCATGATAATGACATACCAAGTTCCAGTATTATGGTGCATACAATCCTAAAGGAAGGTTCTATAAGTCATTACATAAGAGGGTTAAAGTGGTTTGAAGGGAACCCATCACACTAGAGATGCGATATACCTAACCACATGTGAGACAAGGAGCCTCACGTGGGTCAACTGGTATGTGCATACTCGTTATACCTCTAAAAGGATTAGAGGATATGTCATGGGCTGGATGATTTCACTATTGGCAAACAGACCTAAGGAAGATTGCCCACTCAATGTTACTTTCTATCCTTTGTTTTCCTAGAAGCTAGGCTTTTATGGATCAGGAGTCCGATGTAGTGATGCATGACAGAGTTATTTTGCATTTAAAGCCAAACTCGGTATTTTACCAAAAGTAATCCACTTTATCTTTTATTTGAAAAAGATTTTAAGTCTCCAGTGGAGTTGCCAATTGTGAGGCCTTGCCTGAGCACCAGCCCAATCCGCCGAGGAATCGAAATGCTCTTCGAGAGAAACTCCGCGATTAGAACTCGCTGTGAGTTTAGAAAATTGATTTTTGTGAATTTGAAGTTGTGAAAATGAGTTGCCACCTTAATTTAATTATTTTAATTGGGAAAATTAAAGAAAACCCAACATGATTGACTCCACAAAATATTTGATTTATCCCAATAGAAAATGCATTAATTCGCGAGTGACCAAAGAGGGCTCGGAGATCAGGTTTTGGTAATTACACTATTGAGAAAATATAATTTTATTTAGTTTGGCTAAAAAGTGCAAAATAACTCTTAAAAAGGAATTTTCGTGTATGTATGAATAGAAATATAATGATGCATGAAACAGATATATATGATAAGATGGAATGACAATTATAGATAAATAAGCACAATAAATCCTACTTAATTATTACAAGATCAAAATGAATAAAATAAGAGGATTTTTTCTCTAGCCCTTATGGGTACTAGGAAAAGCACACATTCCTCAACTAAGTTAGCATGGAATTAGAAATAAAGGATTAATATAAATAAATCAAAGTACAAGGAAAAAAAATGTTAATAAAAAGATTTTGGAGTTGATGCCTTTTCAGAATGGCAGCCTGCGTATCTTATTGAATAGGAATCAAACCCCATGCAGTTCTTTCTTCTTGCAAAGGAAGGGTTTTGAAAAAAAAAGTGTTAGTCTGTTTATTAATTTAATTATGATATTTAAATTAATAAATTTTAGATCTTTTCTGTTTAGACCTAAAGAGAATTCTAGATATGATTTTAAAATCTTGAGAATGGAAAGAAGATTATACCTTTGTTTTTCTTGTCTTTCGGATGAACGGAATGAGCATAGCTCCAGATCTCAACTTCACCTTGGATTCGAAATCCTGAATTTGAATCTTAACAGCAAAAGATTAGCGAAATAGCGTAATGAATTTATATTAAAATTGAAATTGAAACAACAACTCTTTTGTATCAAATTTCAAACAGAACTTGAACACCTCAAGTGTAGCAGTATGAGAGAGTTCCTGCCTTGAAATCTATGTCAAATGAGTCTGAAGGAGGCTCTATTTACAGAGCTGCTGAGCAGGGTGCCGACGGTACAGATGACGGCATTAGCAGCTTACTGGTGGCACGAGCGGCACCGGTACCACCGGCATGCATTTCGTGCCACTTATGAGGCGGCATGGCCGGTATGCCACCCAAAGAGGCGGCGTGCCTAACGCACGCTGACCAACTGATTCGACCTCTTTCTTACTTTTTCATCCATTTCTGATCCGTTTCAGTTCTGATTCGAGTTTGGTTTGATTTTATAGGTATGTAACAGAAAGACAGTTGACTGAAGGTGCAATTTTGAGGATTCACACATACCTATGTGAATACATACACATATACGTATACATATATCTATATATACATATGCATATGTGTGTACATACATATGTATGTACACATATATGTGTGTACACATATATGCATATGTATATACATATATATGTATACATAAATGCGTATATATACACAGATGTGTGTACACACATATGTGTATATACATATGGATATATATGTATACACATATATGCATACAGATATATGTATACACACATGTGTATATACACATGAACATATGTGTATACACATATACGCATATGTATATGTATATACATATGCATATATGTGTATATACACATGAACATATGTGTATACACATATATGCATATGTATATGTATATACATATGCATATATGTGTATACACATATTTATATACATATATGTGTATAT